>VZTA01028942.1:35578-218719 GCA_013398855.1 Mohoua ochrocephala
AGGGCCGACCTTGGGGCCAGGATACCTTCGCAAAGCAGTGCTGTTTTTCACCTGAGTACAGTACGTCCCAGGCTCAGCTTTGACAAGCGTCATCCCCTGCCACGAACACAACACAAAAGATGGAAAATTACTTTATTTCTGTGTTGTTCTGCCTGTGACACCCAACCGAGACCGTCTGCTCATTTCAACACTTCTCCCCACATAAACCCCATGGCTCTTGCTAGCAGGGAGAGGTGAAAACTTTGCTTCTGCAAACATTCTGACAGCCTTGGGGACTCCTGGGAAAATTTTCTGATGTTCCCATTTGTTAAAAACCACTTGGAAATCCAAAGTCTGTTTAGGGAGATAGTGGAGCTGAGGTGCAGGCAAAATGAATAGGAAGCTCATTTCCTTCTCACTGCAGTTAAAGCCGGCGTAAGGCTCGTGAATAAGCCCCAGTTACAGGGAGCAGCCATTGTCCATCAGCACCAACTCTGGCTCAGCTACATCCTGCTCCATTTAAATAGAAAAATTGAAGCTAAATAAAGAAAGGATGGAAAGAGCACTATTACGTTCCATTCAGACCTTCTGGTATCATCTCCCTCCTTTTTTACTTCAGCAGCATCTTCTTTTTTTCCCCATTATTTTTGTTGGAATTAAATTTGCTGGGATTTCACTGGCAAGGAAGCAACAGCACAGGTAGGGAAGTGCCCTCCCTGCCAAACCCACATACATCAACAACGGGACACCCCCAATTTTGCAATTTTGCTTGGTATCTCCCCAGAGCAGGACGAAACTGATGTGGCTGGATTTGCAGGGCTGTTCTTCCTTGACAACGTGTCAGCTCCTCCAGGGAGGGACCAGGGATCAGGGAGCTGAGCCCTGCATCCCTCAGGGATGCTGTGCCATGCCACCACCATGCACAGCTTGTCCCCAGTGTCCCATGTGCTGGGAGGGCTCCACGGGGCACAGCTCCGAGGTTGAGATGCCTCCTATTTCCTAATCCTGCCCAATGTGACCAGGGTGGCGGGGTGTGCCACTCAGGGGAACAGTGGGCACGGGGACATCCAGCTTCTGTCCCCTGCCCTGCAGCAGTGATGGCAAAAGCCCAGCCCAGCCCGGTGGATGCATTAGTCCTGCTCCTCATCCCCTGGGCTGGGAGTTGCCCTGCTCCCCAGGCTGTCTCCTCCTGCCTTAACCATCAGCCAGTTTTTCCTTCGCTTCTATCCAAAATCCGCTTTAATGTATTATAAGCCCATTAGCTCCATCCTCTCCAGAGCAGCCATGGCAGGATCCTCTCCTCCCTCCTTTGGTAGCTTCCTCCAGGCTGGGGAGGGACAGGAGACATCCTCTGCATCCTTGGCTCTGCATGAGTGGGACTATGGGCAGGGAGGCGTGCTCAGGAGAGCAAGTGCCCTCCACTTTGGTCACAGCATCTGCCCGACCTCCCTTTCCCACCTCCCAGACTCCATGGCTGCTTCCCCTGCCAAGGAACCCTCTTCCTGTCACTGCTGGGGGACAATGGCCCTGGCAGTTAGTCAGTAACTCTGCTTTGAAGGCATCCATCCTCCACTCCAGCTCTGCCCTGGGGCATCAATTCCCAGGTGGGTTGAGAGGAGAGCCAGAGGTCAGTGCAGGGTGTGTCACCCAAGCTGGTGGGACCCCATCAAGCCCAGCTCCTCCCCTCCCTTCTGCACAGGGCCTTCTAAATGCCCTTGGGGTCACCTGAGTGTTATTTTTGGATGAGGCCATGTGGTTTGCAAGTGGTTTGCTGCCAACACCGTGTCCTCTCCCGCTGTGTTACCATCTCTCGACGGCACATCTGCTGCCAGGTCTGCCTTGGGACAAGGACCAGTTCTGGTGCACCAGCACTGGCTGGGGCTGTCCCCAAGGCTGCACCCTGCTGTGCTTGGGGCTCCTCGTCTGCTCCAAGGACTCTGCTCAGCAGCCTCACGCCAAGAGCATCACTGACCTGACAAGCCCTTATTTCGTAAGGATCCCACAGCACAGTGTAGGAGCTGGGTGACCTGGCAGCAAAGCGGGGTGCCCCAGGGCAGAGCGGGGTGCTGCAGGGCAGCAAGCATTGCTGGTGGAGCTCCCCGTGCCCGTGGCACAGCACCTGAGTGAAGTCACCATCCCTGTCACCACGGGGAGGAGCCGGCAAATGCCAGCTCTCTTGGGAGCACCGGGAGAGCGGAGCTGACGGGGCTGTAGTTAAAGCACTGATTGCCAGAAATCACAGGATGGCTGTGCTCGGAGCAGGGCAGAGAATTAGATTCAGTCTCTAATTAAAGGTTTGCTCTTCATTTGAATTTCAGATGCCAGCTTTAATTTTAGAAACTTTTGCAGGCAGCAGAGCGACCTGCCCACCTGCCTGCTGCCAGGCCCGGTGCTCGTGGACAGATGTCACCGTGGCTCAGCTGGGGGGACAAGGCTGCACACCAGGCACTTGCTGCCCGCTGCAGAATCTGGTTACACCGGCTGTGACAAATGCTGTGCCATGACCCCTGGTACAATGCTGGGACAGACTGGCAAGGGACTCAGCACTGGGCCAGGGTGGTGGCTGTGCCAGAGATGCCACAGAGACAGTACTCACATATTCAGTGTCGGCCTTGGAGTCGTAGTACTCGATGTCTTCCTCCTGCAGAGAAAGGGGAGAGCTGTTAGTGCCAGTCAAGGACAGGGATGGGAGGGGAGTCTCTCCTCTGACTTGTCCCCTCAGCACCTCTCTCATGCTGTTGGCAGCCACCACATTGCTGGGGACTGAACCCTTCCCAGCCCATGCTGTCCTTGGGACATGTTCAGGACCTCGCATCCTCCACGTCCACCCTCCAAGGACTGGCCATCGCCTGCCATGCTTCCCTCCACTCATGGCTGCTGTGGGCCACGGCACTGCGGGGCCACGCACAACCTCCACCACGGCCAAGGGCCCTGTGACAGTGACACCGGTGTGACCGTGGCCTCTGCACTGTCACCAGGGGCAAGCCTGTGCCACGTCCCCACAGCCAGGGTGCTCTGGTTCTGTTGCAGACATCAGGAGCCACAGAAGAGCCAGGTATAGGCAGCGTGGCAGGCAGCAGCCCTGCAGCCACCCAGGCCCCCTCCCTGCACTGCAGAAACAGGGAGGAAAGTGTCCTTGCTTGCACAGAGAAGTGCACGTCGTTAATTTGGGGTATTTAGAGCCTATTTAAGCAGAAAGGTCTGCTTGGATTCCTCTTCCCAGAGTGTCAGCACGCGAGACAGCTGATAAAATTCCTGAAGAGGCAATTGGGAGAGCAGCGATGCTGTCACAACAGCGTTCCGTGTACCATCAGAAAGGGTAATTAAAGGGCACTCGGAGACTCTTCCCGGCGTGCCGGGACCGAGCGTGATGCCGGCACACCGGCAGCCGTCGTGGCGCTGACACGTCTGCCAGTCAATCACCATCAGCAGCCAACCAGCCTTCCCCGGCACGGCAGCGCCTTGGGGTGATTATTGCTGTTATTATCTAACGAGGAAAGTGATCTGCACCCCGAGGGGAAACACAGCCAAAACCTCAATGGCACCGACTGCATCCCTGTCCTGCCTGCTCCTGCTCTGCTGCTGCCTGTGCCGCGCCCAGCCTTGTGCCAGGCACGGTGGCGTCGTGACATCCATCCCAGCCTGGTCGGGGGCTTGTGCTGGAGAAAGGGACCAGCAGGTGCGAGCAGCTCTCCGGCACCATCCATTCCAGCACCCTGGCCCCACTGAGTGCTGGCAGTCACTAATCCCTCACCGGCATTATCCTCCAGCCAAAAACCTGCTCCCCAGAGTGGTTTGCAGTGGCTTCTCCCGGCTTTCCGAGAGGTGGGAAAGCCCCTGAAGCTGATCTTGGGGACATCGACAACAGGGGACCCTGGCAGGCTGTGCAGCCGCTGTCTCCCCAGGATGGGAATTGCAAAGGGTAATTCCAGCATCTTCCTGAGCAGAGGGACCGTCGCCTCCGCGGGCTCTGCGACTCTTAATGATTGCGATAAGACAGCACCGGGAGGGGAAAGCGAAAAAAAAAATTGACGCAGCATCTTCCAATTTCTGTTATTAAAAAGCCCAGTCATTAAGGGAACGCACTTATTAATTATCTGTGATTTGTTGTGAAATGCTGAGGGGTTTACAACAACAAGAAAGGGGAAAAAAAAAATTAATTTCTCTTCAGCTGCCCTCCCCGCGCCGCTCCCGGCCCCACGCACGGCCCTGCCTCTCGCCGGCTCTGCCGTCTCCCCGGGTCCGCGGCCATCTGCACTTCCTAATTAAAGGAACCCCCGGGAGACCCGTAACACAAACGAGCTAATTTCATGTTTAATGATCTTTAATCAGGAGTGAGTGTGACTAACAACGGCCATCCAGAAGGTGCTTTGTTATTCATTTTATTTGCCATTGGCTCCTCCGAAAATCTCGATTCCCCTCCCACCCGCGGAGGCCCCGCTCCCGCAGCGGAGAGGGCACGAGGTGATGACGCTCGGGCGGGAGAGTCGGTGCCCTGATCCTGCTTTCACCCGCTCCGGCGCTCCCACGGCACGGCACGGCACGGCACGGCACGGCACGGCACGGCACGGCACGGCACAGGGTCACAGAGCCCTTGCCACGCACTCTTTCAAGCCCTGACAACCCCAGGAGCAGCTGGGTGAGATCTCAGCCACACTCAGGCTGTGGCTGAGGTTTCCACGTGTGAGACAGCACGTGTGGGACAGCCAGCACCAGCGTGGCCCTGGCCCTGAGATGTGCCCTGATGCCAGGTGCCACGATCCTTGCCACAACCCTGCTGATGCTGGGGGTTTTCATGGGTTCAAGGGTGCCCGGGGAAGCTGGCAGGGCATCTGTGTCCTTGCCACTTGGAAGCTGGTGCCTATTCCAGGAAAGAGGGGTAGAGCCCTCAGAGATGCTCTAAAAAGATGCCGTGGGTATCCCAAGAGGCAACAAGGGGTCCTACAATTTCTCCTCCCTAATATTTTTTTTTTTAAACCACATTTGCCTTCTTCACGTAATCCTCTCCTCCTCCTCCTCCGGTCCATGTTAAGCTCAGCACCAGGTCTGTGTAAATAGCACTGATATTTCTAGAGCCTTTCAGAATAAATACCAATAAAGAAAACAAGGGGGTGAAGATGTCAAGGGATTTCAAGGCAAAATATTGTCCCTGTCTCTTGCAACCGAGCCTGCAGGAAGCACACACTGGTTCCCATTGCAGGGGAGGCAGACATGGAGGAGCTGCTGCTCCGTGATGTGTGAACCACTGCCCATTTTCTTGTACCTAAATTGCCAAATGCCACCTGCACAACGGCACTGCATGGCTGTGTCACTGGTGGGTAAGTGCAGGGTTATTTCAGCTCCTAAACCCTCAGTGCAACACTCTGGGAGTTCAGTGCGATCCCAGACTGATCTGCAACTGTCTCTGAAGCCATCGCCCAGGCTTCTCCAGCAAAGCCACCAAGGAGCCGCTGCACCTGCACCAAACCCTCGTGGTTCAGTGTCACTGGGCAGCCCCCGGCCAAGGCTCGACCCAGGTGGGACCTCCTGGATGTGGCTCTGGGGATGCTGCATGCCAGAGTCTCCCCAGGGACCCTGGATCCTGCCTGACCACCTTGAGCCCTCCCTAGGAGCCCTGTGCTCCATACCTTCAGTGTTTTCACACCAAAACACCAAGCAAAAAGCTGATTACCAAAACCAGGCTGCGAGCTTCTGGAGAGGTGCAAGCTGGAGCCTTGCCAGCAGCACAAGAGAGGATCCCACTCTGGCTCCAGTGCTCCCTTGCCACACACCAGCAGAACAGGTTTGAGACAAAGCCCAGGACGAGAAGGGGCACAAGGGTGTCTCAGGTGGGTAATGAGGGGCATTCCTCCCCCACAACCCCTGACACAACCCTCTACAAGCATACAAATAAATCTTTTTTTTGCCTAAAACAATTACAGCAACTAAAAATAATGCTGAAAAGGTCAGTGCTCTGTTATCTCGCTGCAGCCTGGAGATGTCTGGATGGAGGAGTGCTGGCCCAAACCTCCAAGTCAGCGACCTAACGAGGTGGCAATCAAACCACATCACACACACAGCTGCCACCACCCTAAAAAAGCCTCGAAGGAGCTGTTGGTGGCACATCAGCTCCCTGCTCCAGACATCCAGCTGGAGCACACAGCTGGCAGGGACACTGCAGAAGGGCTGTGGCTCACTCTCCCCTATAGGGCTTTCCTGTAAAATCACCTAATCTGGCTAATCCTTCTCCTGAGGACCTGTAGGATCTGTAGCACTCCCCAGGATTGCTCACTGCCATCTCGTAAGGGTCACTCTGCTGATCACATGCCCTGGGGATGCTGCAGCTCCCCGGGGCAGTTTTGCAGGCAGATCCTGCTGCAGCGCGTTGATTTCGGTCCCTCTCAGCCTCCGGCTGTGGGTTTCATTTTTCTGAGCGGCACAGGTGACCCCTGTGGTCAGCAAATCTCTTTCAAGATTTAATTGGCTCTGGAAGAGCCAAATCCTGCAGCAGTTTGCCTTCAGGCAGTTAGGAGGAACTCGGAGGGTGGTGGGGAAGAAAAGATGGATCCCGAGCTGGCACCTGCCCGTTTTCCAGCCGCTGGATGGAGCTGGTGGCCGGACCAGCATCCCAGCCCACAGCTTGCCAATGTGGGGACAAGCCAGGTGACCTGAGCTGTGCCTGCTCAGACCTGTGGGCGGTTCAGTGGGTGGGGAGAGCAAGCACGAGCTGGTGTGCCCACACAGCACCGAGGGCTCTGCTCACGCGCCCGCCTTTCCTCTGCCATCAGCACTTGGAGTGGACAGGAGTATTTAGGTAGTTCTTCATGTCCCTGAACCATTAAGCACACAGAAATAGCAACAGCTTCTGCTTATAGTTGCACCTTTCCTAGAGAAGACATCCTGCAGCGTGTCACGGAGCTCCTGCAGCCTCACACCTGCACTATGGCTGGGGCAGCAGGGGATGAGCAGGGTCACAGCGTGTCCAGTGCCCTGCCAAGCCCTCCTGGTCACAAGGAGCGGGATGGGACTGCCTGATGACTGTCCCTGGGGACTGGTTTGTGCTGGTCAATTGGTCCTGGCTGGCAGCTGGGGCTGGAATTCTCAGCCAGGTGAGTGCTCAGCCCGAGGTGTCCTAGCCCCAACAGCAGCCTCTTGGCTGGGGAACAACAGAGCAAAGAAAGTGTTCCTGCTACACCTGCCACAGGGTGGTGTGAGTGCCACAGCCAGGAATAAGCTCCCAAAGGGACTGGATGAATTCCTGGGAGAAATTCCTACCTGCAATCACAGCCACGCCTGGCTATGGCTGGTAGGGGCTGAACCTTTATTTCCACCAGCTAGAGCTGTTCTTGTCCGGATGCACCATGAGGAATCCTTTCCTAGTGCCCAGAAGAGGAAAATATTCATGGCTAGCCCCAGCCACCACAGGCTGTTGGGTAGACCAAGGAGGGGTCTGGTGGGGACCATACTTCTCCTGCAGCGCTGTGAGTTCCCTGCATCCCATCCACCATCAGGGGCCGTACGCATTACCCAGGACAGGTGGAAACAGTCATCATAATCTGCTTTGGCATCTTTTTTTTAAAAGCAATTTCCTCCCTCTGCCTCACTGACAGAGCTGGGGAAATATTTAAGTGACCTGTCAACAGTTTTTTCATCTCCCCGAGAAGATGTTTTATCTGATCACACCTCACCAGCTATTCTTCTTTACATGGCATCTCCTGTCCGCTCCTGCTCCTCTGAGGCTGCCGCTGCTCCCCTCCACCGCACCCGGGTGCCACAGGGATGCCAGCACACACACAGAGGCTGTTGGAGACCCCCTGCCCTTCCAGGGATGGGATGGGATGGGATGGGATGGGATGGCATGGCATGGCATGACATGGCATGGCACGGCATGGCATGGCATGGCATGGCACGGCATGGGAAAGCAGCACTGAGAGGAAAGCCCCAGCAACCCCTACACCAAACCATTGCAGCCACAGAGACGCCATGGGTGGCCCAGCTGCCTTGCAGAGCAGGGGGTTAGGAAAGCCCCCTCAAGCCCCATCCTTGGTTTTTAAGAGGGAACAGCACCTGCACAGGGGTTTTGTGAATGATTTTCTTGTTCTGCTTTTCGGCCAGACCGGCGCTACAGCAGCAAGGTTGGTGCTATAGCACAGTAATTCTCCGAGCGTAATGAAAGCTGACATTATATCAAACACAATAAAGACTCTCAGTTGATGGAGATCATTCCTGAACACACAAACCCATTAAACTGAAAAAAAAAATATCAATTCTACACACTCGCCAGCCAAAAGAAAATGTGATTTGTTATCTAAAAGGGGGTTATAAACACAGCTTCAATGCACTTTCTGTGCTGTAATGAAAACTGGGTTTGAAATGGCAAGACGACTGCAAATTAGAGTATTTGATTTTATTTTCTAACTTTTTAGGTAAACCTTCTACAAGGGCAAGTGCAAGGTTACGGTGACAATCTTTCTGTTCTCAGCCGATAAGTAGGATCTGTAATTAAAGGAGGAGAAAAATGAAAGGAGGATAAGGAGCTGGCGTTCGCCCTTCTGATGCTGCTTTGAACACAAAGCCCTGCCTGCGTGGCCTTCCAGCCCACGGGAACGGCTGCCAGGGCCCACGCATGGCATGGCACGGCACGGCACGGCACGGCACGGCACGGCACAGCCGCTGCTTCCCCACAGACACACACCCAGCAGTGCTGGATGGAGCAGCAGGATGAGGCAGCAGGATGGAGCAGCAGGATAGGGCAGCAGGATGGGGCAGCAGGATGGGGCAGGATCCTGCACCCGGAGGGCTGCAGCACCCAGGGCTGTGTGGCCGTGGCCGGGCACCCAGCCACGCTGCCACGTCCCCCTGCTTTATCCCGCACCTTTCCTGGGCAGTCAGGAGCACAGTCTCTGTTATTCCTCCTGTCCATCCCCATTTGGCAAACAGCGATCCCCTTTTCCCCGGAGTTTCGTTTCTAATGGAGCTTGAAATGATCTGGGCTTTGTTATTTCTCACGTGCTTGCAGGCGGGGGTTACAGATGGAGGAAGCAGTGTGGGGCTGTCCAGCACTTGTGATCCCCCTGCCACCTCCACAAATGTCACCACACCCCAAAACCACCCGGAGGTTAAACCCTGCCCCCAGCAGCTCCTACACCCCCAGCTCGATGTATGGCTATTTTTCTTTTCCAAGGAGAAAGGGCCTGCTGGGCTCTGACCCTTCAAAGGGCCCTTTCCAACACCAAGAGGTGGGGAGAGGTGGGAGGCAGAGGGGCAGCAGGCAGAGGAAGAGGGGAGCTTCCCAGTATAGTGATGGAAAATGCAGTGAGGAAGAGGACTGGGAAAAAAACAACAGTAATAAACATTTTATGAAGCAGAAAATGGCTTATAAAGAAGTCAACTTTTAAAGGCAATTTATATAATCCTGCCAAGCGCACATAAACGTGGGGATGGATCTCTGCAGTGCTGGAGTGTCCCTTAAAGGCACAAATAGCTCCGGCAGCCCCAGCAGACCGACACGTGGCGATGATGATGATGGTGATGATGATGCCCTGGGATGCATTCTGTGGCTGGCAGTGCAGATCTGCACCTCTGACAGCATCCCCCAGGTCAGCATGGCCCAAGCAGGGCAGCAAACAGAGGATGGAAACCTGGAAAAGAGCGCTGCAGTGTGGGCTGGAGGCCTGGCACCTCCATTTGCTGCTGGGAATGGTCTGCACAAGGAGGGCTCAGCACCACTGCCACGGCTGGGGGACAGGACTGGGGACATCCAGAGCAGGGGGACAGCCCTGATGTGCCTTGAAGGACAAACCCTCATGGCTCTGCATGGAGTGGAGCCAGACTATCCCAGTGGACCTCTGGATGGAAGTCTGTAGGCCAGAAGATTCTCACTGGGAAAACTGATTGGCCAGGCCACTGCAAACTGGGAATTTTCTGTGATTTCTTACCATACCAGTGCCAGGTGGCTGCAGTGTCCCTTGGTGGGAGCCCACTCTGGCAACAGGACCCAGCTCTCACCTTTCCAGAGCTCCACCAGCCTTCTCCTGTGCATCCCTGAGAGACCCTCACTGTGCAGGCAGGGAGGGGCACGGTCTCTCCTCACAGCCTGTCTTGCTGCCCCCATCCCTGCCCACCGTGCCACTCTGAGCTGCCACCCAGCCCTGGGGTAAAACAAGCTGGAGGGAACTCATGAGGGGTGCTCAGAGTAAGGGTGACCTTGGGCCCAAGGCTACTTTCGATCAAGAAAAATGGTCTGATGTCCAGAATTGATCTGGGGACACAGCCCTGGCTTGGCACGGCTGGTGGACATAGGGGCCTGAGGGTGGGAGAGCACAAGGAGCAGGGATGAAGCAGGACAGGATGAGGGGATTGTTTGGGGAACAGGGAGGCACTTTGCAAAGCCCCCTGGGGTGGGAGGCTGAACTCAGCTCCAGAAAGGCCAGCATGGCCGGCACGTAGCTGGAAACACCAGAAAACAGCAAGGAAAAAGCAACTTTCCCCGTAGAGATGGATCGTGAGTGATTGCTGGCAGCAGCTCCCAGCCGCTCAGCCTCTTGCTCCTGCTTCATTTTCCCCTGGACTTCCATAGCAACCCATCTGCAGTGAGGTTTAATGGGGCTGCCATTAGCACTAATGCAGCGCAAACACTCAGCATCTGCCGGCGCCTTTGGATGGAAACACAAAAATAACCGCGCTCGCCGCAATCTGTCATCGACTCCGGTGCGGGGTTAGGACGCGCCACGCTGCGAGAGGAGGGGAGAGCTGCAGCCGGGAGGAACGAGCTGCTCCGTGGGAAGGGAGGAGAGGAGGAGCCGCGATGCTGCGTTGCCGCCTTCCCTGCCCGCTGCCCGTGCCAGCACCGGCAACAAGCTGGGGGCAGCCGCAGAGGCAGGGCCGGCGGTGCTGGCACACGGCTCTGACCGTGCCCGGCCATTTCGTGGACGAAGGGCAGGAAAAGGAGGTTCAATCCCGACAGCGAGACGTGCACGCAGCCCCTCCATCCCTCTGCTCTGCTCGGGAGCTGGGGCAGGCAGGACTGAGGCAGGCAGGGCTGATGCCCAGCACCCTGGGGGCTGTGCACAGAGCTGGACCAGTCCATCAAGTGTCCCAGCCAGGCCTGGGCTGTCCTGATAAAGCCGCGCCGAGCTCTGCGGTGACGCATCGCTGCACATTGTTTCTGGGTGACTCGCTCCTAATTACCTTGATTAAGTGGTTGCAAACAGTGCTATTAAAAATATTTTTTTTCTATGAAAGTGGATTTCTGAAAGGTTTGTGCCGTGAATGGCAAAATGAGCCAAGAGCTCCCCAGCGCTATAGCCTTTCCCAGCACGTTTTGGATCCTGACTGTTATTCCCCTGGCAGCGGAAGGCAGCCAGGTCTGGGTGGAGAAGGAGCTCTTTGGGGCTACGAAGAACCCCTGCAGCAGGAGCCCATCCCTGCATTCCGGAGGATGAGCAGAAGACCCAGAGACTGCTACAAAATGCAGTGACCTTGTGCCACTTCTGCCCGCCCTGCACATGCCTGGTCACAAGGCATCCAACCCTAGGTGCCAGCCCAGCACGGAGTGGATGAGGCCATCACAGTGTCCCTGGGGTACCCACGGCCAAGCTTCAGGTGCTGCTCGGGGATGTGTTTCCTGACCCTGGAGGACACGCGAGATTGGGTCAACACCAGGGATGGAGACGCCCGAAGCTCGCCCTGTACTTCTCTCAGCTTTCCTTGGGAGCCCTGAGCTGAGGTCTTGGCATGGCACCAGCATTGGCATCAGCAGGTGCCCGCACCAAATCTCATTATCCTCTTCACCTCCTCTCCACTGGCCTCTTGGGAGGAGGTGACAGTAATTAACCAGTGCTCTCATGCAGACAGGAAGACCCCTGTGAGCTCATTCTGCTCCTTGGGTGCCCGTGGGACACAGAATCAGCCACCAGTGTCCACCCCACACTGGCCACATGGCAAATGAAAGCCAAGCAGGTCAACCCCTTGCCTTCTCTTCTGCTCCCCCCACCTCTTCCTCTCCACAACAAACCCTGGCGACCACCACCTATGGCAGGAAGGTTTGCGTGAGCAGCAGCAGCTCAGACCGTGAAATACCCCCCAAAACACACCAGCACGGCCTGGCAGTGGGGCTGTCCCCAAGCTGTCCCCTGAGAGGCTGCAGGGAGTTCCTCAGGGCCGGGCAGGATGTGGCCCTACCCAAGAGGAAGGGGCTGGGTGGCTCAGGAGTATTTTTTATCGCAGACTTCATTCGCACTGGGAGAAAAACAATCTTTCCTTCCTTTTGTATTATGGTTATAATTTGAGAGCATTTCCAGACAGAATCCTTCAGGTTCCTGCTGAGTGCTATCACCGCCAGAATTACAAAGTCAAATGCAATCATTAAACCCGCGTCTTCCCTCTCCCAGGCCAGATTGCTCCTTGCCCAGAAACAGCCCCTACCGCAACTGCTGGCGTGTGCCACAGATGAGCCACCGCTGCTGTCACCCCGTGCGAGGCCCCCCCGGCACCAAACCCAGTGGCTGCCGGAGATGGGGGGAGCAGGAGCTTCCTCAGCCCCCACCCCCTCAGAGCTGAGCTGTCAGCTCGACCTTCACCTCCTGCCTTCTCCTCACGGTGTGTGCAGGCTGAGGCGAGGCTGCAAACGAGCTCAAAATCACTTCATTTGCTCTCATTAGCGGTGGCAGGCGGTGGGGCCGGGGCGTGCCGAGCACGGCGCAGCCAGCGGCAACTCACGACGGGGACAAGAACGTGGGCAAGGAGGGATGGGACAGTGACTCCCGTGCCAAGAGTCATACCAAAGGAGGGAAGGAGCCTTACCCGGATGTTGTCCTGCCAGTGGTGAGCCTTCTGGAATTTCTCCGCCGCGTTGGCAAGTCTCTGCAAAGCAAGTGGGAGAGGAGAAATGAGCCTAAGGAAAGCGAGAGGATCCAGGCATTGCCCACACCATCCCAGGACCGTGGGTGCCGCCCCAGCACCCAGCACCCCTGTTTGAGGGTTCCTGCAGCATCCCTCTGCTGCCCTGGCAAGGGGGCAGGAGGAGGGATTGTGGGCAGCACCCTGGAAGTTTGTTCCAGGGACGGGGAGCCAGTGTTTCCTGCTTGCTCCTGCCTCTCCTGGAGCAAGCCAGTATCTCCTGAGGAATCACTGCCACTTGAACTCACCCAGGGCTGAGCCACTGCAGCTTGGCAGCTGTCAGCATCCTGCTGGGGCAGGGCAGGCTCTTGGTGCACAGGGCAAAGGCTGGACCCAGGTCCCTGCACTGACAGCCCCCAGCTCTGTGCAGAGCTGGGCAGACCCTTCAAAAATGCCTCAAAAACCCCCTCGAAATGCCCCAGTGCTGGGGCCCAGAGGTGCACACTGCTGCCCTCCCAGATTTAACCCCTTCATGTACCCATGCCCACACTGGGATAACCAGAGGAACCAGGATTTGCCAGCAGAAGGATGGGGCGATGCTCAGCACAAGAGCACCCTCACGGTATGCTCAGCCACAAAACCCCGCAGCAGGGCAGGGCTGGAGACTGGGCAGCCCCTGGGGTACTGCAGTGCCTGGAAGAAGCTGCAATCTGGCCTTTTGTGGAGCCAAAGGGGACAGACGGGGCACGAGCTCCAGGCTTTCCACAGGATCCTCTCCACATCACCAAGAAAATAAAGCCAAGAGCAAAATGAGCACGTTTCCTTCCATCCCTCGACCAGCCCCCAGGTTTGTGGGCCTGGGGAGCTGTCTGCCAGGGCTGTACAACCTGATCAGCACCAGAACCCAGTGGGAGGCAGCCTGGTGTCCTGAGCCAGCCCGCAGAGCCCAGGGCCACCCAGACCCCTGGGTGCCGGACACTCACTGCTAACAAGGGCACAGGGTTTATGTCTGGTCCTGCAGCACTCAGCACAGCCTGCTCCCCACCGGCCATCAGCTGTACAAGGCTCCCAGGGAACACACACTGCCAGGTCTCAGCTCACGGGGCTAATCTGTACAGGGCTAACAGGCCACGGGGCTTCTGAAGTCCCTAGAGGGCTCCCTAGAGAGTGGGAGACACAGCAAACAAAGATGTGCCTTACAGCCCAGGCTCCTGCCTCGCCTGCTCCTCATTTCCCTGCAGATACATTTCCCTGCGGGGGGAAGGACAGGCTCTGCTCCACGCTAGTGATGCTGGCAGCCAGAGCACGGGGAGAGAGGCGAGCCCTGGCTGTTTTCAGACACTGAATTGGCTGGGAGGAGGAAGGAGCATTAGCAGTGGGGTGACACCTTGGGCTAAATAACAACCCCAAATCACCGCCTGGGCCAGCAGCACAGAGATTCACGTAACGAACACAAGATTCCCAGTGCTAGTACACACACGGCTTCCATGCCACGAACCACAAATCCCAGGATGAAAAAGCACACCTTTGCTCATCAGGGATGTGGTAGGCAGTGGGAGCCCACAGGGGCAGCAGTGAAGTCTGGTGATATCCCTGGGAAATGATTTCCCCAGGGCCTGAACAGTGGCCAGCTACAAGAGCACACACACACATGAGCCCTGGGCACAGCCACAGGTCCCAGCTGCTGTCCCCACTGCCACCAGTTTCTCCAGCACTCCCATCAGCACACAGGGATGCAAAATGTCTCAGCCCTTCCAAACGGATGCTCAGGGGAAAGGAAGTCCCCAGGTGCCACAGTGTCCCCGTTGCCCATGCAGGAGAGTGGCAGCCCCAGCCCCAGCAGGGTGGCTGGAGCAGGGCTGTGGCAGCAGATGCTGTATTTCTGTGAGCGTGGCAAAGCACAGGCACTCAAAAGTAAGGCGAAAGACATCACAGATCTGGCCCTCCCCAGCCTGAAAATGCAGCTTGTTCTTATCAGATGCAGGGAAACACGAATCCATCACTGCATAATCTCGGCACGTACTGGTCGAAACTTTCCTGTTTAATCTTTTCTCTTTCTCTTAATCTTGATTTCCAAATCAAAGTGCTTGCTTTCAGTGGCCAGCATCCAAGGGGAAAGATCAGCTATCAGCTGAACATTGAAGCAAAATCCTTATGGCTCCAGTGGCAGGCAAAAGGGAATGGGAAACAACACGTGGCTGGACAGAAAAGCCAAGTGATATGAATTTTCAGGGCAGTTTTTCATGGGCTCACCTGCACAGCCACAGCCCTGCCCCCAAGAGCTGCCTAGAAAATCCGTGGCCCAATTCTGTACCTCATCCCCCCAAGCTTTTGTGCTCTGTTTATATACTGAGATGGCTGATTAAAGACAAGCATTTATTCTGAGTCGCGTTTAAGGCAGTGGTGATGAAATATGCATTTTTCTATACTTGATAAGAGTGTGTTTGTTTATTATGGGCTGGGGTAAGATTTATGGACATCTTTAACTATTCATCGCCTTGTGCGAAGTGCCTGGAGGGTTGCAAATGGTGCAGTAAGGGACAGCTACGCCCAGGAACGACACTTCGACAGAAGATATTTTTCCTCTGGAAAATGTCAATTTGTCAAAGTCAAACCAGACACAATTTTGGTTTAAAAAAAAAATAAAGGAAATCCAGATGTTCTTGTTTGATAAATAGCACGTTGCGGGAATGGGGGAGCCCAGAGCAGGGTGGCACAGCCACAGCAGGGTGCTGTGCTGGCTCCTGGCTGCCACTGGACATCCACCCAGGAGAAGTGCCCCCAGAGACCTCCAGCTGTTGCTTCTGGAGCATTTTCCTCGCTAAAGGCATTTGAGTCCCATGATGAAGATGGTGACTGGGAGGAGAGAGGGGCCAAGCTGGCAGCCAGCGATCTCTCCCCTGCACCAGGGGATGCTCTGCTCGCCTCCATCCCAGTGCGGGGGCACACCCGGAGCGATGCCATGTGGGGGCTCCCATGGGAGCACTCCCACCCTGTCGCATCCCTGACTGGTGCTGGAGGGAGCCCATCCAGCCCCTGCCCAGAGATGGGCTGCTGACATGAACAGGATGGGGGATTGCTGGATTCAGGATCCTCCAAAACGCTGCCAATAAGAACGAGTCCCCCAAGGGGGCTCTTTGGGACAGCAGGACCTGCAGTTGTTTGTCAGGGCAGGGTTTGCTGCTCCCACAAACCCCGCTGACAGCTCCCCAGGGAAGGTGACGGGTCTGCCCCGAGCCACACGCTGCTGCAGGATGTCCCCATTAATGCCAAATGAGTTCATCATGAATAATGTTATTGTGATCGATACAGCTCAAGGATTATTTCTAATCCTTAATAATGATTAAACCATTATTTTTCAAGTGTTACAGATCAATCAGACCAGCTCAAGGTGTGCTGCGTGCAGGGACTGTGAGATGCCCGGGATGCAGGCAGTGCACCGGAGAGCCCGGCAGGGTACAGGGCAGCCACCAAAACCTCCCCAGATTTCAGACCTGGGGTTGTCAATTGTGGGGTTCAAACAGCAATAAAAATTAGAAGGATTACCAAAAAATAAAGCACGGATGTGAAATACCTGCAGATTTCCAGCAGGCTGTGGTGCAGAGACTGCCCTGGCACTTTAACGAGCACGGTTCTTTCCCCAGAAGTCACCCAGGGCTAAGGACAGGAGATTTAGAGGCTGAAAACACTGAATTGAAACGACTCTGAAGGTCATGAAAGGCCAGCAGGAGATTTGCAAGGGATTGGTGTCTGGAGATCCCGTCAGCGGGGTGTGTGAGGGGGAAGGTGCTGCATGGGCTTATCGTGCCCCGGCCTCGTTTGTATTCCACATGGAGCTCCTCTCCGCCTCGCTGCTCACCAGGGCAGATCCATCAGGAGCTCCCTGCTCAGCACACCAACTCGCCTGGGATTAAGGAGCCTTGGGGATGCCACGGATGCAGGATGGGCAGGTGGCAGCAAAGGTGGCACGGCTGGGCACGTGCCCTGCCTGCCAAAAGCTGTGCAGGAAAGGGGCAACAAGGCGGGTGGCCATCCATCTGCCCAGAGGATGGCAACTCCAGACACATGGCTGCTGCTTTTCCCTGGCTTTGCTCCAGGACCTCCCTCCTCAGCCCGATGCCCCACAAGCTCACTCGCCCCACCCTGAGCACGGCTCACCCACATGCTCTCACCCCCAGCAGCACATTCTGGGGACAGCTGATGCCCTGAAGCTGCTGGGGGTGTGGCGGTGGGGAATGCTCAGAGCACCAGCAAAGGCAGGGACCGTGACCTCCCCTCTAGTGGAGGGGACCATCCCTGCTGTTGGCATCCCCGCTGCTCGAGGAGCCAGCACCCAGGAGGATTGTCTGTGACGGAGTAGACCCCCAAGGGTGATGCTCACCTCCTCCTTGCCACCCCTTCTCCCCCATCACACCTGGGGCTATTCTGCATTGCTCCGATATTTTGACACAGACTCTTTCTGAAGGAAACTGGTCCAATGATTTACTAAATCTCTTCTCCCAGCTCCACCACGGCAATAAGCATGCCCTGGCTGCTCCTGCCTCAGTCAGATCAGTGGGTTTAACTTGGGAAGCAGCAGAGCAGAGCCCAGGGAGGCCAAAGACCAAGGTTGGATTTATAAAACAGGATTACAGCAAACACTCTGCAGAAGGAGACCGAGCAGCCCTGTGTAACAGCAGCAATGCCACCCCTGTACCCAAGCCTCCGCACAGGCGTCCCAAGCCTATGTCCATGCTGGGGGATGCTCCTCGGGCAGTCTGGGATGGTGTTCCTGGCTTCCCCCCACAGCCAACGTGGAAGCCCCAGCAATGGCCCATCACGCAGCAGCTGTGTGTGCCCAGGGATATTTGCTCCGAGGGAGAGCTGCTCCTGCTAAGCCTTCATTTAACTCCCTCAGCGAGGCTCTTATCACGCTCATCGCAGCGCCTTCCCCAAGGCTCTGAAGTGCATTAACCTCCCGCAGCCCAGCACACAGCTGGGAGGGGACATCTTTGCTGGAGATGCAAACAGCCCTGTGCTATCAGGCCGGGGAGTGGCACACAGCATCACACCTTCCAGCCCTCCTCCCGGGGCAGGAAAATGCCTGTGGAAGGTTAAGGCAAGGAGGTGAAAACCAAACACACATGACAAAGCCAAGGAATCCAAGCCCCAGGCAGGAACATCCCCCAGGAGCTGGTTTAGCAGCTCTTCCTCCTCCATAATGAAGGAATGAGGATGGCACAAGCCCTCTCCTCTGGTACCAACCCTCTTCTGTGGCCAGGGCACCCTGGAGCCTCACCTGTCACCGCAGAGCATCTGGAAAGGCAAAAGCCCATTCCATGTGCTTCACGTGTCTCCATCCTTTCTGCCTGCATGCATCAGGGCAGAGGGCACCTCCTCACGGTCCCACCTCCTGCCACCAGCTCCAGGGTGCCTCCACCCCAGCTCTCCCTCTCATCCCCAGCACATCCTCTCCCCATTCACGGAATTCACCCCTAAGCAAACCCTACCAAGAGCGCGCGTGTCGCCATCAAAAAATGATCAACCGGCGACAAAAGACGACAACCCCCTTATGTACACACAGGGAATATAAATCTTGAGTAAACACTGTAAAGCAGCGAAGCATCTCATCCTGTAATAATCTCCGAGACAGTTGATCCCAGGGCTCTTATTACCCCCACAGCCGTCATCTGAAATCCAGTCGGCAGCAGGCTCAGCCACGGCCGAGTATTGATCACGGAGGCAGCTTCAAATATGCTGCAGCATTCTTCTTTCAAAGCACTAACTTGTTTGTCAATAACTCCCTTGGCTGTGCAGAAGGAGAGGGATGGATACAGCCCATCTCTCCTGCTCTTGTGCCTGGATCCAGCCTGTGCATGCAGGAGGATGGGGCTGGAGCCAGAACTGGCTGCTAACAGTCTCCTGCTTGTGGGAGGGCAAATAAAGCCCCAGAAACTAGCAAAGAGCACGTGGTAAATCCTCCAAGGGCTCCCAGGCCTCGGTTCTGTACCAGCTGGTGCTCGCTGCTGGGGTCTGGCAGGGTGGGGAGCAGGGACACGTCTGCAGAGCCAGCCCTGCCAGCAGTGAGGTGACAAGTGCAAACCTGGAGCTAAACCAGAGCCAGAGCTGCTGCAGACCCCACACGGGGCAGTGGCACAGCCAGCATCTGGCACTGGGGGCCTGGGATGAGCCCCAGAGCCACAACTTCCATCATTTCACTGAGCACCTCAGTAACTCACAGCTCTGCAGGCCAGCAGCATGTGGCTCTCGTTCCCCTGTCAGCATCTCTCGCTTCTCCTTCTTCTCCAGAGCCAGAGTTTTTACCAATAGGAAACACCACCACCATCCCAACAACCACAGGGAGGGGAGGAGTGAAACATCCCAAGAAGAGAGGTACCAATGTCTTTGCAGAGATGGTGAGGAAAGGGAGAACGTCGCTGCTCTGGGTGTTTCTCCTACCCCAAAATATCGCTCAAGTCTCCAGAAGAGCTTAACTTCCCACAAACAGCAAAGCACCAAGGGCAAAAGGACAGTGCAGAGAACCAGGTGTCCTGTGGCATGAGCTGTGCCTGGTGCTCTCTTCAGCTCTTCTCCCCTTGCAGAAAAGCCTCTCTCTGTTACCCTTCTCCTGGAGTTCCTGTCCTCCATGAGGGTGGACATTTGCTTTCCAAAATCACAAGCAGAGAGCAGCTCTGCCCCGGCTCCCTGTCACACAGGAGAGGAGGAGGAGGGCAGGGGCCCTGTGCCCTGTAAACCCATGGGGACACTTGCCCCTGGGGACCAGCAACAGCAAAACCTCAGCTCAGCTGCTCAGACCCTCCTTGGCTCCTGCCCCATCCCTCCTGGGGGAGGAAGGGCACCCACCAGGGTGCAGGATCTGTCCCCACCTCCATCAGCAGTGAGACAGAGCTGTGGGATGCAGGATGGAGAGATGAGGCCAGGAACAGGTGCAGGCAGCCTTGGCCTCTCTCACTGTCCCCTTCCTCTGAGGGGAGTCAGCAGAAGCAGCATTTGGCCACACTGGCATTGCCTCCTCCTGCATCCTCCTGCCCTTCACCCTGGACACACGGCAGCAAACTTTGCTCTTGCATTAGAGATGACTTTAAAGTGCACTGCTAAATGCCATCCTGCTCAAGTCCTGCTGGAATGTGCTGCTGTCTGGCTTCGGAATGCAGGTGGTCCCTTGGGAAGCCAAACCAGGCACACTTGCCTCCTATGAAAAAAATCATTTTCCTCCATCCCCTTTGCCACACTATTTGCAGTCATGGCAGCCTTCTGCATCTTCTGTAGCTGATGGAGAGGAAAGCAGGGACCTCTGCTCTGAGATCCCAACATTCAGCCAGAGGAGAGCCAAGCAGGAGCATTCAGCTGCCCTGTGGCAGCATAGCTCTCCAAGCTGTCCGTGCCCAGCAACTTTAAATAGGGCTCATTTCACACCTCTCGCTCTCTTTTGGAGCACCAGCTCACAAGATGAGCAAGGCAGAGAGAGCCCAGTCTGTTCCTCATGGAAGTTCCTACCACTTCCACAGTAATCAGACCAGTAAAAGCCTAAAATTCTGGCTGTCAAGGAAAAAAGTCTCTCTTGGGGTGAAGCTGGAATATTGGTGGCTGCCCCCCAGGAGGTGCTGAAGAGCTGGGGCATGTCAGCAACGTCCCGGAGGGGTGATGGATACAAACCACCTGACAAATGTGGCTCCAGAGTTGTTTTTTGGTTGTGGGTGGGACAGATGTATCCCAGCAGTGTCAGGGCTGCCCATCCCAATCCAAGCCCCTCGGTGGTGGGCTGCCAGGCTAAAAGCCTGGTAGGTCCTGCTACCCACAGCTCTTGTCATTGTCTGCTTTGGGGACAGCTCGTGCCAGGGTCCTGCCGTGTGCTGGGAGACAGCAGCAGGGACAGGGCAGGCGAGACACTGGGCACAAACACGGCATCCTGGCACAGTGCAGCACATCTGACAGGGCTCTGCCATGACTGGAAGGGCTTGGGGACTCTCCTGCTGGGTGACAAGCAGCTGTTTGCTGCACAATAAGGTTTCGGATGACCAGAAATAATTCAGGTCAAGATGCATTTGCTGGAAGGTCAGAGCTGGGAAATGTGACAGCAGGCGATTCACCAAGCTGTGGAGGAGGAGATGGTGCTGCCCTGGGCTCCTTCCATCTCCTTTTCCCCCCACACCAGTGTGCTGTGGCTCCCACGGGATGGGTGACTGGAGGGACATGGCTCCCACAAAGGATTTTGGGAGAAGACCCCTTCTGGCATGAGGTCCCAGGGCAGGCTCAGCTTCTGCAGTGTTGGAAGGCTCAGCATGTTAATCACCATCCCAGCCCACTGCTCCAGCCCCATCTCCTCCCAAATACACCCCAAACATTCAAACAAACGGTGCTCCCTAAACCACACTCAAAGATCCTGTGGACCTCCTGCTACAATCATCAAGGAGGACTTGCCACAGTTCAAAATCTGTTACAATAACCACAAGGCGTTTCAGCAGCAATTATAAGAGAGAGTTGCACTTAAAAATCAATTTTACTTAGAGCTTGGAGGAACAGGGTTGTTTAAAAATAAAGGGAAAAGAAAAGGAAGTGATACAGCTTGTCACTTGGGCAGGAGAAGGAGGAATTTGCCTGGCCAGGTCTTAGCAGCCAGAGTCTTCAAAGAAAACAAATAAATCCTTCCTTATCATTATCCTTGTGTATTTTGGAGAAATAAGTCCCACGTGAAGATGAGAAGAAGTTCAAGGAGTGGCTCTCCCTCCCCTGCAATTCCCCACGTGGTGCCAACAACACAGAAGCTCCTGTGAGATGCAGGAGGGCATCCCTGAAAACCCAAAATGCAGCCTGCATCCTGGCAGGCCCCCGACTCCCCGCTCCACGGGCACGAAGCCTTTCGTGCCTTTGAAATGCTCCCCTTTAGCTCTTCGCCTTTCATTCAAGCGGAGGCTGTTGGAAGTTTGCACTGGAAACCACTTACAATCGATTTATTTTAAGGCATCACCTCTTGCTGCGCTGTGATGTGCGAGCTTTAAAAAGCACCTCGTTTATTATCTGCTGCCGCGCGGGGATTTCCGTGTGGCACATCCCGGCGCAGCCAGAGCTCCTCCGCTGACGGGTTTTTTACGCTAAGGCAGATTTTCAGCGTGCACAAATTCCCACAAGAGCGCCCCAAAATACCACCACCCCACAATCCTGGCAAACCCCGAGAGAAACCCCCAAAACTTCCCCACTTGAAACCCTCCGGGGACGCATGTGACATCTTTCTGGTGTCCTCCAGTGCCACCAGGCGCAGCCTGAGAGGGGTCGGACACACTGAGCAGTTACTCGGGCCCCTGTTGCCACTACGAGCAGAGCAGTTGACATTGTCAGTTTTAAACACCAAGAAAAAGCATCTGCAGTGCAAAAAGTCATAAAAAGGACTTTTTAGTGGTCTATGGCTCTAAAAACAAGGACAATAGTTGGAAGCAGCTTTGCTCAAACTTTCAGAAAAACAGCAAAGAAACCCCAGTGGCTCCAGGTGGAGTGGGGAAGTTTCAGGGAGGTGGTAGGGAGCAAGTTCAGGAGGCCACCAAATGGCTGTTCCCCATGTGACAGCTCACAGTGACCTCGATACTTATCCATCTCAACGAGAAGGACTCGAAGCACGTGTCCTGAAACCAGGACAACTTACCACTACACACATTTTTTGGGCTTTGCCTTTATTAATTCTGCCTGAGCTATGTCCTCACTGCAGACCAGCCCCCTGAGAAGCCTCTCCCTTCCCTGAGGCACACAGCTCCGGCACGGATGGAGACCCTACAACCCTCCTTTGGGGTCTGTGTGTGTGGGGAGAAATCCTTCCCAGCTCAGGTTTTCCCTGTGGCGATGCTGGGCTGACGCAGCAGATCCCCAAGGGAACCTGCAGTGCCCTTCCCTCTGTCCTGCTCCAGGAACACGTTTTGCTGTTTCTGTTAAACCCAAAATTCAAGGCAATTTGACACTTGCTGTTTTAAAGACCGAGGTGGGGGAGGAGAAAGCGTGGAGGAGCTTCCCTAAGGGAAAAGCCATCAAGTGGAACAAGTTTTCAACAACTACATGTTTCTTGACCTTTTCCACAGTCATATCTTTAATGTTTCATGGGCGGATTTGATAAAAAGAAAAAATTAATAAAATAGATTTCATTTTTAAAAAAAGGTCAGGACATGTGTTACAGGGAAAAACTCATTTAGGTCCCTACCTGATGCTGAGGAGCCCTCCCCTGCCTCCCACCCAGGGCACTCCAGCCCAGGCATCCACCTCCCCGCCTTCCTTTTAATCATATTCAGGGTTTGAGCTCTTCTGGACTTTTCCTACCCCTGCCAGACATGGAGTCAGGTACCATAAGCATTCAGAGATGCTGACAAGTTCTTGGGAGTCACAAATATTTGGTGGGATGTTGCACATCTAACCTGGAGAGGCAGCCAGTGAGCTCAAACATGGAGAAGATGCTTGTCCAGGCTCCAGCACAGTTCTTCTACCTGCAGCTGCTCAACCTTGAGCCCAAAGTTCTCCCCAAATATCTTGACGGATGTTGAGGCTGTTGCCATGCCCGAGCCATCCACGGCAGAATGACCAACATTTGCACTCTTGTTCATCATTTCGTGGCTCCTGCACCCACCCCATGAGCATCACCCCACGGACATCACACCCCTTATCCCCGTCTGCAGAAACGAACGTGGATCCCATCTGCTGTGTCTGAGCTCGGGCTCATCAAGAGCAAGCAAAGCAAAATAAATTCCCCAAGCACAGAGCCAATTCCTGCTGATCAAGATGTTTTAAAAACTAAATGGTATTTAATAGCAGCTCCATCCCAGCTAGCCCAGCGGATGTTCCCAGAGACTCAGAAACAAAAGCAGCTATGGACATTTCTATTATTAAGCCCACTCTGCAATTAGAGCAGACTTCTGTCCAACTTCTGCCTCTTTTCACCATTCCCTCTATTTTTTTTTTTATTCACTAAGAACAAAATATTATTCATCAAAGTTTGCAAAAAAACCTGCGAATGGCGGCGATAACATCATACTAAGTTATTAAGTGGTGACAATGGGGGACAATTACAGTATATAGTCCATTATACAGCACTGCTGTCGGGATGAATCAAAGTAAAACACCCTGTGAATGGCGAGGAGCTTATTAACAGGAACATTGGTGTGCCAGAACATAATACCTGCATTCAGCCCCAGAGTCAGTGCTGAGCCGCTGCCGGCGGGGACTGCGGAGGAAAGTGGTGGAAAGGGTTGGCAGCTCCGCTGCACTGCCCGAGGCATCAGCCCCACGGACTGATCGTCAGTGCTTAAACACGGAAAAAGGGCAAAACCTCAGTCCTGGGCCACCACCACGCACTGCCTCCCCCTCTAAGTCTGCTTCTGGAAGGCTCTGAAGATTTTTGCAACGGCTCAGCCAAGCACAAGCAGAGGAGGATTTCCCTCAGCTCCCACCAGGATCAGGAGCATCCTCTCTGTGCTCGCCAGCACCCCAGAGGGTATCTCTAGTGGATTGTCCCACCGCTGTCAGCAAGTCTTTGGAGGTCCCACTCAGAGGTGTTGGGCACATCCCAGGCTCCCTTTCCCCATCACCTGAGGCTGCCCCTTGCCTTCAGCAGCGGGTGAGGTGGGCCATGATGCTGCGAGATGCATGAACTGAATTATCTGTGAAAATTCTCTTTGTTGGGAAGGGAAATGAGTAAGGAAGCTGCAGGCCTTCTTCCAGGGCACAGCAGCAAAATTCCTAGGTTTGGGTGTGCTCCAGGACTAACCTCTGGGATGAGCTGGTTTTATGCTCTTCCTCCCAGGCTCTGCAGCCCCCTCACACCTGGGTACAGTTCGGATGGGTCCTGTCCCTTCCCTCTCTGCTGGCCTGAATCCTTGCCAGCGGTGAAACCCTGCTCTCCTTTGCCAGTGCTGGGTTTCCTGCTGCTCCAGCAGCTCTGGTTTGCTCCTTCTAAGATGTTATTTTTACACTTCCCTTAAAATACAACACTAAGAGAGGCTTCTTGACTATATTAACATTAGGAATCTAATCAGCAATCAGACAGCTCATAATTTTCTGATTAGCTCTGATTATACTCAATCTTTAGGAATGGAAAAAAAAAAGAGGGAAAGAGGAAAAAAAACTTAGAAGGAAAAATATAAAAATATTCTCTTCTCAGTTTTCCCACCCTGATTCCCTTGACGAGGCACAGAGTCATAAGAACAGCTCTGCTGTTCCCAGCTGAGAAGGAACAGTGCCACAGTGACCTGCTAAGACAGTGTTGGTCAATAACCTGGTGCCATCACACTGCTGATCTTCATCCTTCCAGGCTTGGCCGGGATTTGTCCCGGAAAGGGGCTGCTCAGGGAATGGAGAAGACATCAAGGGTGCCAGAGCTGCTGACAAACCCAGAGGAGTGTCGTGAGCTCTGCTCTCGGGCCAAACACCTCCGATAATCTGCTACAAGACAGGGTAAAACAATGCCACGGAGAAAGGAAATGATGTGTGTGTATCCAGCTGGCTTCAGCCTGCAAAATGGAACCTCTCCAGGTGATGACGAGGAGGAGGAGGAGGAGGCTGAAGAACTTTGTGAGATGAGGTCATGGCTCACACTGGCTTGGCAGGAGATGATTGGTGCTTTGTGGCAGCCCAAAGAGAAAGATCCCAAGGATTCAGGGCCTGAGGACTGCCAGAAGGTGGGAGGAAAAGGAGCACATGGCCTGAAGCCCCTGGGCAGGAGCAGAGGATGCCCCAGCAGGCAGATTTACCTGCAGACCAGGGGGCAGGAGCAGGAATGGCATCTCCTCTGAGCATCTCCAGCATCCTGCAACAGCAGGGCTTTTGTGAAGGAGGAGAAAGGGCTGTCCTGGTGCTGAGCCTCACAGCTGCAGCCAGGAGGAAGGAAACTGAGGAACAAGCCAGAGGAAGGAGATCTAAACCAGCCCCTCTAAGAGAGTTAATCACTCGCGTGCGCTCTGTGTAGGAGATTCACTCCTGACTGCAGCAAGTGATCAGCTGACGCTGTGAAGCATGAGATTTAATTATTTGTATCATAGCCATGGCCTGCATAACTACAAATGATATTAATGGTGATAAAATCGTCCAGCTGGCTCTTCAAACCCATCACCGCCCCGACTCGCTGCCTCCCACGGCAGGGCTGTGCTGCCTCGCAGGGAGCGCTCGCGCCGCGGCACAGCCGGCGGCAGAGCCCATCCGCCCGACAGACACCATCTGGAGCGACCACCCCATGTCCACACGGGATGGCTGAGCACGGAGCACGTGCTTCGTGTCTTGAAGACAGCCTCGATAATGAGAGGTGCTCTGTCAGAGCGCTGCCTGCCTCTGTATTTGCAGAGCCTCTGAAGAGCCTCGCGCCTGCTCGCAGGCTGGGCAGAGGCTTTGCTGGGGAGGAGAGGGCAGCCCCAGCTCCCTCCGAGCTGCTCACTGCTCCAGGCTGCTCCTCAGGAGCGCTGGCAGAGCTGCCAGGGAAAGAAAGCACTGCTCCTCCCCTAGGTCGAACCAAATGGGTTACAAAGATCTGTGCTCAGCAATCAACCTGCTAAAAACCGGACTGCAGAAAAGTAGAGTAGAACAGCACAGAACAGTTCAGGTGGAAGTGACCTGTGGCAATCATCTTGTCCAATTGCAAGACTAAGGGACACCTGCCCACTTAAAATCCAAAGAATTCAACTGTCAAAGCAAATGGCCCAGGTCAGAGCAGAGCAGCCACAGTGCCCCCAGCAGTCTGATGCCACTCTCCTGTAGAACTCCTTGGCTGAGGTCTCCAGTCACTTTTACCATCACTTCAAAGAAAAAAGCTTGAAATCCCCACTCGAACTAAACCGTGGAGAAGAAGAAGGTGCAAACACCCCAGGGCTTGGCTCTCCTGACCTGCTTCACCACAGCATCCCAAGTGGGCAGTGGGGTCACCCAACCCCCTTCCAGCCCAGCAAAGCAGGTGAGGCTCAGGAGGAGGTTGTACCTGCTCTGGAGATAACAACAGGGGGGACTGACCCCTTTCATGTGCTGGGACTCAAGCCCTGGTGTCTCCCGTAGCAGACGCAGTGCTCAGCAGCCACAGACACCCAGTGGGACTCTCTTACTGAACTATCCCAGTGCACACACTAAAACCCACCCCAGTTCATGTGGACAGGTGTCCCCAGTCCCCACCCTGGGTAAGTCTCCTCCTCACACTCCAGCCACAACCACAGAGTTCTCTTTCATGAAGCGACTGCCAGAGCTGTAATTACTTTGAGGTGACCTCTAGGAAAAAAAAAAAGTTCAAGTTTAAAAAGAAAATCTCTCTGGTTAATGCTATGCAAATTGCCAGCGAGGCAATCAGGCTGACTTTTAAACACTGGCCCCTGTCGAAGGGCTCACAAGACAGTCTTATTGTCTTGCTATCAATTTGCATCTCATTACCCACAATGCGCCTCTGGTTGGAGGTAACCTTTTGGGGAACACGCCGCGGTGGCGAGGAGCCCAGGGACAATGTGGTCACTCCTGTTTGCAGAGCTTTCGTGCGGCCCAGCACCCGAAATGTGATGGGTGAGGGGCCAGGTCACTGCCAGCCACCTGCTGACCTTGTACCAGACACTGTGACCTTGTGCCACCTCCTCCGAGGGCTCCGCCTGTGTTGGCTGTCCCACGGACACAGGCACACTGTGTGTCCTTCCCACCGGGCTCACCAGCCCCCGTGGTCCCCAGAGGCTGCGCGGTAGCAGTTTGTCTCCACCCGGCTGATCAAGGCCATTCAAGATGTTTCTGAGAGTCTTTGCACGCTTTTGCACATCTCTGCCAACCCTCTCCACCTTGGGGAGATGGTACCAAAATAGCATTTTTCGATAGGAAGGAAATCTGCCGTGTCCTTGTCCTCAGCCTGCTCCTGCTTCTCCGGCCTCCCCAGCCTCTACTGCAGTCTCCCACACCAGGTGCCTCCACCCTCTTCTCCATCCCCACCAAACTAGGGTGAAAAACCAAAGTTCTCAGCAATCATCTCACCCACATGATCCCCTGACCAAGCTGCCCTCGACATGCTGCTGCAGGGAGGCTGCCAGGCCCCATCCCACGTTACTTGTCTGCACCCCACTGCCACCTGCAACAAGGACCTTTTGTTCCCCAAGACAGGAGCAAGCTACAGCTCTCCATGTCTCTTTTTGTAATGTCAGTCATCATGCTCAACCAGCCAGCACGGGGACCCTGCCTCCAGGATGCTCACCCTGTGCACGCTGCCTTGGGTACCTCTGCAGCCAGGTCAGGCAGTGGCTGGAAAGCTGCCCAGTGGAAAAGGACCTGGGGGTGCTGGTCGACAGCAGCTGAACATGAGCCCAGGTAGGCAAGAAGATCAATGGCAACTGGCTTGGATCAGCAATAGTGTGCTCAGCAGGACCAGGGCAGTGACTGTCCCCCTGTACTGGGTACTGGTGAGGCCACACCTCGAATCCTGAGTTCAGTTTTGGGCCCCTGATGACAAGAAAGATATCGAGGGGCTGGATCATGTTTGGAGAATGGCAATGGATCTGAGGAAGGGAGCACAAATCCTATGAGGAGTGGCTGAGGGAGCTTGGGGGGGCTCAGCCTGGAGAAAAGGAGGCTCAGGGGGAACCTTCTTACTCTCTACAACTACCTGAAAGTGCTAGACAGGTGGCTGGTGGTCTCCTTGTCCAAGGAACAAGCAATACGACAAGAAGAAATGGCCTCAAGTTGTGGCAGGGCAGGTTTTGATTGGTTATTAGGAAAACTTCTGCACTGAAAGGGTTGTTAAGCACTGGAACAGCAAAGTTGTTGAGTTACCATCTCTGGAGGGATTTAGCAGACAGTAGATGTGGCACTTGGGGACACTTGGTTTAATGGTGAACGTGGNTCCTATGAGGAGTGGCTGAGGGAGCTTGGGGGGGCTCAGCCTGGAGAAAAGGAGGCTCAGGGGGAACCTTCTTACTCTCTACAACTACCTGAAAGTTCTAGACAGGTGGCTGGTGGTCTCCTTGTCCAAGGAACAAGCAATACGACAAGAAGAAATGGCCTCAAGTTGTGTCAGGGCAGGTTTTGATTGGTTATTTGGAAAACTTCTGCACTGAAAGGGTTGTTAAGCACTGGAACAGCAAAGTTGTTGAGTTACCATCTCTGGAGGGATTTAGCAGACAGTAGATGTGGCACTTGGGGACACTTGGTTTAATGGTGNGGGACATGGTTTCGTGGTGAACATGGTGGTGGTCAAGTTAGAGTCTGGACTCTGATCTTAGAGCTCTTCTCCAACCTAACTGATTTTATGGTCCAGCCAAACTGCTGATACAGCACAACCCCCTCCTGCCCTGCCAGACCCTGCCAGACCCTGCCAGACCCTGCCAGCAGCATCCCCACCACCTCCTGTCCCCAGGGCTGGCTCAGCCGAGAGGACCTCCCTCGACAGCCCCGTGCTCCCTGCAGCAGCAGCAGCACCAGCAGCTGCCAGGGTCTCGCTCTGTTTTCCTTCTCCCCATGAACTCTGCAGTGTGAGAGCTCCCCGGGGAAGCTCAGAGCTGCTCTGCCCTGCCTTTGGCAGCCTCCTGCGCTGCCCGGCTCCCCGGCACCCGCCCGGCACGGCCGCGTTGCTAAGCGCTGGCAGGGCCCTCTGCCAGCGCGCGGTGCCATCTCCGCCACCACGGCCAGAGGTGCCAAGGCAACAAAGGGACTTCTACCAGGCGAGAGAGCACCACTGCGAGGAAGAAAACCCAACTGCTTAAAATCCTCCTGAATAATGGTGCTGCCTCCCCGCTGCTCAAATCAGACGCGGCACATTGTTGTTACGATAACTAAATACAGAAGATTTGAACAGCTGGAAACGCAGCAACAATATTTAAAAGAGGTTTTTTAAAAAAATTGTTGGTCTTTTATTCAATAATGGTAATGGGCTTTTTAGCGTTGTTATTATTATTTTTGATTTTAAAGGCACAAGGTGCCCTAGTCTGGTGTCTTTGCACGGTGCTGGTCAGGCTGCGAAGCCGGCTCTCGCCTGGTGATGGCAGGGAATGACTCCGAGACATTTCATAACACCCAGGCATGGGGCTGCTCGAGGGAGTCGCCAGCTGACAGAGGCATGGAAATCACAGCTCACTGTGCTCCAGCACCCTGCTCAGCCCTGCACCTCACTGACAAATTCCAAAGGTGCAAAACCCAAAGGTGCTGCAGGGGAGCAGTGGGGACCAGGCAGTGATAACAGCAGCAGCGCCAGCCAGAGGTGCCAGCTCCATGCCCGCTGAAAGGGAGGACTGGAGGTAGCTGTGGCTGTTATCAGCTCACACCCTCAGATACCAGAGCCCTTTCACCCTTGGAGCAAGGGAAAGCACTCAGTTATCTTCACCTCCATGCTGATAACAGGCAGGAGGTGTTAGAGGAACCAAAGTGCTGGAGAGGGGGGCTTGGAAATGTGCTGGAACGAAAAGAAACCTCCAGAACCAGGGCATCCAGGCCTCACTTGCCCACACAGATATTCAGGTGGTGACTGCACCTCTCTGGGTTTTTTAGGAGTGCAGGAGTACATGCCTTGCTGGCATTCAGGATGCTGTGTCAGACTTTATGAACCATCTGGAAGAGACACAGTGAGTCAGTGATGGCTGGTGGGACACACAGTTCCCAATGTCCCACATAGGGACGGGACCCTCTCTCCTTCCTCCTGGACCTGCAGGGCCCACGACCTTATGGTCATTCCTCCTACATTAATCTTGCAAAATGCAGCACAAACCATTTCTAGTGTAACAGCACGGAATTAAGAGAATACAACCAGTGTAAGTGTAAATAACAACGGAGATTTTACGATGTAGTATTTTGAGTTGTGGCTTGTTTTTTCATACATTGAGCTGTGCCAATTCCTGAGATGCAGTTGGCAGCGGCTCTCCCAGTCATCAGTGAATCACATCATCATCCAGCCCTGTGACCCAACATCCCCATGTGGCTGCAAGTGCCCACAACACCGAGTTCAGGCAGAAAAGCTGCCTGACGATGTGAGATCTGGGAATGCACCTTGTGTCAAGGCCCTCGTTGCTTTGGGACTGTGCACCCTGGAGCTGGCAGCTGACAGGGATGCCATGGAGAGCCCAGGCAGCGAATCCCCTGTGGCTCTTCCGTGAGCCAAACTGGACCATCAGTCATGGCAGTGTCAGGCATTGCTCCAGCAGGGAAAGTCTCCCATGAGGTCCCAGGAGCAGCACAGATGGAGACAAGGCTCCCAAGCATCCCTTTTGCAGCTCTGCTCTTGCTCTAGGAGTTACTGACCCTCCCAGCACACCCAGCCCTGATTTTACCCTCACCCACACAGCTATGGCATGGTCCCCACGCCCAGCAGCAATCTGAGCACACATGCTACTACCAACATGCTGAGAGACCACCATTGATACCTTAGGTTTTAACTTTTCTATTTTTCAAACCCTGCACTGCCTGGTGTGTAACTCTGGAGTTCCTTGTGGCCTGGGAGCTGCTGTTCTCTCCTGCTGCTCACACACAACAAACCTCTGCAGGCTTCCACTCCCAGGACACCAGGCCCAAAATGTGTCAACTCAAAGCCTCTAAAGGGGAGCAAACTCGGGGTAATTCCATCATGAACTGAGGTGATCATTGGAGAATGAACCCTGAGATGCAAATGAACCCAACTTATCAAAGTGGGAAGAACCCATGACCCAGGGTCCACCTTGGGTGGAGCCTCTGGACTGCCCAGGGTGTGCCTTTGAAGGCCCTTCAAATAAATACCTTCTTTTATTCTCTTAATTCTTGTCTAGTCTCTGTGTTTTAGGTGGCCACTTAAGGCATCACCATCAGCTCCTGAGCCAGTACAAACCAGGACCTGGACTCCAGATCCTGCAGCAGTCACCCCTATCCCAGTCCTGTTTGCTGAAACGTAAGAACAGGGAACATCCCCCGCCCCATACAAGACCTCTTAGCTCAAAACTACTAAAATCACCACGGAGCTCATTGCTACAGAGCTCAGTACTGCTGAAGAGCTCTGAAATAAATAAACCAGGGTTTGGAAGTACCAGCAACAGCAAGGCAAGGAGAGCAGACTCCTGCTGCCCTGATTTGGGGGGCAGGATCCCGCTTGCTCTGGGTGTATCCCTGCTGCAGCTGGGAGCCCCAGGCAGCGAGGAGGGGCTGCATTTGGGGCAGTGTTACAGGGTATTTATTTGGATGAGACAGGACAATCAGGAACCAAGGGGAAAGGACAGAGACATGAAAGTGGAAGGAGTGGGGGACAAAAGGAGGGGCTGGGGTGGGGAGCAGGAGAAATGGTGGAGGGAAGCAGGGAGGAGGAGCTGGAGCTGATGGGGAGGACAGCACTATTCCAATGCTTCGTTCCGAGGCCCTGGTGCCCTTCACCCTGATGCCTATTTAATGTCATCCTATTCAGCAAGTGTCCCCATGATCTGGTAATTATCTTTTACTTACAAAAGAGCATCTCTGTGTCACAAATGCTCCTTTCTCTGGCTCTTCCACAGATCAATATCTCCTCAAGGCCTTCGCATTGTTTGGGGAATGGAATTGATTTCTCTGAGGAGCGAGGGAAGGGAAAATATATAAATAAGTGCTGCAGAGATGTCTCCCTGCTGAAGGCTGAGCTGGGCAGTGGCAAAGCAGAAGGAAAGCGTTCGGATCCCACCTGACCATTGCAGGTACTGCATCCTATTGCTGTCCCTGCTGAACCGGCTGCAGGAGAGACTTGGTTGTTTGTCATTCAGTGCACAAACATCCAAAATGCTGGAGCCAGAAGAAATCTCTAGCTCAAGCTATCACCGGCTTTCCAAGATTTTACAGCAGAGTAAGAAGTGTGGAGGTGCTGATTCAACACTGTCCATAAGGACACGTGCATGTCCCATGGTGGGATCGAAGTGCTTTGCAGCAGTTGCTGCTGTGACCCCGGTAGGCCCTAGAGAGGAGCCTTGGAGACATCCTTGGCTTAGAGGGCAGCAGCACTTTGGTGTGACCAGCACAGCACCAACACAAACTCAGAGCAAGGCAAGAGCCACTGAACCAGGCTGCTGTCAGTGTGACCACTGCAAGCACGAGCTCCACCCGGCAGCACAATCCATACACCCTTCACGCTCCTCTCATCTGGCTGCAAGATGACCTTCAAAATCATGAGATACAGGATAAATACAATTCGATCTGGTGGTTTGAGTCGGGGTTGCTAAACCTTTGGGATGGCTGAGCTGAGCCTCTGCATCACACAGCTCCTGCAGCCAGAGGCTCCAGGGTGCTGGAGAACAGCGTGGGGCAGAGGCAAACCTGCTCCCCTGGCTCACACTACGCAGGGGCAGATGGAATCTCCAGCAGAGGGGACGATCACAAGGGAAGATACCAAGGGATTTAAAAATTATGCAGGTGTAGGGAAGGAAGAAGGATTCGTCACTGCCTCCTGCCCAGCATCTGCAAGCTTTTACATATTTGAAGGCTGTTATCAGGTTTTACGTTCATCTTCTCCAGAAAAAAACCAACAACCTCTGCTTGCATTATCTGCAAATAGGCCCTTACTTTCTAATCCTCTTTTTGGTCCTTCTGCCTTTCCTTTTGCCTCCCTCTGGAAGCATGATGCCAGGCACCAGACCCCGAGCCAGCGCCAGCCGGGGCCCAGCCGGTGCCGAGGAGGGAGCCAGGGTTACACCACCGTGCTTGCACAAGGTGCTATGAGATCAGTATTTGTCTTCCCTTCAAACAGCCCGGCAGGGCTGAGACATGCCAAGCCTGAAGTCTATAGCACCACTGCCATCCATTTCAACCTTTCCCATCATGTCCTAATTTTTTGCTGTTCAGGTGGGAGGAAAGGAGAAAAAAAGTCTGAGTGCAGGGGAGGGTGGATATTTGACTTGAGAAAACCCGTGGTAAAGCTTTTCTTTTAAGGACCTTTAAAGGTGCATTTATTCAGTTCCTTGGAAGGAACTCACATGTTTATAAAAGCCCTGCTCAGCTGCAGGGGCCACTTTGCCTTCTAAAAAGCAAACAAAGGTCAAGCACACTCTTCTGTGCAACAGATCTCAGCTGAGCCTGGTTAGACCCGAGGAGGAGAAACAAAGATGGGAAAGGGCAGAAGGTGAAGGACAAGGATGTCTTCCAATGCACAGGGATCAAAATGCTGGCTGTAGAACAGAATAGTGGAGCATCCTAAGTGGGGAATACATATGTATTGAGAAGAAGGCGGGGAGGGAAAAGCATCAGGTGGGACTAGATGTGTGTGAAAGTGGCTTTGGAAGGAGCCAGCTCATTCAGGGAATTCAACGGCATGTTAGACAGGAAATTCAGGGCAAGCACATCCAAGGTACTGCCGGAGAACAACAATTAGGAGCTGTCATGCACACTAATGCAGCTCCAAAATAACCCCAGCCATTTGAGGGAAAGATGAAGGCACAAACATCTCAGCGCAAGTGATGGTCCAGAGATTCTTGTTTGTTCTTAGATAGGAGTGGAAAATAAAACTGTCATATTAACAGCAAGGCTATGAATCAGTGTGTCCCTCATCTGTGACACTGCACATGGTTCTGCTGTGCCAAGCAGGGGGACAAGGCAGATGTGGGGCAGGGAAGAGCACGTGGCTGCTGGGAGCACAGGAGGAACTTGTGCTGTGGCAAACTGAAAACATTCAGGGGATTTGATTCACTTAAAGGAAGAAACGAATTTCAAAGGACACAGGAGTATAAATCCCCACGTAAGAGAGAAGGTAGCTCTGAGCTTGATTATTTCAAAGTCCAGATCTGACGATGAGAAGCACGATGAGTTCCCTGTGGAACTCAGTGCCTCGAGATACCAGGGACACAATACTTTTTTAGGGAACAGAAATCAGATTAATCAGAGTATCATCGGTTATGCTAGCCAAGATCAAAGTACAGAGGAATATAAGTGCTATCACTCAAGGATTTATACCTCCCAAGTAACTGCTTAGGATTAGAAAGAAATTTCAATAATCTGCCAGCTAAGTATGCATTGCGAGAGTAATAATCCTTCTCTCCCAACATCTGCTAGCAGCTACTAATGGAGATAGTAATAAGCTAGGTGGATCATAAACCTGACCTGATCTGATTGCTACCTTATAAACTGGAACACGAGGGTGTTATCATTTCTTTTGGGGTAACCTGTTGTCAACCGGGATCGTGCCGAGGCGGGAGCTGCAGGAGCAGAGCACCGAGATGCCTTCTCCTGCCTCACCACTGCAGGAGGCAGACCCTTCAGCAGGGAGTCTATTGATTTTTATATACTTTGTTAGAAACATTTCCAGTTGCTTCCTAAAATGGAGCATTTCCCCAGGAGACAATGTATGTACAAAGCCACGGGAGGGGAGGGCTCACACGTGTGCAGTTTCTCCGCGGTAAGTCCATGGCTCGAGCTGGTGCTCGATGTAGCGCCAGACCCAGGCAGGCAGAACGAGCTCCTGCCTTTGAAAAACTGAACCCAAACCCCACCATGGCTCTCGTTGGGTTTCCCTTTCAGTTCTGCATTTTTCAAATGTGTTTCACATTTTACTGAAGGTGACCCGCTTGCCACTTCACATCAAACATGGGAATGTGGGAAGATGCTGCCTGCTCACCCTCTCGTTCAAAACCACAATCTGGTGGGCTGGGACACTCTCAAGGCAGGACATGAGATGGAGGACACTGCCTGAGCCCAAACAGTTCAAACACCATCAGGAATGGCTGCTGAAGAGAGAAGGTACAAAAATAACAGGGAGAAGAAATAACATAGACAAAAGGAGGAAGCAGGGGGAGAGGAGAACTATAATACCAATAAAACTGATTTCCTCCAACAAAACCCAAGGGAAAGGTTAGTTCTGGTATTAGAGCTATGGGAAAAAATGTCAAGAGTTTTTCAGAGAAAAGCGAATAACATTTTTATTCCCTGTCCTCTCTTGAGAAAGCAAACCAAAGTGAAGCAGGAGGGGGGAGCAGCCCCTGGCTGGTTCCAGGCCTTGCTCTGCACACACAGAATCAGCATAAAACACAGGAAAGAAAAAACCTGTCACAGTCTCATTTCCTTCCAAATGCACTACAGTTTTGGATATAATACCCATACAAACCAGTCTTTCCTGAATCCCTGATTGGGTCACGTACACCAACAGCTGATCTGGAGGCAGTGCCCCAGCACCCCTGTCCTTGTCTCTGTCCTGAAGGCTGGGCATACCCTGCCGCTGTTTCCCAGTTCTCTAAGACGGGGAGAACAGTTCCAGGGCACTGTCCCTGTGGGATGGGACACCCCAAGTCACAAGCACCAGAGTCCTCTTCAAGGTTGCTCCCCAGGGACCGAGTCTCACTGGGGGGAGCAGTGATGCCAATCCAGCCAGTCAGGCAGGCTGTGTCCCTGCCAAGGTCACCTGCATGACTTCTGCTGTGCTGATAACGATCCTGGCTGGTACAGCACACCCTGAGCAGCTCTCCACGCGTGGTTGGCTGCCTCTGGCCAGGCTGCAGGGGGTCCTGGCAACCTCCCATGCCCATCACCTCTCCTGCCAGGTGCCTTTGCAGGAGGACAAACCAGCAATGGCCTCCCTCAGCTCTTCTTTTCATTTTTATAGGCTCTAAAGTGCAATTTTAGGAAAGGGAAAGCAAGAAAGTCCCTTTTCAAACTCGTCTCCAGAGGAGCAGGATGCAGCCTCAAGGCCCACCAGGTGCTGGCACGGTGACCCTGCTCGCCAGGCACACCTGCACCAGGCTCGGGGGAGATGTCTCCAATGGCACAAAAGGAGCACATTCCATTCCCATGGAAGCACGCTGGTGTCAGGGGGAATACATTCGGCTCATAGCTTCAAAAGACAAAGCAGATGATAGGAATCACCTTAAAAGCCCCACAGACACAAAGCACTGCTGGAGGCAGGGCACCCACGAGAGCTCTGCATGGAGGCTCGTGAAGGAGAGCAGAGATGTCTCCCTGTGCTCCTGGGACAGTGGGAGCCCAGTGCTGGCACTGCTCCCAGCTCCCCAGTGCTCTCCCTAGACACCAGCACTCCTCTCACCAGCTTCTGGTGGTCACTGGTGGCTGAGTGCTGAAGGGTGATGCATACAAAGCGTCTGTCAGTGGCCCCTGTGTCCCATCCGTGGCCACACCACCTTGGGGAGAAGGGCGAAGCCTCCCTTTGTAGCGCGTGTTTAATACAAATTAATCCCCTATTGATTCCCAGCTTAAGCAGAGCCAAGCTGCTTATCCTGCCTGGTGCAACCACCGATGATCACGCACCTCCTGGGCCTGCCTGGGGAGCGTGGTGTAGGTGACAAGGGCTGGGGCAGAGCCAAGCAGGTCTTTCCTGGCAATAGGGATGTGGGAATAGGGCAGCTCACTCCTGGCAGAGGCACCCAAAGCAATGCAGCTCCTGAACTGTTCTGCCCAGCCTAACTAGAGGGACCCAATGGTTAAAGAAAGAGCCTCTGCACACACACGGCCCAAAGGCACCAGGTCCTATTCTCCACTTTGAAATAATAATCATAAAAAAGAGCAGTTCAGAGAAATTGCATCAAGAAACGTGCCCAGGGCAGGTGCCTCCTCTGGAAGCTCTGGTCCCCCAACAAGACACCTCCCTGGAGCTCCTCTTGTGGCTGAGCTCACTCAGGAGGGTGTTGGGATCAGTCCCACACGGTGATTCAGCCACGCATCCAGGGGGCTGTTGCCATGAGCATGGACCAGGCTGCTGGAGCAGATGACTGGAGCCAGGAGCCCTGGGAGCTCCTGGCAGCTCAGCCCTGGTGACCAAGCATGGCTTCTTCCCACCAACACCCACCCATGAACCAGCTGCTAGGTTATCTGTTATCTCAAAAGGAAATGCCCCAGCGAGTGCTCCCACCACTGGAGCTGACCTGGAGGGTGACCCAGCTAAGGATGTTGGAGAGTGGCTGGCACTGAGATCCCTGCCCTGCCTGCCACAGCCCAGCAGCATCCAGGACATGGTGTCTTGTCATGCATTTCACTGGCCATGAGCAGTGGAGACAAAGCATTGCCATGGGAGTGCATTGCTCAGTCCCATTGTCACCTCCATCCACTGGCACACGAGCCCTGCTTTGTCTCTGTCCTCCACTTGGAGATCAACACTGCTTCTCCTGGCCTTGGCAGAAAGTGGGAAAGCAGCAGGGAAGGAAAAGAAGGAGCTCAGTGAGTGGGGCCAGTGAAAGAGGGAGCTGAACAGAATTCAAACAACGGGGTTGGGAAAAATAGAAGCAGGAACCCACAGAAGCTGAGGCGAGATGGTGTCCTGGTTTTGGCAGGATGGGAGCCCTTCTGCTCCACACAGCTCAGGTTGACCTGCAGTGAGGGGAAAACTGATAGCTGAGGAGGTGACTTCCATCATCTTTCCACCAAAAGGCCTGGTTTAAGTGAACACAGATGTGCAGTCACCTACAAAACCTCTGGAACTTGGAGGGCAGCTGGTTATGCTGTTGTGTTCACAAACCAAACTGCCCCACGCGTCTCTGGGTCCAACCATGCAACCCGGGCTCATGCAAATACCTGCTACACCATAATCCTCTCCCAGACTCAGCACTTCAGTGTATAGCTCAGAATTAGCAATAAAGACTCTCGAACCCCAAGGAAATCAGGCTACAGAAAGAGGCAGCCGGGTCCAGCCTTTTGCTACTCCAGGGCTCAAAGACACAAGCTCTGCTCAGGCTTTCTGTGAGCTTCGTCAAGTCATTTAATCTCTGTCCCAGCTGACTTCAAACAAGAGAGAACAACTCCCCTCTTGCAGAGAGAGCTGTAAGGCACGACAGTCAGAACAAGCAGAGGAGAAGAGAAGCACCAAAAAGGTTTTTTATTAAAGAAGGTGACCCTAAAAGTTAGAAAAACAACAAACAAGCCAAATCTGCAGTGTGTCAACCAGAACATTCCACTTATTGTTTACCTCTCCAGAAAGCTCAGAAAAACACAGTACAATTTCAAAAGTATCACAAAAAGACTACCTTGGCTTTTTCTTGCCTTATTCTGCTTTCCTCCCTTGTACCGGTGAAATCTGTAGGTTTTTTTGAAAACAAACCCATCTGATAAAACCTGCCCCCCAGCCAGGCGCAGAACCACTGCAGACAGAACAGAAATATCCAGCAGTAGGCTGCTGTGACGAAGGACTGATGTCAGAGACCCAAAGGATGCTCTGGCTGGCTCCACCGGTGAGACCCTAATCATACCAGAAGGCTTCTGGCTTGGCTCGAGACAATGCAATTGCTTTTTAATTTGCAAACTGTGCATATTTTCCTGATGATGTTTACACCAAGCTACAGCTCGGTGCCCTGCCATTGACCACATAATTGCCAAAGAGTTTGCTCCTGTCTGGGCTTCTTTAACCTTGCTGTTTATATTCAGCAGCACAATGGTTTAAGTCCAACTCCGAAGCACTTGAGGGTAATAAATTGGGAGAGGGGAGGGGGAGGGCTACGCTATACTGTTATGATTCTGCAAAGGTTTCTATTTTCTTTCTTGTTATCCTAATAACCCTTTTATAGAGCAGGCTGTTGGCAAAGCCCTCTGCTGAGGCAGCCGGTTCTGTGTAGGCACAAGACAATTTGCAAAAGCAATAAACTGACATTCAGCTGAAAAAGCCTGCTAGAAAGATGAGCCATCAGCAAATCCCCCTACACATGCATGGCCTTAAAGACACACTGGGTTTATATTGCAGTGAAAAAAAAATAAATTAAACCAAACCCAAAACAAACAGGCAGTGCACCACAGCGCCCCAGCCGCGCTGGCACGTGGCAGGGGCAGGCACAGCTCTGCTCTGCGCTGGCTGGAGCCACGGNGCTCTGCTCTGTGCTGGCTGGAGCCACGGTGGCCAGAGAGGTGGTCTGGGGTCACCGACCACAGGCACCTGCTTCCCGGGGACCCCTTTGGAAACTGCAAACCAACTAGTCTGGAGACAGGTTGGCTGATTGCCTCTGCTCGTGCTGGTAGGGTGATTTTCCGGAATCAGCTTCCTTTGGTGGTCGGAAACCTTCAGGTCTGCAGCCTGGAGCTATCCACCGGAAATGTCTCATTTGTTCTGGGGTTGATGCTGTGCATGAACTTGAACAACCTTTCTCCCCCTGCACATTCACCCCCTTGCTGTGCTTGCAAGAACAGGGGGATCTCCCCCAGCCTTTGGGCTCTGACCCATGCTCACAGGCAGATGTCCCGGACAAAGCTGTGTCAGGTACCCCATTAGCCCTCATCTCTCCCCTCCCTGGAAGCTGTCACCCCATTGCAGGCATGGCTGACGAGGACAGGTAGCTGCTCCCAGGCTGCTGGGATTCCCAGGGCAGCACACACAGTGAGGTGATCACAGGCCACCAGAGCCCCACGGGATGGCATTTTGATTCCCTGTCTTACTGTGTCAGGCTCCCCCGTGAGCTTCCCCACATCTCATGTGCTTTTTCCACAAACACACCACATCAGCAGTTCATGGTCACCCTACAACCAACAGTCACAGCTCAGACTTTCTAGTCAGCCAATCCCCCACTTGCAGAAGTAGTTCTCGTCTCACCCATGCCCTGTGTCATCCTTCCATCCCAGGCTCTTCACATTTGCCCATTCCTCAAGGTCATGGGGCTCCTTGGTGACAGCCTGACCCTCCTCTACCTGCACAACCCATGTGGCACCCCAATAGATTTGACTAGCACACTCCCTTTTGCATCCAGGCCATTAATCATAACTAAGATTAATTTGGAGATTGGAGAACTGCACCAGTGATATCCTTCAACCCTAATAGCTACACACCGGCCCTTTCTGTAAGGACCTCATTGGTTTCAGAGTAAGCAAGCACAAAATGTAGCTTTGAAGGGTCTCTGGCTAGCCAAGGACACAGGCTCCAAAAAATAAGTCATCAGCTGAGGTGTAAAGAAGAGCAAAATTTATTGCATTCAGAGCCAGGCTGGCTGGAGAAATCAAGCCTGAGAAAATAGAGACATATTACCAGGGCAAAGCCTACTGCCGAGCCTTAAGCCTGTGCTTTTGCAGACAGCTAATCCTGCTAACATTAAAACAGGAGCTGAGGGTTTTTAATGGCAGAGCTATTTATGGAGAGCTCATCTACCTCTTCATCATCTCCCTGAGATCCTGGTGGAGGAAAGAGCCTCATAACTCAGAGGCCTGCTGGACACAAAAGGCAAACAGATGTCAATGGGCATGGGGAGAAGGTATGGGGATGATGTGGTGGCATAGCTGATGGCCCTGCTGATGGCCCTGCTCTCTCAGAGGGAGCAGGCTGGGCCTGCAGTGACGCTGCTTTGGTGACACCATTTACAACCCGTGCAGCTCAAACAGCTCGTTGGGTTGTCACCTTCCCCCTCCAGTCCTCTGCCAAGCCTTGTCCCACCTAACATCATCAGGGATACCTTGTTGGCACCACCACGCTTCTCCCCAGGAATCATTCCAGTAATTGCAGACCTGCAGGGCACCCAGCCAAGTCAGACGACGAGCACAGGAGAAACTTTTCAGCTGGAAATCCTCATTGGCTTGCAGTGTGGCACCCACCCCTGCTGCCGGGACAGGCACCAGTTGCACCCGTGCCCGGTGGCTGCAGGAGGCTGGGCGTTGATCAGGAAGAGAGCAGAGCGGAGGAGCTGGAGAGCAGGTGGGAAGCAGGGAGCAGCAGCTTGCTGCTCGCTGGGGTCCTGGCAGCCCCGCTCGGTGCTTCTCAGCACTCGCTCTGCTTAATTGTCTTTCCAGAAAAGCATCTTGTTTAAATGGGATGATTCTTATTAAGATCATTACCTCCTCCAGTGAGAGCTGAGCTGAGCTGACCTCCTGTCACCCTGCTCTCTGAAGTCCCCTTCCACCAGGTCCACATTCCCCTTCGCCCCCCACCGCTCCATCCTTCTCACGTGCTCCATCAACCCTGACTCAAGGCTGATCCAGTCCTTACCTGACCTAGCTCCATTCCCTCCCTCTGCAGGGACCTGCCATGAGCTGCTACCCATTTAAATCCCTTTTTGGGCTTCCCACTCCTTCCTCTCACTTTCCTCCTGCCCATCACCTTCCCAGGGTGCCACTCTGCCAGCCAGGAGGGAGGTCCCACTCCATGGAGGATGAGCAGGGACAAATGCAAGACACTGGTGTGGTCAGGAGGATGCAGCTCGGACACCCCATTTCTCCCCAACATCCAGGGTCAGCCTGTTGACCCCAAGTGCCCCATAAGACCTCAGCTCCCCATTTTGCTGCCTTCCCACCTCGGTGCAAACTCTTTGCCATTATCCCTTAAAAGCACTCAGCTACTGAAGAAAATCCATCCCATCCCTGCCAGGGAAGCAAGGAGGTTTGCTGCTCCAGCTATTGTCCAGCCACCAGCAAAGTCATAATTTTGATCACCAGCTTCAAGAGAGAAACCAAATCCCTTCTCATACTGTCACACTTGAGCTCTCTCTCCCCACTCACTTCTCAAAATAAGGGCATCTTTCTGGAGCAAAAACTTCAGGGGATGGGAAGAGTTGAGGGGTTTTTTACATGTTTCATGTCCCTTTTGTTTAAAAAATGCTTTATGCAGCTGTCAGAAACCAAAATGAGAATTTTGTATTTTTTTTAGCAGTCTTTGAAATAAGGATGCTATGTGGGATCAATTTTTTATGGCAGTAAAGTAAAGGGGGAAAATAGCAGCAATTTTCTCTTTTGAACATGGCCTGTTTAATGGCATGGATGTCACGCTGCAGCTTTATCCAGAGAGAGGGAGAAAAAAGCCACAAAATGGTACTGTGGTCAATCAAAGACTTCTACACTACAATCTGCTTCTCCATCTCTCCTACAGCCAGCTGAGATTTCCATCACTTCTCCTCTTAGCCTTTCTTCCCACCTCTCCTCTCCCCACAGCCCTGACAGAAGCTGAAATAAAGCACTAAGTGCCCAGATGCAACAGCCCCTCCAAGGAAAACACCGGCACTCCAGGCACAGCCCCTCCTCAGGAATCCCAGACCGAAGCAGCACAGGGAGCCGGGGAAACGCTGCTGCTCCGGCAGGGTTTGGTCTGTGTGATACCAGGCGAGCAAGAAAATTTGTTTTATTACAATGCTAACAAATCCACAGCAGCTCTGCTTAATCCCACAGTGCATCCAAGGACCAGGGATGCTGTGCTCTGCCCTTCCTGCTCAGCTCAGTCTCCCCCATGGGAGCTGCCACCCGCGCAGCCTCATTCTCCGTGCCCATCGCTGAGCATTGTCCAGCAGCGTGGACTTGCTGCACTTTCCCTGCAGCCTGGAATGTGGTCTGCTGCCCTTCCCAGCACAGCTCCACTGGGACAAACTGGCACACAGGCCCTGGGAAGAGACACACGTTTCAAATCACATCCCCAGAGATGCTGCAAACCACATCCCCGGAGGTGCTGCTGGTGTAACGGTGGCTGTGCTCCATCCCTCAGCCTTCCCCCACTGCAGGCCAGGTGACATGGAATAATGGAATCCTAGAATGGTTTGGGTTGGAAGGGACCTTAAAGTTCATCCAGTTCCAACCCCTTGCTATGGGCAGGGACACCTTCCACCAGACCACGTTGCTCCAAGCCCCATCTAACCTAGCCTTGAAAATTTCCAGGCATGGGGCATTCACAACTTCTCTGAGCACCCTGTGCCAGTACCTCACCACCCTCCCTGCCGTGTTCTCCCATAGAGCAGGAGGCTCAGTCCCCATCTCCGAGAGCCAGGCAGGAGAGAGATCTCTCTCCAGGGATAGACACAAGTGGGNTAGCCTTGAAAATTTCCAGGCATAAGATAGACACAAGTGGGTACCACTGGTGTGGCTGGGGGAACACAGCCCTTACCCCTCACCCTCCCACTGACACAAGCCTGCCTGCTTGGCCCCAGGGGTGGTCTGGGGAGGAAGTGACCCACACACACCAGTGCTGCTGGCACACGGAGCTGCCCCAGGGAATTTGGGGTGAGTTGGAGGTCACAGGAGCCCCGTCTGCACCAAAACACACAGCAGCGCTCTGACACCAGCGATGGGGAGGCTACAAGCTTGGCTCATCCTGCATTCCCTGCCATGGCAGAGGAAGCCAGGGCAGGGGACAAAGGACAAAGACCCCTGAAGAAAGTCCTGCCAGGGGCTGGCCTCTCTGGCACCCTCCTGCCTGACCCCATGGCAGTGTGCAAGGCAAAGAGGGCTGCAAGGCTTGCATGCCTCCATGCCCCCCCTGCCAGCACCCTGCCCGCAGATGGACAGAGGGCACGGACTCACAGCGACTCACAGGGGCATCAAGGCAAGCAACCCATCCCCGGACACCGGCACCCCATGGAGCAGCAACAGCTCAGGTTCCAGGACCAGGGTGGGAGGAGACTGGCAGAGACAAATTTATTTCTAGCTCTGTCAGCTTCTTTAGGTCCCATTTTTGGGATACTAGGTTTTTCCCCCAAAGAATCCTACACAAAACCTTGTATGGACTAAAACACGTGCATTTCTTCTCAATTTCACTCGAAACCAGTGTGTTTGAGTCCCCTCCCACGCAGAGGCCCAGGCACAAGCATGCCTGGCTCCAGCAGGCAGCCCCGGGTACCCAGCCAGGATCTAGCCCAGCAAGGGCTGGGCACAAGCAGCACTAGACAGGAGCAGGTATGCCCCTCGATTTCATTACTTCAGCTTTAATTAGACACACACTGGAGGTTTGGAGCCAAGTTTCAGATTCCGGCTTCCCTGAGGCTCGGAAGCGCTGGGGTCCAAGCCTTGGGTCTGGACCCAGAGTTGGTTTATTTCTCACCAATAACAACACAGGGAGGACCTTTATCCTGGCCCGGATTAATCTTTGCTTGATGCCCAGGGCACCACGAACAGAGGGGTAAATTTATTTGTCTGAACCCAGACAGCGAGTCAAAGGCAAAATTAAGAGGCTGCAGCCAGGCCCCACTTGATCCACAAATCCCAGACCCAGGACAGGCACCGCATTTGTGTTAAGGGTTAAAAAGATAAAAATACCAGGGAGGGAAGCAAGGGAACAAGGGCACAAGTCCCTTTGGGAAGGCAGAGCATGGTCAGAAGGATGGATGCAGCCCAGCTCCTTGCAGGCACTTCCATCAAAGCACCAGGCTGGGGATGGGGAAGTGATGAAGCTCCAGTCAAGGAGCAGCATCAGGGGAGCGCAGCGCACATAACCACACTCATCCAGGGCTAGAGCAGGGCTGGGCACTCATTGCTGCCTGCTCTTCCCAGCTTGGGCATGGTGGGCAGCCACCTGGACAGCCTCTGGCATCCCGTGCTCTCTGCAGGGACCCGAATCCCTTGGGCAGCACAGTGGGCACCACCACAGAGAGACCCCGAGGCGGCTGCTGCTGCCTGGCTCTGTCCTTGCCGTGCTCCACGCTGCCAAAGGCTTCTCGTCTCCAAGGGCACAGCAAGGACACAAGGGCTGCCAGGCTCTCGCTGCGCAGCAGGCGGGGATGTGAGGGGTGGCAGGGCAGCCTCAGAGAAAGGGGATGCTCCTGTAAAAGGAGCGGGTGGGCAAGCAAGGTTCCAAAAATGCACGAGCTTCCCAGGAGCAATCCCCGCTGCTGCCCTCACCGAGCCATGGCACCCCTGGGCACGGCTCCCACTCCTGGGGTGCCAGTGCAGCCCCAGGCTGCATTTCCCTGTGCTGGGGCGTGGTGGGCATCGCAGACAGCAAAGCTGAGGGTCCCAACAGTGCTCGGCACCCTCCAAAGGAAGGGCAAAGAGCCAGCTCGATGCAGGGAGGAACGCGACCTGGTGACGTCTCTGCCGGGGAAGCTGCCACTGCTGCTGCTATCAGAGCTGCTCGCACAGCTTTCCGCCTTAAATCCTCACCTAATGCAGCTCCGGCAGCACCTGCACGGCCCGGCTGGCAGAGCGAACACCCCGTGCCCCAGCGCTGGCACGGCCTTGCCAAATCCCTCCGTGCTGATGTTTGCCAAGTGCTGTTTGCAGAGGCAAACGCTCACCTCTGGCTGCCTCTGCTCCACTTCGGGAGGATGGGCTTGCAAACGATTTGCATTAACCAGCTCGTGGCTCCTCTTAACAGCTTTTGTAAATCTTTAACCTTCCTCCTGGAGCCACCGAAGCACATGGGGAGGGCTGGAGAGGAGCAGGGCTCTTCCAGACTTACTGCCATCGTCTGAAGCACCGTGGTTATCCCAAGAGCACAGGCATGTGCTGGGCTGTTCGATGTGTGGTGAGAAGGGCACATCGGGCAGCTGGCTACGAGAGCAGCACAACGGGCAGCAAAGCAGGAGAAGAAATGGCCCTGGGGATGGGCAGCCAGGCTGCAGGGGGGTGGGCTCATGCCGCAGCTCCCTGGCACCAAGGTCACAGCAGGAAGCACACCCACATGCAGCAGCACCCAGAAAGCCCCCAAATATCCCTAAAGTATCGTGACACAGACAAGGGGGCTGAGGACCACCAGTCTGGTTTGAGTGCCACAGAGCTTGTGCCACCTGCACCAGAGGGAACACTGCCAGGCACCATCTACACCAGCTGCTGGGCTTTGCCCCATAGGCTGAATGCCCCACATGCCAGGAGTGCCACACACACGCCGTGTGCTGGCCAGCCCTCCCCACCCTGCCAAGAACGGGGGACAGCAGGACAGGGATGGGTGCCAGCACAGCAGGGCTTCCCCCCAGCCCAGCCCAGCCCAGCCCAGCCCTCCCCAGGGACAGGAGTCAGCACCAGCCCTGCTGACAAACCTCACGGAGCCTGCCAGGACGCAGTGCCAAGGCCCCGGCTGGCAGCCGCAGTCAAAAGCCATTAGCAGGAAGGCAACAGAGTCCATCACGCCGGGTCCTCGGGTGCTGGCAGCACCCGCTACCTGCAGACAGCTCATCCTGCTCCTCCCGCAGCACCAAGCCTTCAAAGCAATTAGCAATTCCGAACTACAAAACATTGTCCCGGTGGGATAATAAACTCCAACATCTGTCAGAAGAGCTAGCGCCTATCAAATTGCCAAGAGAAACGTTTTTCTTCTCATTCAATTCACAGCTAAATTGAAAACAACCCCAGAAAGTATCCAGTGGCACTGGCTCACCATCCATCTCTGCGAGCGTGCAAGCTGTTCGCCATTGCAGGAAAAGCATCCTGGCCACGCAGTGATCACTCACTCAAATTAACAAATCATTTTATTTAGAGATGAAAAGAAGCCATAATTGACTGATGGTACATTCCCATATGGCACCGTGCACTGGGGGAGAAGTAAAATACTCAATGCAATCACCCCCTTGGAGCACACACTTGTTGCAGCTCTGGGAGAGGAACGAACTGAAGGGAGCAGCTGCTGGGGGCCAGGCTGTCAGTTCCAGGGGAGCCACGGATGCCCGGCCCCTCTGCACCAGAACCTCTGCCAGAGCACAGAGTGAGGTGATGGCTTCCTGTCCCTCCAAGCCCAGCAGCAAGGACAAGCTGCAGCACCAGAGAGCAGACCCTTAACATAGCACAGCACCAGGGGAAAAAAAAGGAAGGCATTCTTATTTTACAGATGGGGAAGCCACAACTCACACATGGGAATTGAGCGTGTCTGCAGCATCTCTGCAGGTGCTGCTCCAGCAGGGATCGGCACAGGAGCCACAGGATGGTTCCTGCCTGGCCCCCTCATGCTGGCTAAGGATGAAGGAGGCAGCTTGGCTGAGCACTGGTGGTTTCACAGGGGCCACACAGGGATGTGCTGGATGGGAAGGACTCGCAGCCTCTTACGTCCTGACTGTGCCTCATAGGGGCACTTCAACACACGACATAGAAATTGTGGAGGAATGAGCTTCTACCTGCTCTAAAACCAAACCTTCCTCCTGACAGTGACCTGGGAGTTGTCTGCTTGAACAGGCAGTGGAGAAGATCATCCTGATCACATGCACAGAGCTGGACAACATTTTCATTTCACCTGAGTTAATTCAGAGCATCAGTACAAAAGGCCTCATTTGGGGGAGTTGGAAGAACATGGTCTCAGGGATGCTCACTGGAAACAAAAGTCCATGCATTGCCAGTGTGATGTTTCATTGGGAAAACCCACCTGCATATCAGGAGTGAAATGGGTGCTCTGAACAGCCCCCTGGGGAAATATCCCAGAAAAGCTCAGCATCCTGAGGAGCTGCGGGGTGCCTGCTGCTGGGCCCTTGGGGATGGATGCCCTGGAGCAGCGTGTGCCATCGCACCCGTGTGCAGGACAGACAGACAGCCCTAGTGCTGCCAAGGTGCAGCAGCGTCAGAGCGGCCTTTTGAGAAGAACAGAGCAAATCTTGGTGCTTCACCAATGACTTTTGCCTCATAAAGGTTGTTATATTTGAATGCTCCACTCAATGAACAGAGATGAAGCAAAGACCTGGTGTCTCTGCCACACCTGGTAAGATTTGGAAGGGCTTCTTCTTTCCAAAATTGCTGCCCAGGATCCAGTTCCCACATATTCATATCAATCTTTGCAGCAGGCTGTGGTGTACCAGGCCTGAAACCCCGCTCTGCCACAGCTCCCAGGGCTCTCAGCTCCCCTGGGCATGGGTTGTATTTGCAGGACAGGGAACAGAGATGCCCAAACCCCAAAAAGCAAGTGGTGATGTCCACAATAATCCCTGCAGGATTCTGCAGGCCAAGGAGGCATCCTACTATCCTGGTTCACAACACACCAAAAGTCACAACTATCATTATAGCTCAAACATAATGCAACACTCACATACAGAATCCTCCAACCTGATCTGAGAGATGGTTTGCTGAAATATGTCTGAATTAGAAAGAAATAGCAAATCAAGGTTGATTGAGAGCTGTCCACCTTTATTCACGCTGTCAGCGACAGTTTTGCCAACCATGCACAATGCCGAGTGAGATTTCTCTCCTTTCCCAAAATGTCAAAATTGTTCTGACTGGGTGGTCGGAAGCATTTTGTCAGCGGAGGAGAGCTGCCTCCGGTGCCTGCCAGCCCAGGGACAGTGGCAAGGAGCACAGCCTGGCCAGAGCCTGCAGCTACACAGCACTGGGGATGGGCACGGGCAGAGCATGTGGGAGATGCCTGCTGCATCCCTCTGCATCCCTCTCCCTCCGTACGATCCGCAGGGACGACTGTTTTCCAAACGGAGGAAGGATGCAAGAAGGGAAATCCTTTTTGATTTTCCAGAGCGGAGAGAGGGGAAAAGTCTTAAGCCAGTGAGGTCAGAAAGGTCTGAAATACTCTGCAGCAGGACACTGCTCTCCAACACAGCCTCTGCCGGCTCTGGCATGCCCCCAGTGTCAAGCCAGAGCTGGCTGGGGACAAGCTGGGAGCAGTGTGTGAGATGAGATTCTGCCTGATGGCGAAAAACACCCCAGACTCTCTCATTCCTACGGGTGACAGGGGAGCAGGGGAAGGTGGGAGCGAGTGTTTGGGTTTGGTTCATTTTCCTCCTTTGAAATCCAGACGATTTCAAGGACACGTGCAGTGTGTAACACCAACGGGATGGGGACACAGCCAAGCTGCCCTCCTCACGCCCCACGTGCCCAGGGGCTCTCGCATCCTGGCCATGGCCCCTTCCCCAAGCCCTTCTTCCTCACTCCCTGCAGCAGCAGTGCCTGCAGACAGTTGCAGGGATATGATACCCTTGTTCCCAAGGTGGCTTGCAGATCATTTTAGGCTTAGCAGGTACAACTGACCTTGTGGTTAAAGCCTCGCTCAGGCTGGCAGCAGTCTCGAGAGCATCCTCGTGCTGCAGGATCCAGCACGGCTGGCACCCTCTGTTACCCACTGTCACCTCAAATAAGCACTGGGGCAGTTCAGCACGGGCTGCTCCTCCTGAGCACTCCCAAGACCTCAGGGAAGCTCACCCTCAGCATGGCTGGGTGTCTCAGGGGGCCTGGTGACATTTTGAGACCTTTGCAGTAAATAAATGAGGCAGTGAGATGAATTCCTGGAAATTATCCTGGATTTCCTCGCCCCTGCTCCTTTGGTTCTGCCACCACTGCAGTGGCTGTTTTGTGTGGCTGGGAGTCTCCAGCAACACTAACCTGGAGCAAACTTCCAGGAGGAGGTTTCTGCAAGCAGGTCCTGACCCAGCAGCAGCAGCAGGTTCAGCACAGCCGTACATCCTCGGATCTGACCCGGCTCATAGCAGGCAGAGAAACCAAACAGAAAATAACTAAAAGCAAAAACCTCAGCAGACAATCCTACATGAGACCAGCATGACCTCAAAACCAGACACATCGCCACTGGGTCCATCTATGTGGTGCTTTCCAGCTCAAAGAGAAGGTAGGGGCTGGAGGCAGGAATTACTGGGTGAAATTCCCTGGCCCGTGGTAGGCAGGAGGTCAGAGCTGATGGCTGCAACTGTCCCTCCTGGCCTTCGTGTCTACGAACCTCAGAGAGCTGGGAAAGAGGGAGAAGCTGCTTCGAGTGCTGCTCCTCAAGGTTAAAGAGGGACGGAGGGATGCTGAGCAGGGGATGGGGATGGCACAGGCACACTGAGAGAGCTGTCAGGCGGCTTTTGCCAGGGGTTTGTGGGCCAGCAGGGCACAGTGGTACAAGAGAAGGAGAAAAAACATAAAGAGCCTCGTTCAGCCCCAGGATTTCTGAGGGTTCAGAGCAAAGCTGTGAGCACACCCCCAGAGAGAGCCCACAGCCCCTGTCCTGGGTGTGCTCTGGGATGCTCTGCACCCCTCTGACTACACTTGGGCATAACGACTGCATCTCTCTGATGCTCTGTTGTTAGAAATCCTTGAGATTAATGACCAGAAGGAGTCTATCTGGGAGATAAAAGCATTATGTTAAAAGCATGACAGCAATTACGTTAGTATTAGTCACAAAACACTGCACACTTGGAGAGGTTTTAAGTTGTGCTCCTTGTTTATTTGCTTTGTTTTCCCTCTGCCTGCGTGGCTGTGCTATCCTGTGTCCCTGGAATGGCAGCAGCACTGCAGCAGCAGTGACAAGCTGGCTGGGCACCGAGCAGGGTGTCAGGGTCAAGGAACACCAATGGTCACTAACCAGATGGTATTTCTTGTTCCCCACCTCTCTCAGTGGCTATCCAGCTCCTACACGTGAAGGTAACAGCCCAACACAGCTTCACAAAGCCAGAAAAACAGGAACATGAAGGACCTTTTTCCCCTGAGACGTGGCCCAAGCCTTCCAGTCCAACGGGGATGCTGGCTGCTGCCCTGGTGACACGCAGAGCTCCAGTTTCCACCTACAGCTCCTCGAGTGATGCCTCCTGCCCAGAGATATCCCCTGGGAGCTTGACTTCCTCCACACCCTCACCCTCTTGTGACTGTAACTCTCATATCCGTCCAGTACCAGGATTTTAGGACCTCCAGCCATCCTCACCCCAGCAGGACCCATAGCTATGCCAGCATGATGCCATGCTGCTGTCTCAGCTCTCCAGTGCTCAGTTCCTCTGCTCTGCAGTCTACCAAACCACTGCTCCACTTGTCCAGTATGTGCAAATGTCCCCAACAGAGCAGGGTGACGCCACCCAGAGCAGAGATGAACCAGTGTCAGTCAGTCCAGGACCATCTCCCCAAGCACAGCCACTGGGGATGCCCAGGGAAAGTCATATGACCACACAAGCACCCACTGATGCCCCTGCATCCTCCTGACCTCCAGCATCCTGTGATGCAGAGATTTAGCTCATCACTGTCAGTGCCAGCAACACTCTCAATAGTATTTTCCTCTTACAAATTTGTCTAATTACTTCTGGAAGCTTTCTAAACTCATCTGGCAGCCAGTTCCGCTGTTCTCCTTCCTCCTGCCATAGAGGAGCCACGTGTGTTTGCTCTCCTCCTGCCATCTATTAATTTAATTTGATGCCCCAGCAACTGATTAGCAGTAGCAAAGACATTTCCTACAGACCCCACAGTGCCCAGCCCTGCCTGCACAGCCCAGGTTACCCCTCTGCAGCTTTTGAGTGTTGCTTACATGGCCAAAGCTCGTGAGGATGTCCATGGCCCTTGTCACCCTGCTCTGCCCCTGCCCTGGCTCCCCACTGCTCTCTGCAGCAGGGATCAGAGCTGCACGCCGTATTTATTTCCCATGCAGACACACAGTAGATTAATGCAGCAGTCCATAACCGTGTTCTGGGTTTCATTTTCTCTTTGTTTCCTAAAAATCCATTACACTCAACCTGAGGTTTGGATCGTTACAGAGTACCAAGTCAATATTCTCATGGAAGCGTTAATCCTAACTCTGAGACGCAGCTCCTCACCAGCAGCAGCCGGGTCAGCAGCAGCCGGGTCAGCCCATGGCATCGCTCACGGATGCGAGGATCGTTTCTCCTCCCGTGCGTCACTCGGCCTTCAACCATGCCGGATTTCATCTGCTGCTTTACCAGGACCTGATGTCCTTCGCAGCTCTTTGCACCTGACCCATTCTCACCACCCAGGACAAGCCAGGAGCACCAGGCACCTTTGGCGCGGTGTTCTCAGCCTCCTGCATACAAACAAACCACTGAACAGCGCTGATCCTACAGGGATCAGCACTGAGAAAACTTACACAGTATCTTCTAATCTCTGATTTATCCAATTACCTATCACCCCTCTTATTCCAAAGCAGGTTAATTCTTTATAAGCCCGTGCTGAGGGACTGTAGCACAGTGCTCACGACAACCCAAGCGGGGATATTTCACCCAGAGCATCCCTCTTCCCCAAGAGACTTTGGCCCACAAATGTGATGCAGACCCCTCCTCTCCATGTCCCACCTGCACACACGTCTGCTGATGTGTCTGCCTGCAATGGCCCTGCACTGTGAGTGGGACACTGCTTCCCTGGTGTCCCCAACTCTGGTCCAAGGCAAAGACACCTCCATAACAGGCACACATTACCAGTGACACAGAAAATTCAGAACAGGAAGGATGGGAGAGAGACCTGGAGTCTCCAACAATAAGGTTTTCGGGTGCTGCCACCATGCCACAAGTGTGAGCCCGCTCAATCCTGCAAACAACCCCACGTGAGAGCCAGGAGGTGAGGCAGCAATGAAGTGGGGGCACCCCCATCCTAACACGGCTCTGTGGCAGGCAGAGATCGCCAGCGCCTGCAGGAGGATTTGCTGTCCCTAGGTTTGCTCATTGGTGGTGATCTCCAAGGTGACGGTGACTTTAAGCAGAAGCAGCCATCAGGTCTCATCATGGCCCCAGATGTCAGAGCAGGGAGCAGGTACTCGGTGGGAGTCAGCCCCTAATGTCTGCAAACAAGGTGCCGGGCTCATTTCGCTGCTCGCTCTGCTCTGCCAGCTAATTACAGGATTGTCAGGGACACTGATGCATGTGCCACTCACAGCAATTCAATTGTCCTCTCTGCTCTGTACATCTTATCAATATATACGCAGCTATATTCTTCCTGAAATCTCACACAGGTGCAAAGAGCTGCCTACAGGAGATGGATTTTGCTCCTGGCGTGCCACGCAGGCAAACAGCACAGCCAACACCCACTGCCTCTGGGAGCCATCGAGGAGCTCTGCCTGTATTCCTGGAGGCTGCTGCAGAGACATGAGACCAAGTGGAGAAACGCACTTCAGGGTGGGCAGAGGGAGCAGGAGGAAAGCCCAGGGCAAACAACCGAAGGTCTCGGTGAGGGGGTATTTTGAAGCAGAGGAGTCAATTTGCAGAGACAGAAGAGAGAAAAATGCCTTTGGAGGAGCCTGACAGGAGAGTGACTCTGAGAATGATGGCTTGGAAACCTGGGAGAAACATGGGAAGGGCACGGGAGGGAAAATGTTTAACACAGGCAGGTTGAGAAGGTGAAACACGGTGAGAACAAGCAGGCAGAGCCTGAAGAGATATTGCAGTGAGACAAGGTGGAGGTGAGAACCATCTATGGCCAGAGGTTGTGACCATGTGGCAGAGAGGAAAGGAGGAGGCAGAAACAACAGAAGCAGTAAGGGGAGAATGAAAACCAGCAACAACCCCCATTGCATGGGCACCGGAGCTGGCAGGGCAAGGCCCTGAAGGGGCAGAGGGGCTGTCAGTCATGGCTGGAGAGACTCACCCTTGTGTGCCCTGAGCAGTAACCATCACCCACATCCCCTGGGAAGAGGAGGCAGCCCCTGCAGTGCCAGGTGGCACATCCTCAATGGGTCCAGAACTCGCTGTCCCCATGTGCCAGAGAAGTCCCGGGGCTCAACGGCATGGCAATGCCAACCAGGCGCTGGCACCATCTTCCCAGCTGCTGGTTTGGCAAAATCCCAGGGGTCTGTCACTGAAAAGGTGACCAAGGCAGGCTGTAAAGACGCCTCTCCATGAACCCATGTGCCCAGCACGCATTGCTCACACCTGGGAAGTCTGGTGCAAATGTCCTCAGCCAGCACCGAAGATACCACATGATCAGAGAGATCACTACGACACTGGGATTGCCCTCAGCCACCAGAGAGCAGCACGAGGTCAGGGTCAGACACGAACTTCTCTGCAATTCAGAGCAGTGCGATAAATCCACACGTCTGATGTGTTTTCAGGGTGATGCTTGGGCTACAAGAAAATGTCACAACTCTTGGTATTTTTAAAGTGCACAGTCACTGATTGTAGCATCATGGTTTGCAGCATGCCAAGCGTGTCCCATAAGAACATAAAACCAGAGCTTCTCGTTTTGCATAAGTAAGTCTTCACAGAGCCCAAATGCCTGGAAAGTCTTTACATGAAATACATATGAAATGGGAGCAAAAAGTCACCTAAGAAACATTTTTAATTTATGAACTGTCAGACAAAAACGTCTCAGAATTAAAAGATAAGGGGGTTTAGAAGATAAAGGGCTCTGCATCTGACACCCTCTGCAGCCTGGAAGTATCCACGTGATTCCTTTCTGAAATACAGATTTTCCCACTGTGCCAGAACGTGGGAGCAATGGGTTGGGAGGCACAGACAGATGTGCTCCAAGCCAGAAGACAGATGTGCTCCCAGACAGAAGTATGGCAGGAGTTTACAACTGCAGTACTTATTTAAAAGGCAGCAATGCATTATCCCTTGGGGGGGAAAAAAGAATTGAAATAGTTTAAGAAAAGAAAACAGGATGATTAATTAAACTTGCTATTTCTAGAAAGAACCTGCCACAGCAGATGCGCTCTGGTCCTTCCCTGGGGATGGTTTACAAAAACAGAGCCCTGTGGCTCTTTGTTCCCCACAGCTCCGTGTTATTAGACAATGGCTGTGTGTTCACTTTGTTATTTTAAGTTGTTGATTGGGGTGGATCTGCAGGGAAGGGCCCTGGGCCACCTTGCAGAGACAACCACCCAGTGAGGGGCATCGGGTCCCAGGCTGCTGCTGCCCTTCTCCAGCGCTGGGTCAGCAGCCACCTTTATTCCAGCTGAGCAGCACAAGAGCTCCTTGGCTCCAGCACGAGAGGCTCCTGTGGAGCACAAGTCTGAAAGGTGTTTTGGGGAGGGACAGTCTCTCTCTGGGGTTTAGTGGGTGAAGGCTGCTGGCCCCAGCCCCATCCCAGAGAGGAAGGTCAGAGTGAAACAACTCCGCTCACCATCCTCGCTGCGGAGCTGTATGAGAAAACAGCATCAGAGCTTACTGAGACAGCAACCACAGGGACAAAAAGAGCGAGCTGATATTTATCAAAATCCTCAAAATAAGCAAAATATCCTAGTGCGCGTTTCCTGCTCGAGGCACCCTTCCTGGACTCCCACAGTGACGGGAACATGGTCCTTAGGAGGTGGCACAAACAGCAGCGACTGCAAACCGATAATGTACAAATTGTCACTTAAGTGGGATTACTGCTGCCTCCTCCAGCAGCTTCTTTGCTCCCTGCTCTCCCTCACCCTCCCTCTGCTCCAAAAGTGGGGGGGGAGAATGACACATGCAATATTTTACAAAATGAGATAATTATATAGCAGCCACATGGTGAGATTAGATTAGCAAGAGATTTCAATGCAGGGATATTTAATAAGAATGAGACACAGGTACACGGAAATGCAGGCAGCAAAAGGTCATCATCATCATCACCACGTTGAGATTATGAAACAAAACACTTACGACCTACATGGGCTTTGATGCTCGCTGCAGTAATTCTATTGTTATTGCAACACAAATAGGATTATTCTGAACAGGAGATGGATAGCTGCACACAGCCAACAAGAATTAAAAAAATAACACTACAGTGACTACAGCAAAGCAGTTCAGATGCAGAGCAGAAACTCTATCCCATTTCCAGCCCACCCTGCCACCCTGTAAGGTTTGCACTCTGTGTTCCTCGTGCCAAATACCATGGGAACAGCCAAGAGCTTGGGACCAAAGCCCCATTTGCTGGTAGTAAAGCAGCAGTAAGGCCCTGGCTGCAGGAGGACAGGGGCAGCTCCCCCTCACCTCTGCCAGCCCACTCCACCTTCTGCGTCGGGCCAGAGCATCCCCACGAGGACGTGCAGAGAGTCCTCGCGGAGGCAAGGCCTTCATTTGTCACTCTCTTGGCCTTTGTTAACACTAATGCAAATCCATCTTTATGGATAACCGTCTCCTGTCTGTTGAAAAATTCTCTCCATGTTATCTTCAGTGTGAGGGGGAGCAGGGAGGGGGCCGGACGAGGCAGTCCCGGCAGCGTGGCGGAGCTGACATGACAGCCGAAGCGCTCAGAGGGATCTGATACAGACACAGAGATGGATCACACAGATGAAGCGATAATTTCACAGCGATTAAGCCACACTCCATAGGAGCCTTCATTAAAGTCTGCTGGAGAGAGGAAGCAAACCCTCTTGATTTTTTCATTTTTTTTCCTAAGACAGCAAATACTAACTTTCCAAGAGCATTCTTACATTTATTTTAGAGAGGGACATTCCCCACAGGAACATCTCAGACCCTCTGCCATTCTCTGGCTGTCCTCAGACCACAAGTCCCCTGCCTGCCACAGATGCTGAGCTGTGATCTGGGTAAGCCTGCAAGAGCACGGTCCTGATGAGAAGCCAGGTATGGGCTCCACAGAGCCTCACCATTCGAGACACAGGCACCACAAGGACAGAGCAGTCTGGACCAAGATGCTGAGCCTCAACCTTGGACCGAGACGCAGACTCAGGACTCAGAGCAGCTGATTCCATTCTCTCTGTCATGGGTCCCCAGGCATGAAACCTAATTATGTGCCTGCAGCTTGAAATTTTACTTTTGCTGCCCACACTGTACTGCCCTGGATATAAAAGACTAATTCTTAGTAGCTGCTTAAAACCAGGCAGAAATAGCCCTCCTGCGCATGGCTGCTGCTCACCACTGCTGTCTCAGCAAGCTTCACCCTGGGAAAATGTCAGTGTTTGATTGACACCACAGAAACACCCATTGCAACGTGTTCTAAACAAAAACATCTGCACTTACTTGTACAGCACAAGTCAGAGTGACGAGGCCCCCTCCCCTCAGTGAACGCAGAGATCAGGGCTGGCTCTGCCACTGGGCCACCTGCACTCAGAACGCTCACAGCACAGGAGCAGACCAGGACCCGCAGGGACAGCCCCGCATGCCAGCTCACTGCGGGGGAATGAGCTTCTCCTGATGAATTCAGCAGCTCCTCACAGGAGCAAACAGTTCTGTGCCATGTGCCATGCGCCAGGAGGTTGGAGCTGGGGTATGGCAATGGCTACTGCCTTGCCCATGTCTGTGGGGAAAGAGGATAAATCCTCCTCTGGAAAGACAAGGGACAGTGGCCCTGCTGCCTGGGAGGAGATGGCTGTGTCAGAGCTGACCCTAGAGATCTTGTGTTCCCAGGGGAATGATGGCAGTGCACACACCTCCACAGCACAGCGGGCTTGAGCTTTCCCACCTGGAGTGGTCCAGCACTCAGTGCATCCCACCAGCAGGTCAGCTCGGGGCTGCACACAACACACTGCTACTCAGCCCGTGAGATCCAACTCTTCTCCTCCTCCCAGGGCAGGACAGACGGGTTTCACATGCAGGCACCATCTCCTCTGCCTCAGCTCATCCTCCAGCACGGCTGGCAGCGAGGAAGCCACTGCAGCAGGCAGGGAACTCTGAGCAGGCAGGGTGAGTACAAGATCCTACAGTTACACCCCAGGAAATCAGAGACCCAAAATACAGAGACACAATTAAACGCAGGCACGTTCCCCTTCTACAAGACAAATTGCTTTCAGTAATCTGGAATTATTTCTCTTGGGCTTTCTAAAGACTTCTCAAACATATTAGGACAGCCAGGAGCACAGATGAACTACTTAGCTTCCTTGATAGGAAAATATTCTCTTCACACAGTCGGTAGGACTTACACGAAAGCCAATGGGGAAATCTGTGCCATCTTCACACAGAGATGTGTAGAAATGATTAATATCTAAAGTTAACCATGATTTATTGCCCTATCCCAGGTAAAAGGTGCCAAGACTAGATAATTCTGCTGTGTCCAAAGCTAACTCATGGGCTGGAACAGCTTCCTAAAAACGACTGCAGCTTCACCGGCCCTGCTCATCACTGAAGACTAAATCCTGGCAGGATGGTCTCCTGATTTTTTCCCCACAGCTTTATGGACACATAAAGAAATGTCACCATTTTTTCCCATTTTAAGCTGCGTAAAAAGGCTGAAATTTGGGATTCGGATAGTCTCATCTGAACACCTCGGTGAGCCATTAGAAACCAAAACAAAACCAAGGTACAGCAATGGCAAAGTGTTTTTGGACAAGTTCTATCAGTTTAGTTCAGATCACTTTTTAAGCTGTGGGAGAGGAGCAGCTGGGGCTGGAGGACAAATGTCCATCCTCCTCCAGCAGCACAGAGGGACAGAGGGACACACCCTGCTGCAGGTGCAGCAGCACTGGCTCCTCGTGCTCCTGCTCCAGCGAGCACTCCAGCTCCAGTCACACGGATCTGCCACTCTCTGCCAGTGCCAAAACAAATGTGGAGCACCTCTGGCTGCGAGGTGATGAATGTGCAGCTGGCACGCCAAGATTTCTGTGGGTCACCCTTCTGTTTAAGGTCAACACAATTATTTTAATTATTACCTGGGTCTCAATTTCAATCGGCTGCCTAAGGGTGGGTATTTATCTGCATCCTGTGATGCAGGACCGTGTTTCTGTGGGCATGTTCAAGAGCTAATGCGTACTTTTCCCTGTACCAGGGATGCCAACATTCCCTTGGCCAGAGAAAGAGCTGGGAGGTTTCCCATGGGCCATCAGTACCTTCTCCCACCTTGCAAGCACCTTGGGCAGAGGGGGCTGGAGCCAAGAGCTTTAGCCCGAGCTCCTCTAACAAACAAACTTGACATTCCCAACTCCAGCAGCAAGAACTAATTACAGTTTGTGCTCTGTATTGAGAGCAAAAACTCACATAGCTTAAAACGCCGAGGATTTTTTCTTGCAATCTCCTGAAGGGGAAGAGGCTGACAAGCGCAGGATTGTACTAACGGTTGTGGTGAAACACTCGCCCGTTTGCAGGAATGCTTTGATACTCTCACCAGATGAATGCCAGCCAGCAAAATGATTAAAAATGCTAAGGCTGGCAAAACGTAGGAAGCTTTGAAGAGCGTGTATCAGAACAGCTTCCACCGCCCCGACACCGCCTTGGGCTCTGCAAATCCATTTCTCCCTACAATTGTGTGGAAGTACTAGTTTATCTCCCTTGTTAAGTAACCTGTATCAAAACGATCAGAGGAATATATTTTTGAAGTTTCTGGTGACCCAGTTCAAAGTAACAATGTGAAATTTATTCGTCCAAGCTGGGCACATGATGTGGGGAGACGACACTTCTCATCTGCATAGGGGCCTATAAATATCCTTATGCAAACCACGGCCGGGCTCTCGTTAATGCCAACACGACCTGAAAATAATGTTAAATACCGAAGGGAAAGGGAAATTCAATTACTCTCATTTGATGCAGAGCAGGAGAATGCCCTTTAGCAGTGCAGCAGTTTATGAAGTGCAAGCAGCAGAGAGGTGCTGGAGACTGCAGCGGGACCACATCTCGCTGAGCTGGGATCAGCTGCCCAAGGGGCCAGCGAGCCACAGGGACCCTGCAGCCAGGATTCGCTCAGTTTTAATGCTGCAGAGGTGTCAAATAAGTGTCTTTAGCTTTGAAGACAGAGAGCCTAGGAGCCATCACGCATCTCTGTCCCCAGTTCCTCTGGAGGCTTTGCTCCTCTCTCCAGGATGTGTTTGGAGCCCCACCACCCCCTGAAACCCCCCAGATAATGAGAGTTGGGACCACACAGCGAGGAGGGCTCACACTCACGAATGATTCACTGACACTAACGGTGAGTGTGCATTAAGCTCCCCCAGCACCCCTCTGAGGGTTCACAGGGTGGAAAAAGTCATCACTGACTCTCAGTGATGCCAAACAGCCGTCAGAGCTGAGCTGAGCATCACACTCCCTTCCCCTGGAGCTGCCCTCCCCGAGCAGGCTGGGGCTCGGCCAGGACTGCCTGTCCTGCTGGTGCTATTATGAAACCACGATCTAACTGAAAGCACGGTGATGTTAATCCCTGCCAAATGCAACCCTGGCGCTAGGAGTGTAAGGCCAGACTTGTTGGCTTGCAGAGTCCCACGTGTGTGTACCCAAACACACAACCAGAGGCAGCAGTCCTGTATGGGACAGAGAAAATATTTCCAAAGACCTCTGAAGCCAACATCTCTGACACCCTCCCTGCAGCCCCAAAGCTGCTGGTGAAGATGGGCTGCACCACTCCAACGCTCACACAGCCCCTTGAGCTCTGTAGGTGCCTCTGAACAAGGGCTGAATCCCGGTGCTACTCAAAGCAAAGGGCATCTACAACAGAGTAAGAGCAGAGCTTTTCCTTTCAGCAGCAGGAGCTGCCATGAGCCAGGGCTCGGTGTTCATGCTGTGCCAGCCCACGGACAAGTGACACGGGAGCCCACCCCTCCCAACGTCAGCTCCACAGCCACCAGCAAAGCTGTTCAGTAGCAGGTCCGGTTCAGAGCATCCCAAAAGCCCAGCAACTGGGATCAAATCCCTACACTGCATCCATTAACCTCCACGAGCAGTGGAAGAACAGACGCCCCCGCAGCCTTTATCGTAGGCCGCATCTGATATCCTCTCCGCAGATCACCTCTTGCAAGCTGTCCTACTCAATTCAGGAGAATAAGTCAAAGGTAGCAGCCCTTCATCCCCCCTTTAAGGCAGCTCTGTTTGCTTTTCAAGGCAGATATTATACAGTGGCACAATACAATCAGGAAAAGCAGCGGAGGAACGGCACCAGAGCCGTAACCACTCGCGATAAGAGGCAAGCGTGCAGTGCAATGAACATCTCTTTCCCATTAAACCTTTCTGAATGACTCTCATTTCCAATCTTGATGCACCCTATGGAAAAATATGATAGGTTGTTCCTCATCTCTCTAATGTACTTTAAATAGACGATGCTCCAGATGGTATTGACATTGCTAAACAAATTGTGAAATCCACATGCCAAAAATACTGTGGGTAAACATACTAAACCACCCTGTGCAACAAAAGAGGCTAAAAGAACTGCAATCATCATCAACTTTAAATGCTACTCACATCGCAGAACAGGGACTGGGCTTCAATTTTTGTTACTTTTAACAAAAATAAGATAGTACAATACTAATCAGAGATGAGGCTTGTAACATGCTGCAGACAGGATCCGGGGGAAGAGCCGCCAGCTGCAGAGCCTTCCACACGTACATGGATGCGATGGGAGCAGCTCAGGTCAGCAAGGACAATGTCAGTGACACTCCATGCTTTGTGCCTGGCTGAAAAGTCAGTGAGACTCGGTACAACTCTCAGCCAAAAATGACCCACCCCAAACCAAGCCTCTCGTAATACATCTCATCTTTCTTGCCCCACTGATGCTCTCAGCGTGACAGGTTGGGGTGACATGGAGGGAAACAGTCTGCAGGGAGGCTCAGCACAGACCAGCGTGGTCCTCCCCAACACCATTTCCCTTTCAAATGCAGATCTTGTTATGAAACGTGGTCAACTTCAGCATGAAGGAGGGAAATTGAGTTTCAAACTTGAACAGCTTGAGTAGTTAACTCAAGAAAGAGCCACGGTACACTCTCTGTGCTATTAACGCTCGCAGTAAAACCCTCCTCGGACTACAAATGGCTTTTGGAAAATTATTAGGAAGAACAGCACTTAGCAAAATCCTTGGGGAACTACCTCAACAAAATCCTCTTTGATGGTGTTCAGACAGACTGGCAAAAGAAGCAACCCGCTCCCTCAGTGTCTCCAGGCACAGGTCGCACAAATAAGGCTTTGGGCAAAACCCAGTTGCTACTAAACACCTTCTCTAGCAGGGAAGCTGGGCTTGTTCTTGCATGAAGAGCAACTCTGACCTCAGGAGCAGCTGCCATTAAGCAGCTGAGGCTCTCAGGCACCGGCTCAGCTGTGCGAATGTGCAGCAAGCGCAGGCACGGCCACGTGTGCGCACACGGCCCTCGGAGCGCCCTGCCAGCACCGCTCTCCAGCACCATCCTCGGCACAGCCTCACTGCTACAGGGGGAAAATAAGGTAACAAAGAAACATCGCCACCCTTCACCCTGATTCTTCCCCCCAAATGCAGCTGTGACTCCTCAGAGAGCGCTCTGAGGCACAGGCACAAAAATAATGCGCCAGGTAGGAAAACGCCCATTTAATAACGAGAGCTGAGGTGAGGACCAAGAAATCTTTCTAAAAAATCCCAAAAAAGTGCTGAGCAGCAAAGGGGCTGCAGGCTACTGGGAGGAAATCTCAGTCTGTGGGTACAGTTGGTGTGTGCTGCTGGGATGCACGACACGCTGCTTCTCTGGGAAGCTGTGTGCTGCTCCCCAAAACTGCACGAGTCAGCTGCATCGCCCCCGCTGTGGGCAGGGAACACTCAGCCCTCGTAATTGCAAATGAAGACAGTGAGGATAAGAGGCTACAACCACACCATTTCCACATCACCAATGACAGTTTGCATTTTAGAGGGCTGCTCCCAGCCTTAGCACCAGCAGTTTCAGCCCAGCAAGGGCACTGGGATTTATGCCCTGTGTTGCAGGGTGGCTCAGCTGGCATTTGTTATTATTGTTCCTGCTAATTTGTTTTACCAGTGCTGCAGAGAGGAGCACGCAGGAGCTTCTGGAGCAGTTGTCTCACTGTGGGTTGCAGGGGGAGAGCCCAGGGCTGTTGGTACCCTCCTCCTGTGCTGTGTTCAGGCACCATTCAGGGGGCTGCTGGGCATCCCAAGCAACAGGAATGACTTGAATCTGGCATCAGTTCCCTCCCAACACACTGCTGTGCTCCTTCCCCTCATGACAGCCAGCTGCTGGCTCAGACAGATGTCACGGTGTCATTTTTACTTGAGTCATGGAGACCAGAACAATTAATGACAGTTTATATTTCACTTTCATAAACCACCGGGGTTCTTCCCTTCAGGAGGACACAGAGGGAAGAGGCCAGCAGGGTTCAGGACTTTGCATGGGCAGGTGTCCCGCCAGCCCCAGCGTGGTGTTCCAGGGCTGGTGGGGGGGGTGCAGCTCCCTAGGGACCCCAGAAAGTGTGCAGGAGAGCTGCACTGACCACATCTCATCACCCCTTCACACAGCATCATCATCATCAGCAGAGCTCTGGTCTCACAAGCTCTGGCCATACCCACGAACTCCTGATGAAAACTCCCTCCTGCACTGCAGCCAAGATTTCTCTCTCCCCAAGGTGGGTTACACACAGTTTATGAATCCAGCTGGTCTTTTATCCCATACTGACAGTTAACAGCAGTAAATACAGCCCCCACAATTTCCTCCTCTGTGCCTTTCTGCCAAGCAAAGCCTGCTCTGTCCTCGCCACGCAAAGTCAGGATGAAAAAAGGGATGCTCTTTAACAGGCATCCCTGGATCTCAGCATCACGCTGAAGGAGCCCTCAGTAACCAGCGTGACAGCACATTCCTGCACCGTCACTCCCAATTTAAACACGCCGGATTGCGGTCATTGCCAGCTCTGAAATACCAACAGGCAAATGTGCTTTAATCGAGGGCACATCACGTGCTGTGTGCTTGTACTCTGAAGGTTTCACTCTGTGAGGGGATGGAAGAGTGTGGGGTAAAACCAGACACGGGGAAGGGGGGAGATGCCCTTGGGAAAGGGCTCTTTAGCTGGTGCCCTTGGGACGAGGTGGTGTTTAACAGGTGCCCATCTGGACCTGCGGGGTAAATCAGCTTCTCACCGGGCAACAAGGCCGAGCGTGTGAAGGAAACCAACACTGGGAGGCATTGGGCCACTGCAGCGAGAGCCTGGGTGCTTTAATCACAGCAGCTGGACTTGGCTGAGCACGAGAGCGAGAGGGAGAACGGAAAATGCAATTTGCGGAAAGCAACAGCCCGATGACCTTGAGGTGTACAAAAAAGGTGAGTAAGGAAGAAAGAGACACAGAGCTGGGCCAGGATATTTCTGACCACATGCTCTGAACCACTTCTTCCTTTTCCCTCTCAACCAGCTGCACGGTATCTCTGGGTGCAAGGGGAGGCAGAAACAGCACACAGACATCAGATCGGGTTCTCCGTTCCCAAAACTGCAGAGAATGTTTGTATCTTCAGGGAAGATTAGCAGCAGCGAGCCCAGTCCAGGAGGCTGCATCTAGCACAGGGAAGGTCTGGTCAGATACCTCCTGCAGCCTTGAGCTCTAAATCTGCCCCAGGAGACCCGCTGGCCTCCAGTAACAGCTCGTCCTGTAGCCATGGACACTCGTGATCCACAGCTGCTCATCATCCTTGTAAACCTGATCATGCCTTTGGGCTGAGACACAGCACCTCTGCAGCCAGCCCAGTGCCATGCAGGTAAAAACCACCATCAGAACCATTTCCTGTCATCAGTCTGAGCTCTGCTTCCTTCCCTTTCTGCTGCCCAGCCTTGGCTCTTACAGCAAATTAAGTTAACATAGAAAACAATATTAAATTATAATTAAAAGAATTAAATTCCCACACTGCTGCTTCCTGTACATTTGTTTCTGTTCTGCTCAGCTCATCCAGCAGCAGGTCCCAGCCTCAGCTCACTGACCCGTTCCCATCACCACCGCTCATGTTTTCCTACCACAGTCCTGTCCTTGTGCTGCCCATTTCCAGCCCAGCCCTACCTCAGCAGAGAAAGGCTAAAGGAGGGACTAGTTTTAAAAAAAAAAAAGGATATCCAAGAAATTAATAACCAGAGTGAGAAGACAGTGAGTGAGGAGAAACAGACTCCATTTTGGGACAGAAGAGGAAGATTTCTCTTCCTTTCCTGGTTATGTAGTTCACAGCCAGCTGGGAGAGTCCTAAAGCCTTTAAATAAAAAAAGATAAATACTTTTAGTCTCTGTTGCTCATTTGGGTTGAGATTTTTCTAGAGACTTTTAGGCAACTGAGCAGGTCAGGACCTGGATTCATGTGCCCAGCAGAGCTCCAGTCCAAGAACCAGGCACGCCTGCAGCATTTCCAGCTGAATCGCCAAACAGCCAAGGCATCAAAATCCCCGCCAGCTTCTTAAAATTCCCCAATACCTCATTCCCTTACAGACAGCAAACAGCCAGGGAGCTTCCATCTGCGAGGATGAGGATGGGAGGCCCCCTCCATCAGGCAGTATCCTTGCACACACAGGTTTTGGATGAGCGGGTGACCAATTTGCTTCAACTTTATTCCTCACTATCCAGCAGAAATGCTGGCTCCCACCTTCCCCTGGAGCCAGGTCCCCCTCCAGGCACCCACCCCGCTGTGGTTCCCATCGTGTGCGGTGCTGGGGACATCAGGCTCCCCCCGCAGGCAGCTGAGAGAGAATGGGTAGTGCTATAAAAAGCTCGAGATTCCCATTATTTCCTCTTCCACAACAGCTCCTCTCGCAAAGCACTGGCTAGGGTTCAGGAATCTGTCACTGCAAACAGTGTGCTGGAAATAAGTTTCCTAATTGCCGTATGTTAAGAGAGACACACGTAACCAGCACGAGAGGTTTGCCTGGAAGTTCCCTCCTGGCCCATCCCTGCTCCCTCTGTGGGGCAGAGGCTGGGGGCTTCCTCTGCAAAGCAACAACCCCTGGGCCATGAGACGACCTGAGAATCTCCTGTTCTACTTTACAACAGGAGTACATTGCTGCCCCTCACAGCTGTGGCATGAAGCTCTAAAATAGAATTCCTGCAACTGCCAGATTCAGTGAGGAGGGGCAGGGTTATACGTGGAACGTTAACAGGTTTCATTTGCTGTTGTTTTCAGACTGTGTCACAGTCACAGAGACCTGGTGAAGCTGAGCACGGCAGGACAGGCAATTACTTCAGGCAGCTCTCCAGCAGGAGAAGCGGTGAAGCCAGCCCACTCACCTCATCTTGGCCAAATTACAGGTAAATCTTGTCAGCCCACCTACCTACAGGTACTTACGGCAACCCAGGGACCTCCAAACTTACTGCTCCATCTCTCCTTTACAGACAGGGAACAGGGGGACCGAACCATTTGCAAGTGATTTGTTCAAGGTCTCCGTGCTGCAGCACAGCCAGGATATGCAGATACGTGTCCCAGGACAGGCTGTCACCCACGAGGCTGCCTCCTCCTCTCCCATCCCCTGCAGGGTGGGTGGTTGTGGGCTCAGCCCCACTGCTGAGACTCTCCTGTGGGAGGGCTGGGGCAGGATGGGCCATGCGGTGCACGGGCTGCAAACACGGACCATTTTTCTAAAACAAATTGGTTTTCAACAGAACAGAGCATCGTTCAAACTAAGCAAATAAAAGCAGCAGCAGCTGGTTTAATGAAATATATAGTGACTTATTTTCAGATTAGATATAGATGCCAAGCTCGGATATGAGCGCTGAGCGCCGTGCCTGCAATTACCCCAGCCAGCCTCGGAGAGGTCTCCGCCGGGCAGCGACTGCTTGGTGCGGACCAATAGTCCATCAGCCTACAGCAAATCTGAAGAGACAGCAATGCTTTTCTTCTTATTTTTAAGATGCTAAAGAATTTTACCCTTTCTAATCCCACTCTCTGTTTAAGACTCCAGACAGTGCTGGAGAGAGGGAGCACAGCACCCAGCGCTCCCTTCCCATAATAAATAAATAAAGCTTGAGCATCCTGGGGCTTTGTGATAGGTCCCACCTCCGCCTGACCTTCAAAGGGTCATCCCATCACACTTGTACCTATCTCCACGCTCAGGCTGGGGTTTGTGGCTTGGCAGCCTCTGGGCTCTGCAGAGCCCGATGGCTCGGGCAGCACGTGCACAGCCCTGCCTCCCTTCCCCACCGAGCAGCGCTGGTTCTGCCAGAGCACACACGGGGAGGAGCGCAGGGCTGCCCACCTCCCTCTGCAGCTCAGCACGCTCCCAACAGTCGCTATAAAAAGGAAACCACAGGACCTTTGGGTCTGGTCGTGGGACAGGGAAATCCCCCATCAGGGGAGAGGAGCTGCAGTCATTGGCACCTGCCTGTCCCCAGCAGCTCACTCAGGCTCATCACACAGCCCCACAGAGCCAGAAGCAGAATGAGAAATAAACCACAAACAATGAATAAATAACAGACCTTACAGAGCCGTAAAGGGCGTCTCGCATGAAGCACGCATCCTGGGGACAAGAAGGGCCACCCCAAGCTCAGCTAAGGATGTCCCCACTGCCCCATCAAGGCTGTGCTTGAGAGGGGCTGGAGAGGCAGAGCCGAGCTCAGGGCGCATTCCCCACCCTCTCCTCCCCTGTGCTGTGACCTTCCTGTCACTCCTCATCAGCGTCGCATTGCTGGACTCTGGGAAGAAACCATAGCAGATAAACTTTCCATCATGTAAACAGAGGAGCAAGAGGAGCTTGGGGCGAGAGGGGAAGGCAGGCCCTGGACTGCCAGACTTCCCACAGAGCCTGGGGAACTGAGGACATGCCACTGTGGGTTAGCGGAAAGGATGCTTGCAGACAGACATCCTCCACAGCCCACCCACACGCAAAGGAGAGACAATCGGAGGTGATCCACATCCCAGCACCAGTCCTCCAGCTCTGGAGCACCATCCCAAAGGGACCACGCTTCACCGGGACAATGAGTCCCCAAAGAGCGGAAAGCCACAAAAGAAAACTGAGTAATGCGGCAAAAGAATCAGAGCTGAGACAAATAAAATGCTCTAGAAGCCAGGAAAACAAATAGCATCCTTTGTTTGTGCAGCAAGCTGGAATAATAACATTTGCTCGCCCAGCCTCGCTCCTCGCCCCTCTCACTATTGTACCTCCGCAAAGCTCCGGCGAGGCACGGAGGCAGGCTGCTATTGTAACTGGAGTGGGCTGAATGCTATTCACAAAATCCAGCAAATTGGGGCTATTTTGGGATTTACTAGGCATTTGCAAACAACTCCAGTTGGTATTTGAAAACACGCACCGTGTATCACAAGCCAACAGAAATGACAGCCCACGGGCTGTTATCCAAGAAGCGCCCGATAGAACCGGTCTGTCTGTGAGCTTCCGATCCGGCTGTGCAACCGCAGCACCTGAGGGTCACCAGAAATATGGGAGCAAGGCTTTCAGGCCAAAGTCCTGGGTCAAAGCCACTAAAAAGCTCTGATATGGCAGGAAGGAACCTCAACCCTCCTGACTGCAAAAGTATGGCTCTTTCCATCTAATGGTTGAGCTGGCTTTCCCTCTGTCCTGCTCCTGGGATGTGCAGAGCCTGGGCACTGAGTTCCCGCATCCATATCCTGATTCAGGCACTCCAGACCCCAGTTTCCCCACCTGTGAACACATGGTTATATCTAGGGCCTGACTGAAAGGCCGGAAGGCCCACAGGAAATCTTCACCTTGACTTTCATGGATTTTGGGTCAGGTATTGAAGCAGAGCAGGCAGTGCTGGGACAGGGCTCCCACGGAGGGAGCCTGCCTGCAGGCACCAGCACTCCAGAGGAATATTAAAAGAGGGTAGCTTTAATAGCCTAATTCCAGTATTTCTGGAAGGAAGAATGTCTGTAAAAGCCAGCTGTGATGAAACATTGGAACAAGATGGGAGAAAAGTCAGAAAATGCAGTGGGAGAAATAATCCCGCACCAGTCCCCAGAGGAAGGGCTTGGCAAGCACCATGTCCCTCGGAAATTCCACTGTGCCCATTGCCTGTAACCCAAGGGCCAGGGCTCCAGGCATCCCCCCACAGCCCTGCCAGCCCCTGCCTGACTTGCTGCCTCCTATGTTACTCTGGCAGGGGGGCTTTCCTGAGAAAACGTGGGGATCTGAACTACTTCTGCTGTGACCAGGATGCTGCCCTGAGGATCGCGAGGAGCAAACCTGACATCCAAATCCTGGGTGGTTCTGTCAATAGCAGGTGCTAACAAGAATTTTTCAGGGCAAATGATACAGTTCATCAAAGCTGTTATCTGCTCTGCTGAAGTATGAGGGCTGAACCAGCTCCTTCAGCTGCCTCGGGACACAGCTCATCCCAGGAAAGCCATGCAGGCAGCAGCTGGTGGGACCACAGCAATGGGAATCACTTGTAGCTGGAAGAAATCTCACCAAGGAAAGCTGCACCGGAGAGAGCCCCAGCAGAGCACCCACTGCAAAATGCCCACCTCAGGAGTGTCGGGGTGGGTGCTGTTCTTAAAAGTGAGTTTATGTCAGCCCTGGGACCTGGGGGATAACTGGAGAGCAAACTCCCAGGTGAGCACAACAGGGACGAGGGCTGTTTCAGTCCTCACTGCCCTCCAATGCACCCCCACAAGTGAGGAGCAAACAGAGGTGCCAGGCACTCTCCCGGGGCAGGGCACAACATCCTCCTCACCAGTTAACACTGGAACGATGCTCCTGGAGATAGCAGAACCGAAAGGGAGATGCACACAGCGCGCATGCAGGCAGCAAAGGACGCTGCTTTGAAGGAGAAATCACTTAAGGCCTGCTTGGAGTGCAGGAAGGCACAGGGCAGGCTCGCCCTGGACCGGCGTTGCCGGCTGTTCCCTTCACTCGGCTGTTTCCCTCTGCAAAGCCGGCGGCTGCAGAGTGACACGGACTGCCTGATGTGGAGGGAACAAATTATTCATGAAAAACACAATTGTTAAGCCGTGTGGCAGCGCGTGCAGAATGAGAGGCAGACGGGAGGAACTCAGACCTGGCATCGCCAGCGAGGCCGCTCTGCCTGGCAAACTGATCAGCAAAACGCATTAGCTGGAAGAGATGAAAGATTAAAAATGTCACCCGGAGTACAGCATCTCCTATAATACTCTTTTGGGTTGCAATCCAAGGAGTTGCCTGACATGTCAAGTCAAACCTGCAAAATCAAACTGCCTCAGAAAGGTAAACCTGTCACTTTGGCATGCTCTACCTTCAGGTCCAAATTTGTTTACAGATGCAGGAAGGTTTCTCCAAGGGACAGGCACCATCAGCCAGGCGTGCTGGGCTATCAGGACACCACTCAGGGCAGCTGTGGGCAGTCGTGGAGGCGGTGTTAACCTCGGAGCTATTTTGAGTCCAGCCACTGACCTTGGCTTCTACGAGGCTGGAGATGGACCCAGCTGCATGTTGCTTTGCGGTCATCATGGTCAGCTTCTTGTGCATGGGTTAAGCCAGATTTGTCAGATCACTCCTGCTCCTCACAGCCTTCATTTCAGAGAGGAACACTGACTCCTTCTACCTTGCTGAGCCCATCAAGCGCCTGCAGGGTCTGTCCTTGGATATCAGCATCACACACAAGTCTGTGCAGTGCTCCAGCCAAGCCAACACCCCTTCAACAGTCAGAGCTCCCACGGTGACAGCCTAAGTGCCCCTCAGTAGCAGGGAGGTCACACCCCTGTGCACACCCAGCATGGCTCGTCCTGCAGTGCTGACCCTCGCCCCCAGACTGGGTGAACACACAACGCTGAGCTGCTGGTGGGGTGTCACTCAGACGGAGTAAAACCTCCACACACACCATCCATCAGCTGGAAGAGCTCCCAGCCACCAAACGGCTGTGCAATTAGTAGGCACAAGGCTGGAATTCCTGACTGATTCCAGGGCACCCAGAGGTCTGATAGATGGAGCACAGAAACGCTGTCTAAAACGAGAGGAACAGACTGGCACCAGCAGAATAAATGCTGGAATGGGGAAAGAAACTCTTTTCCTTGCTGTGCTCTTTGAAGGACAAATGGTAGAGTGATTCTGAAACCACAGTATTGCAGTGCAGAGACCATGGAAAGCAGCTTAGGTTAAGCAATGCTCACAGCTTGGAAATTTATTGTCCTTTCCAGGTATTTCCATGGCCCTTCGCAGCAGGGATGGAAATTTTCACAGTCACTTATGAATTTATCCTCACAGTAGAGGACAGGGGAGAGCTTTATCCTACGGGTCCCCTTTATATATATAGAAATAAGTCTGAGTTTGCCCAAGAGGCAGCAGCAGAGGCAGAATCCAAGCCATGGCTCGACAGCACAGTGCCGTGTCTGGGGGCCAGGCAGTCCCCATTTAATGAGGTTATCCCCCATCCCTCTGTTATTCCTCCAGCCACAATTAGCTCAGTTGGTTGGAGCACGGTGTTAAAATAATGCTGATGTTGTAGGTTCAGTCCCAGTATTGGTCATTCACTCAAGAGTTGGACTTGATGATCCTTGTGGGTCCCTTGCAACTCAGAATATTGTGATTCTGTGATTTTACCTCCACCGGCTCTGAGTGATGTGCCGATTCTCAAACCACCACCACAGCTGGTGAAACTGCCACCGTTGGCACGTGAACAGCTTCCCCTCTCTCAGTGGTCAGCAACAGAGGGGCTTCTGCAGCATCCTCAGGCCCAAAGGAGCTCCCAGCCTCTGTCATAGAATCAGTCAATCCAACAGATGACTCACTGAACTGGAACATGGGTGTTATCCATGGAACAGCACAGCATAGACACGATAAATCATTGTGTAGTGACTGGGGAAGAGGGGCTGGGACCCACATCACTTTCTGCTAGGCAGGTACGAGCTCAGGAAGGTTTTCCCTTTGCAAGCTGGCCTGGGGTCGGGACCTGCCCCTGCACACCAGCACATGCAGTGCAGAACACGTGTCGGGAACATCTGCTGCCACTCATTTCACCTTTGGGATACAGGGAGCCCTCAGTGGGATGTAACTTCCACTCTCAGACCTGCTTCCCAGAGCTGCAATGCCCTGGCCCCAGTGCCCAACAGGGAGGTCCAGGGGGGTAACTGGCATCTTTTCAGCAGCCAGAGGTTGTGCAAAATAGGCGTGAAAGCAACAGCGAGGAAGCAGAAAATAAAACAAGCCCTGCGGCACACGTCACATCGCTTTCCACGCTCCGTGGCCAGACACGGCACTGGAATAAGATTGATGCAGCTGAAGAGCTCACTCCTTATCACAACCACTGTCACCAAAATGGGGAGGTCTCTGGACATCATGCCTGAACCAGATGCACAGTCACTAACTGCTCAGAAGCCTGTGTGACATTTATTGGGGGTCTGCTACAGGGCACCCCCGGCCAGGACAATCAAGTAGATTGAGACCCTCTGGCCCTACGTTATAGGCAGCACACTTTCACTTTATTGGAGATGCAAAAATATGTTTGTTGGAGCAGATGCCATCCCCTTGGTTCATCACTGCCCGACTCTTTGTTTTAATAAGCAGTGAAATTCTCTTTGTCACTCCTCAGCTGGCCATGAACAAAGGATTGCTTAAAGCAGAGGAGGGATGGTCCCACTCTTTTCCCCTGTTTCTCCTGGCCTCCTCCGTGAGCCAACTCCTCCGACAGATGATCCAGTACGCTTAGCTGGAAGAAAAATCACCCAAGCAAAACAAATCAAGGGGCATCTCTGTGCGGTTGGTGAGTCGGGTCAGCTCAGGCAAATGCAGGCAGTGTGAGAAGAGCTCAGAGTAGCTACCCAGTAACTCCTAGAGCTTACTGGGAAGTAGTGGTGGGTTTAACTGTTTGCAGACCCACAGCCTCGGGGCACACAGACAAGGAACTTCTCTGCAAGGTGAGTGAGGGTAAATGATGAGCGTCTGCAACTCATCACTGGCTCCTAGCTAAGGCCAGACAGGGCTGATAAAGTGCCTGGGATGACTGACCAGCTGCAGCTGTGCTCAGCATATGAAAAGCCCAGTCAGCCCAGTCACCTCCTGCCTGGCTGCACAACCAGCACTGCCCAGGGCTCCGCTTGAGGCAGGCACCACACAAGGGGAAGAAATGTCTTCCAAGCAGCCATGGAAATCCCATGGCCCGGTGACCAACCCCTGTGTATTCAGACACACGGCACCAGTGTGGCCCCACAGATACAGCTCCCGGTCCGGCCATGCCCAGCAGAAGGCTTCTAAAGCTTGCCAGAGCCCAGCTCTCTGGCGGGGATTTGCAGTGCTCTGATTCAGCTCCAGCATGTCAGGTGCTGTGTGGGCAGGGAGACAGACTCAGCACAAGGAAAACCCACGTTTGGAGTGGGGCAATGCTGGGGGATGCCTGCCTGCAGGGAAACACTGAGCACACACACACAGGGCTGGGGGAGAGGTAAGAGCCATCCCTTCTCCATCTGAACACTCCAGGCAGACCTGACTGACAAGGGCGCGGCGGCTTTGCACTCCTCGGGAAGAGTTTTCATGCTTGAAGGCAGCAGGATGATTTGAGAGAGAAAGCTGCAAACAGATGAACTGCTGGGAGAGAAGACGCTGCAGAGTGACAAAGTAGGGCAGAGCTGAAGATCTGGGGAGAGCCTGGAGATGAGGCTGCTCCTGGCTTTGCATCCTAGCCCCCTTCCTCCTCATGGCTGAGACACCCCTTCTGCTTGCAGCATCCTCCTGCAGCTCCTCTCAAATGCCTTCAGGTCAGACAGAAAAGCCCCACAGGCCTCATTTCAAGGAGAAGCTGATGATGCTCAGCAGTTCCCAAACTCCTGCAGCTCCAGCAGATTTCAGCCATTTGCTCTACAAATCACTACGTTTGAGGGTTCCTGACTTCCAGCCCTCCCTGATGCAGCAAGGGAGGTCTCCTGGGCAGCCTGGCCCCGGCTCTGCCTCTCCACAGCCAGCCAAGGGCTGCAGCAGCAGCCACCGCTGCCCCCCATCCCTCTCCCTGCAGCAGCCACCTCCTCCCCTTCTCCCTGCAAAGGTTTGCACTAAAAAGAACAAATCATGAGAGTAATCGGCTGCCTCCAGACAGGAGTGAGCGCTCTTCTGAGTGCCCTAGTTAGCAGGCAATGCCCCTCGCACGCACTCGAGCACTTACATTTGTTTTTACTGTGTGGAACACAAATTTATTCGATGTAAATTTGATCTTTTAGGCAAAAAAAGGACACAAAAATTGTGGATTCACTCACTCCCCGCTGCCCAGCTGAGCAAATGTTTAACTGACTCGCCTGTGCTGCCTCCTGCCTGCCTGCCACAGGATGCTGGGGAGACTGGAGGAGAGCCAGACCTGGCTCCAGGGACAGGTGGGGGTCTTGAGCCCTGCACCCACAGAGGTAGTGTGGTACTACTGCTCCCTGCCCCGTGGCATTCACACTGCCCAGGCAACTCCATCCCTTTGCTTTCTAACCCAGCACAGGAAGCAAGTCAACAGAGGGAGGAACTAAGGGCTGACACTGTGCACCCCAGGGGGACACAGCACTGGAGCAGTTAGAAGTAGGAAAAGAGACAGTTATTACTAAGGACACTTCATTCCATAAGAGAATGCAATCCGTATGTGCAAGTACAATTTTTTACAAAGAAGGTACGGGACACCCTTCCAGCACTGCTCAGCCTTCAGCCTCCCGGAGGAAGCAGAGCCTGGACAGGGGGGCAGAGGAGGCCAGGCAGGCACAAGTGCTCGGTTTAGAGGCAGGAAGGCGGTGCTGATGAATGCCATGTTGAGCTGCAGGCTCCAGAGGGGCTGGTTTCGGACACGGGACACAAGCCTGTCATTCTGGTCCAGCTGCCCTGGAGACTCCAGGTCTTCACTCCAGGCACTGAGGTTCTGTTCTCAGCTCTGCCATTTATCCTGCATTCACACACAAATTAGCTGCCTGCTGTCCAGTGTGGGACACTGGACTTGAATGTTCAGGAAAAAGAGTAACAAGCAGCCAAGGGAGCTGTCAAAGCTTACAAGCCTTTGGGCTCTCCCACTGTATAGAGCAGAAGGGCACATGGGTGACTTGGGGCAGCATGGCAGCTCCCTGTCACCCCTTGCATCAATCACCATGCTGGGATGCCATGCCTTGCACCCAGACAGAAGCAGACTTCTCCTCACCACTCTCCATTTCTGTCTGTCCTTCGCAGAGCACCTGATGGCGTTAAGCATCCAGATGCTCTTTTCCGTCCCCAAATTTAGCTCTGTTCATGGGTTGCTATCCATCTGAACCCTGCCCAAATGGCAGAGCTGCTTTAGTATTAGCTGTCTGTCAGTGACCGGCTCCTTGCTCCCAGAGCCAGCTGCACGATGACACTTAACTGCCGAGCTCAGCCATGCGCAGACACCAGGCACTCCCAAGTCAAGCTGCCCACGGACATCGGCCTTCGCTTGTTTATAGCCCAACTGCAGATTTAGGACCACTGAGCTCGCCGTTAGCTGCTCAGCCTTTCCACACCCGTCTGTATTTTGACATTACAAAGCGTGTTTAACTCATGAATACTCCCAGAATATTCCTGCTGGCCATTCTCTCCTCCTGCCCGCCCATGCTGGACACTCGCGCCGCAGTCGCATTTTCCAGCTGGTGGGTTGTTTTTACTTATAGACTCCTACCGGTTTTCCAGCTGAGCTTTTGTTCCAGGCTGGGAATTAAACTTAATAACACAAGTCTGGCTTTTCTCAGTTGTCTTTTGCAGAACCACAGCCCGACTTTTAAAGTCTTGGGACAGTCTTCCAGGCCACTCTCACTGCAAACGGTGCAAAGGCAGTGGATGTGCCTGGTGCTCGGGGAATACCCAAAGGGCTGGAGCTCAGCAGTGCTAAAGTTTACACGGCCCAAGGGAGAAAAGCCCTGTGGGTAAGCAAACCCAACAGTATTTTCCATCACCACGTGCCTCACACACCACGCAGCCATGTGTGTGCACATGCAACACAGCTTCCACCCCGAGCCACCTGCTCTTCAGGATAGACACCTCGTGGTGGAAATAGTTCTCTCGTTTGTCCTCTTATCCTGCCATGCTAGAATGTGGGCTTGCCATAAGAAATGTAATCAAAATATTCCCACGCAAAATAGCTGAAAGCATTATTGAGGGATATTTTTCAAATCTCAATTAGAAACAAGCTATTCTGTAGTCTCAGTTTTGCTTCAGTCTCAGATCAGCGGGGATGTGGCATTTTAATTTCTATAAAAGAAAGGACAAATCTCAATACAAAGAAAAAGGAAAAAGGCAGACATGCTGAAAAACAAGAGGATAAAAGGAAGAAAATCCAGCACAACTGCCCTAAACAGAACTAGCAGAGCACAAGGAGAAAAAAAAAGAGCAGCAACCATTTTCCTTGGTAATTTACTTAAGAGATTGAGAGCACAGCCCTAACACTGCAATAACCATTTTTTCTTAGAGGACAAGGAAACCACATTCATTCTACTACCACTGCAGCGGGTTAGTGCTGTGGTGGTCCCAGAGATCCCCAGGAAAGAGCCCTTCTGTGCCCAGCAGTGTCCATGCACATCCAAATACACACAAACACACACACGTGTGTGTGCCTAGGAGAGAGTTCCCAACCCAAAGACCTTCCAGCCTTATCAGACAACAGAAAGCCTGTGACTCCCATCCATTGGAGACTTTACTGGGCCTTAATTGGGAAACAGTAAAGCTGGAATTCTACAAGGCAGACATTCCACTGCAGGGAAGGCATCTGCCCTCACCTTCCTTCTCCCTTCACGTTTTTTGAGTTAAATGGATGGATGCATTAAACTGAGAATTTAATCACCAGCTGCCACACAGAGGCAGAGGGAAGATGGGGAGTTACAGCTCCCATTTCATCCCTTCCTTCTCCCACAGCGCCTGCACACTGGGGGACCCCACATCCAGATGGGACTCTACACACAACAGCCTCAGTACTGTGGTGGAGAAATGACAAAAGCTCCCTGCTTTCACAGATGTGAGTTAGGGATTTAAAAACAATCCCTGCATTTTCACCTTTCTAACCAAACACAGCTCCGATGAAGTGCCTGGGAAAGCTGGACGCTCCATCCATGCCACAGGCAGTGAAGCATGGAGCAATCCCACTGGGCATCCCTGCACCACCATGGCATTGCAGCAGAAGGGATAACAGGGTGCCCTCATCTCCCCCCTGATGAGTGTCAGTCCAACAGTGTTGTAACCTAGAGGGTAAATAAGTTATTTCATTTGACTTCTAGATTTTGTGGCCACGGACTGCTGGGCTAGGAGCCAAGGCATCATTTCAGGGGTGCAGAAATTGCCTCCCAGGTGAGGGGCACTACCACTGGAAAACCACATGGAGGGCGCAGGGGAAGCGTGGACACTGACTCTGAGACAGTCCAAGGCAGCAGTTGTGTTTCCACCCCGCCTGACCGTGACGAGACCATGCTGCCTGCTTTTGTCAGAGGGAAACGGATCAAGAAACCTGTCCTGGCAAAGGCCAAAGGCAAGGTCTCTGGGACACGCTGCTCAGGTGCTGGGCTAGCAGATTACCCCACGTGTTTTGGAGGTTGGCAAAAGGCCTGTTTCTATCTCCATTACATCCAACGGGAATGTCAGATTGTGAGGAGCAGTGAAGATTGGTGGAGTCCAGCAGCGTGCGAGTGAAAGGTGCAACTTTACTGACTTCTGGGGTGGATTTACCAAAATGTAAAAAATGCGAGGCATTAAAGCCTCACCCTTTCAGAGATCTCGAGCTTCAGTGCTTAAACAGCACCAGGGCTCTCAGCTCTACGACATTTTCGAAAGGCCAGTGTTTGAAAAGATGATGTGTCAAACTCTCTGAGTTCTACCAAAATCTAAAGAGTTGTTTCCCTTTCTCTGTCTGCCTCTGATAACAGATTATTATACTTCTCATACCATTTTATGTTCAAATCACCCAAACATCACAATCAGGCTTAAATGCAGGCAATCAAATAAAATATGCATTTCATAGACACTGATTTCCACACACTGACTACTAAATTGGCAAAACTTACTACTTTTATCCTGAAAGATGGAAACGAAGAGGTCAAGATCTTTTAATAGACAGAATGGGTAAAAGGCATGAAAAACTACTGCCTGCATAAGAAATTCCTTCATTTTAAAAAAAGGCTTTGAAAGTAATAACAAAGTGGAAGGAGAGAAGAAGCACTGAAGATGCACACATACCTCTCTTACGGCAAAATTCTCATTAGAGTAACGGGCTTATGCTCATATCTCCTGTTCACCTTTCCACTTTAGTTCAAAAATATGTGTTTTTTATCCACCAGTTGATGGAGTTGTAAAGGCAGGGTAGCTGTCTGGCTCAGTCACTAAGGCAGGTGTAATAAAATACACTCTCCCTCCCTATCATTCGTACTTCACAGACGCAAAACAGTTTGGGGCTCAGTAAAGCGGGAGATGCTTGGGTGGCTCTCTAGAGAGTCACTGCCAAGTGGTCTCAGCCTGGGGTGGGTTTGTAAAGAATTGATGGAAAAGTTTAATGCATCTTTCAGGAAAAGCACAGAGGCTGCTCTAGTGAAAGTGGCCTGGAGTCCCACCAACTTTCACACTCTGAAAATGGTCTGGAGAAAGACCCAACCCTCTTCAGCTGGAAACTACAACTACCTATCTTACAGAATACATCTGCAAGAAAAGAAAAAAATATTCCTGGCCTCGCTAATTGCCTTAAATCTTCCCAAAGCAAGAAAGAACAGCCCTGGTCATTTATCTTCTCCTCAGCTCAATTTGCAGATATTCACATTGATCTTGAAAGCTTCCATCACTCAAACAAACGCAGCGTCTCAATGGCAGCACTGCCAAGTGAGGATTATCACAGCCACCGCAGACTCGGAGCCGCTGCTCGGACTCACAACAAGCTCCCCCTCGTTCTCCTGTCTTGCTGAATTTCTTGCTCTGACAGCATCTTCGGGCAACAAGTTCTATCAGTGAGCTACAAGCTGTATTAAAAAGCGTTTAACTTGCAGCAGACCTGTTGCCTTTTAATTATACGGGGTGCCCTCTGCTTTTGCTTTCAGCACAGGGGCTGACAGGACCAGCAAACAGACTATTTTAACAGGCAAACAGCACATTAAAGGTTCTACCTTATTGTCTCTTTGATTTTCAGAACTCGATAATCTTAATCTGTTTCATCTACATTTTAAAACTGGAAGAAGTGTGATCTGGGGAATTAGACTAATTTCAAGCCTTGCTGAAATAGTGGAACAAACATTAAGAGAAAAGCCTAAAAGGATAATGGAATTGAACAATGAGCACCAATATAATGAGACAAACTTGATTGCTTTCTTTTATAAAATTACAAAATCAGTGATCAGAGGAAGGAGGTAGACGCCACATTCAGTTTTTTGTGGAGCTTTGATACAGCACCTCAAAACCTCGTTCTCAAGGATAAATTACTGTTGTTTTCAGTAAGAGTGCTGTTACTTTAGCTGAAGGACCAGAAACAAAGAACACTGGGTCACTGTTTAGAGCAGAATCCTCTTAATTAACCCTTTATAAATAATTAGCAGAGGTTACGAGCACGCTGTGGAAATGAGCGGTGTGCGTTACAGATGGTTAGCAAACCCTCGGCACACTAAATTCCAGATGATAATAAGATATGGCTGCGGGCGACCCACTGACCCCTCTGCTGTGAGACAGCAATGAATCATTCATCCTCCCTTTATAACAACAAAACCACAACACAAAATTGTGTTCAAAAGACCAAGTCAGAGAGGGATGCAGTCGATGTGCTCCTGTGATGAGCTACTGCTTCTCCATGACTTTCCCAGGAAGAGAGGGAGGTGGGGAACCCGCTGCCTGCAAGACCAGCATTCCTAATGCACAACTTACTTGGCACTTCAGAAAGGCTGAAGCGGTAGGAAAAAAGAAAATCTTAATTTGAAATTTGCTTAAGTAGGTAATGTCGATGGAAAAGGGTATCTAATGGGACGCACCACACTTTAATGCTTACAGCGACTGAGGAGTGAATGTAGAAAACCAATTAGGAGATTACAATAAGGAAAGACAGCAAAAAGCCCACTTCAGCTACAGACTGAATGTGCACAGGAAACCTTTTAGGGAATAGAAAAATTCCTCTTCACCGTGGCTGCTCCTGGTATATTCCAAATTCCGCAATTTTACAATCTATTTTCTTTTTTTTTTTTTTTTCCTTTTTTTAGTCCTTTCTTCACTACAGCAGAAGCTCTGGATTTAGCAAAGCACTAAAGGAAATCTTAAACAAGCTGCCATGCCTAGAGAGCACACACCCTGCCACAGTCCACTGGGGGAAACACTCTGAGCCTATCAGATGCCTCACCTGAAAGGCCAGGTGAATCCCACGCTGGTGTGACTCCTACGGCCTGGAGGCATCTGTTGAATTTACTGGAAAAATCAGCCAGATTGATTCTTTCACTTCTCTAACACATTGCCCTACACATGCTGTCATCAGTTTTGCTCCTGTTTAGTTTTCCCTGCCCTCCCTGTTTGGCTGCTCTGTGAGCGAGGTCCAGCATGGGGTAGCTTTAACACTTTGGCTCCTTTGTTTCTGCCAGGCTCCTTGGAAAAAGCCTCTCGACAGCAGTGGGCACAGCCCACCCTGCCAGTGCTGATCGGTGCTCGCTGCTGCTCTGGCTGAATGGCTGGGCTGTTTCCTGCAGCTGTGAAAAAAGCCAGTTTAACAAATCATGTATTATTTTAGCTCTGGCACATGAAACCTGCACAAGACCTACAAAGTAAATGGGAGACATACTGTTCTCCTGATGATTTCAACAAAGTCATCTGTAAGACTCCCTCCTCCAGCCTGGCTTGGCTGGAAGTCAGGAGCAGGTGTCCTACATACTGCACACAGCTTGTCTTCCACCGCTGCTGCACCACCACCAACCTCCTTCCTCAGTTCCGAGCCTGCTTTAGCTCTCACAGACAAAAGGAACATCACACGTCCACGTCCTGGTCCCCATTCAGATGGGGCCACTGAGTACTGGCACTGGACTGTGTCCGGTGGAGTCCAACCCACAAGGATGGACCTGTTCAATGTTCAACCTGTTCAATGTTCAACCTGTTCAATGTTCCACCACCCAACCCTGGGCAGTGGGAGTGCTCAAGGACAGTCCCACCATCTCCCCTGATGACAAGCCAGCACCAGAGCATGCAGGAGGGTCTCTCCACAGTGTCAGCACCAGGGAGGAGTGTCCTCTGCTTGGTGACATCCAACTCAACGCTATTTACATAGTATTTTTTTCCATAAATGAAAGGAGGCTGAGAAGTCATCTCTTTAGAGCAGGGACACTGCAATGAGATGAGGCATCACCTAAACCACAGGCTCTGTATGCAGGGCATGCCAGAAATGGAAACCTGTGGGCAGCAGGTTATGCTGGTTATTGATTCAAACCCATGTGTTTAATGGGATAAAGGAGCCAAAGAACAAAGGAAGAAAGAGGCACCAAGCAAGAGATCAGCTGAAGGACAGTCTCTAGACAAGAACAGACAGGAATCCCGAGGGAAGAAGCTTCACCCCTGGAGATCTCCAAAACCCAACAGACAAGGCCCTGACCAGCACATCTAACCAACCCTGCTTCGTGCAGGAAGTTAGGCCAAAATCCTGCTATATTGCTCAGGATTTTAAGAACAGTTTTCAGCACTGTTCTAGCAGGGATTTCATGCAAGTGTGAGCAAAGACGCTGTATCAGCAAAAGCAGCCCTGGCGTGCGATCTCGGAAGGGAGGAGGGCATCACTGGCTCCATCATTACTTCCTCCTCCTAATGAGGCAACCCACAAGCATGAAAGCATTTGCTAAGCAGCTAGACCAGAGCAGCAGCAGCAGTGCAAAGGAGGTTTGGGTCCAGACTGCCGGAAGGCTCTGCCTGCAGAGCTGCTGCTCCATGACATCGAGTTGCTCTCATCCCAGTCATCAGTCACAGCAGAAAGCTGAAAGCAGGAGGAAAGGATGCAAGGACAAACTCCCAGTTCACAAGCTGTTTCAAGAAGTGCAGCAAAATTTGGTTTGTTTTGGTGTTCACCATGTTCCTCTTTTCTGTGAGATGCTGGAAAAGCTGTGACAGTGGTCAACTGAGCAACATTTAAAGAACAGATTCACATACCAGGTCCTGAAACCCCCACGAGAAGCACAGTGACATACTTTGCAAGAGGGAGTCAGATTTGGGCTCTAAAAGCCTTTCAGATCCACAGCAGAGACATTTTGGATCCTGGACACTCAGAATATTCTACAAAATGTCTATATCCTAACAGAGAAAGGGTCCTTCAGGTGTGTTCCTGCCAGGGAAATTCTTATTCTTAGGAGCCTGCAAATGATGGGGTTTTTTCTTGCTAGGATGTCCCTGGAGGTTAATCCTTATGCTATCTGCCTTCACTAGGGAGACAGGGAAAAAAACAAACAGAAAATAAAGCAGAATGTGAGGTTATAATTCCTTTTGCACCCCAAGAAGGAGTGGAACCCGTCTCCCTCTCCCGGCCGCGCTCCCCCCTTTTTCTCCCAATGTAAATCGCAGCTGCGGCGTGATGAGAGCCGGCACTTGTGCGTTCTGACTCGGCTCTGGGGATTAGGGAAATCAGCCGGCAGCTTCCTGCAGCACCGCAGCCAATCAGCCCCAGCTCCCCGCCTCGCCGGCCACCGCCATCGGGAGGGAGCCTCAGCCAGGAGAAGGCCTGCAGGTTTGGGACAGGAGTTCAAGAGCACCTTGCAGTCGTGACTTCTTCCCGAGGAAAGGGCACGGCTGAGATCCTGCCACGAAAGATTCATCAGACATTTACGATGCTCCCCGGCTGGCTAGAACAGAGCTGCCCCAGTGGGATGCTCAATTCCACACGCAGGCACGAGGATGTGGCTCAGACAAACATAGCCTAATTTTTTCGAGAAACCCTGTAGCAGGAGCTGTAAGATGCTGTGTGGGCAAGTCAGGATGGGCCAGGTAATCCTGATGGGGATGGTGGAACTGTCCCCCCCACAGGCTGACCTTCAGCAGAGCACTGGAGGAAGACAACTTCCCAGTAGTCCTTGTCACAGAGAATCTCAGAAGAATGATGACTTCCACGGGTGACCAGAAGGCCAAGGACTCTGCAAACAGAACTCCAGAATTCACTGCCTCTCTTCCCTTCCATTCCTCGTTTTCCACTCATTCCTGTACATAAACATCCAACAGTAAAGGAGCTGGCCAGAGAAGAAGACAAATCCCTCTGATGCATTTATGTTCTGATCTTAAAGCTCTTCAAGTCTAACAGACCTTAGTGGCTTTGATTCCTGGAAAAAAAATTTTCCTTAATAGAAAGACAGCACCACTGCAGCCAGGAGCTCTTGAAAAGATGAGTAAGCACACATATGTGCCTTGCAGCCCCCAAGGCCTTCTTCACCTTCTCACCCTCACCACCTGCACCCACCTTCCAGACATCTCAGCCAAGTCACTGCCCAGGGCTTACCCTGCCCATCTGTAAAATTAGGCCAATCACAGAATCTCCCCAGGAATAACTGAGTTCCTGGACAGGCTGCTCCAGCTCACCCTGCTTTGGCCAGGGGTTCAAGTGGATGATCTGCAGAGGTCCCTGCCAACCTCGGTGACCTGGTGACTGACTCGTGTTGCTGCTCTGGGTTGTGGCACCCCAGCCACGTGTCACTGGGATTCACCGGTACAATGTCACGCTCACGTCCTGCCTACAGGGCCTGTGGGGAACTGAGCACATAGGACGTGGCTGAGACCTCCAGCCTTGTCCGTACAGAGCCACCAAAAATACAGTGTCACTCTGATCCAAGCTGCAACGCACTCACCTGCTAAACCCTGCACACCCTGCCGTCATTTTCAGCCCTAGATTGGAGCAGCGGACTCTAATTCGCCTTCATCGAGGATGAATTTTAGATAAAATTCAAACTGATTAATGAAGAGGAGGTTAAGCGCTTCCAATCAGCGCGGCAAGAAAAGTGCTAGAACGGTAAAATTGAATCCCAGGCTGTCTCTCTGCACTTCTTAAAGGTGTGTAAGCTTGGAGGACTCATCTAAGCTGCTTCCCCACATCCCTGTTACTGTGCATGGATGAACCCAGCTGATGGGCCACAACACACTGAGGCTCACCATAAACAAAGTGTCACGGCGCACTTCCCTGTGGGACACCAAATGCTAAAAAATACATATCATGAATAATGCAAGAGTTTCCTTTCACATTATTTCCATCCATTTTCTCCATTCTGAAAATTTCATGTTCACCTTGCAGGAGCTGTGACAGCAGAGTGCTCTGCCCTTTCTGGAGCATGAGAAGGAATCAGCAATGGTCCCCAGAGAACTTGGCCTCCTGTCTGCCCATGCTGGGGAGCAGAGAAGGCATGTTTCCTCCTGGGAGCTCTTTCACACTTCCAGTGCAACAGGACACAAAGGTATTTGACCTATCTGGGGTGAATCCAGCTCTCTGTGGAGATTAGAGAGCCTCTGACTTAACTTTGGAGATGATCAACTTCTCTGTTTCTCCCGTGGGATATCCAACATCCACACCTGCATAGAAGAGCAGCCACAGCCTTTCCTCTCATTACTCTGATGGTACCAAAGAGAAAAAAAACCCCTCTGCATTTGAAGCAAAATCTTCCAGTTTCCATCACTGTTGGCTTCACCCTATATCCAAGCTCTGGAAGAATGTACAACCCAGAATTCCACAAAGTTCTCCCTTGCCAAATCTTTTGCAAGCATGCAGAGCTCCAGGCACTCACAAGATTTGCAGTGTGATAGTTTAACGGAGCAATCTTGTGCAGGGAAAGAGAGGGAGAAGATATTTATGGAAGATAAAACGTAAAGATGTTAAGAGTACGACTTAGATTTTGGTATGTTACACAGCATTTGTCATCTGCGTGTCCTCGGTGAGCATCCTCATGGTAAAGGAGGTAGTGGTCTCTATTCTGAAGGACCCAGAGGAATTTCAAAGCCTAAAAGCAAATTCCCATGGATGGATCTGCAAGAAGCATTCACAACATATAACCATCCTCTTTGTGAGGAGATTCTCAGATTAAGACACTTCTGCATTATCTCTACTTTGTGCAAGTAGTCTTAATTTCCCACCTGAGTCCTGGGAGAAGCCACAGAACCACACACCTGCACCCACAGACAAAAAGCAGCAGAAGACTTCTACTGGATGTTTTAGCAGAACCTCAGTCCACTGGGATTTGTGAAGCATTTTCTCAAATATATAAACCAAAGAAATTTAGAGTCCTGAGGGAAACAGCAAAGCCAGCATTAGTCTGAAAGACAGCCCTGGCAATAACGCACATGATGACAAACAAGACCAGGAGGCTGGGCGTGACAGAGAATTGAGGGATGTAAATGATGGGTGGGATCATCTTCATGCACCCAAATTTCTCCCCAAAACAACACAGTTGTCAAGTGTGTCCTAGAGCGAGCGAGGGGCAGCAGGAAGAGCTCAGGCTCATCTTCCTCAGCACCTGGCTCGGGGCCCATTTCACTGGAGCAAACTCAATTTCATCCTTCAATGTTTCCAAATCATAGCTGTGACTCCTGCACCCAGAAGATGTCCAGATTTTGAGCGTCCTTCAAACTGGCCAAGTCAGTGAAGTTTTTTTTCAAATCAAGTCCCAGCTTTGCACTTGGCAAAGAGGCAGAATTGAAGCAGAAATAAAGTACCTTGATTTTCAGACCAGGCAGAGCTGACGTGGATCTTCCCCAACATCCCCTGACTGCTCCGGTGCTGGATCAAGAAGCCTGTGTCCTCTTTGTTAAGAGATATAATAAAGCAAAATTGCTGTCCTAAATATTACTAAAGCACTGGCTGGCATGTTTAATAAACCTTTCCATTTGGGTAAATTAGCACTCATCTGGACAAGTACTGAAGTGCTGTTACTTGAAGAAAAAAAATTCAATGCTCGGAGTCTAATTTAAATAATTATCAGCATATTTCTGCTCTGCCTGTTTCGCTGAAATTACCAGGAGACTTGATGCAGTCTGAGTGTAAGTGCCTTTTGTCTGCATGTAATTTATTGACCCCATTTCAGTTAAGTTTTTGGCCCACTCACTGCTGTGCTGGAGGACCATAACCAAAAAGGACTTTACGGCCAGACAGAGTAAAATCAAAAGAAACTGATCTACTTTTACCCAAATCCCTTTCAAGACCTCTAAGTTACTTCCTTGCGTTTTCCACATGAGGTGGATCTCAGATCTGTGATAATCTGCTGTTCCCATAGGGTTGCTGTTTGGGGACCACAGGCATCCATGGGGAGGACCAACAGGCTGAGTGGGGATGATGGGCACCCCATCCCTGCAAGCCAGGCTTCGGGTGCAGACAAATACTCTGTCACAGCAGATCTGTGCAGTGCTGGGATGTATGCTGAAATACTCTCTTATACCCTCCAAACCCCAGAGTGTGGATGCCAGGTCTTCAGCACCAAATACTTCCTCCTGCAGACCTCCAGCCATCCCATGGCTGTGTTCCATAAGGGACACAGCCTGGAGCACCGAGCAGCCACAGGCTTGGCTCCCAAGAACAGAACACCCCTGGGGGCACAGCACTGACCTTCAGCTATGCTCATGGCAGAAGGCCTCAGTACCCAGCACACTGGTCACAGGATTGATTTTATTTCTAGCAAGGAAAACATAGAGAAAGCTCCTGAAGTATTTTTCTCCATTTTTTTTTTGGTTGAAAAGCGGCACTGGTATTTGGGCCTTTTCTTCTGCCCTAGCTCCAAGCCTGTCAGCAGAAAGCATCACAAGACCACTCGCTTGCTCGAAACGCCCCCTTTCCCTGGGAGCAGCTCCAACCAAGCTGCCAGCAGCACTAGTTTGGAGCACGGAGCCATCCCGCACGGAATGCTGTGCAGCCCTCGGCACGGGCTGGTGCTGCCAGGGAGGGGGCAAGGTCTGCCTCGACAAGATGAAGGTGATGCTCCCGCCCCGCTCCCACTTCCCAGGCTGCGTCTGCATTCCGCTCGCGATCCCGCCATCTGCACCTTATGGCTGCCGTGACGAGGGAAGCTTCCCTCCAGGGCACGTTCTGCAAACCTCGCATCCACCAGCTCATCAATCCTTGGCTCTCATCAAAAGACAAACTTATAAACAGGCCCAGACGCTTCTCCCAGGTTTAATGGAGGCAGCTAAGAAGCTGTGATCGTTCGATGTTTTCCAATGATAGTGGTGATGCCTGAGGCCAGCTATAATATTACCATGAAATAAATCTGCAGCGATATAATTCGCAGGGATGCTATTACGCTCAGGTTTTAGGGATGCTCAACACAGAGGGAAAAGAGCAGCTACTCAGAATGGGACCTTGCTGAGGTTCTGGGTTTGAGATAGGGCTGGGAGTAGAAGAGACAGAAAAACTCCAATGTCAAAGCGGTGTGGACTACCTGCATTAGTCTGTAGGCAAAATAAATCTAGTTTTTTAATAGCCAGAGGTGATGGTAAACACAGGTATGTGTCAGTCTCAGGGTTAAATCCAGCCAACTTTCTCCTTGCCACTCCAGCTACCTCTGCCCTGCAAGCGGCTGTGGAGTTCAGGTGGCACTTGCAAAGCTGCTGCTTCTTCCAGCATCCAGTCTGTGATGTGCCTCGTGGTCCCCCCTAAACTAGGATGGGAGGTGGAGCAGGGAGATGCAAACCAACACAACTCTGAAGCCCGAGTCTGGCAGGAGGAGATGACTGCTGCTTTCTCTGTCATGCTGCATCAAGAGAACAACACCCTGTTAATTTTGCCCCTGGTACATATAAAAGGTAGACAAACACCACTAGGAACAGCTAGGAGGAAAAGACAGAAGAGGCTGGGCTAGAAAACTGGATGCTGCTCGTATCTGCAAGGAATAGCTAAGAAAAGAGTTGGCACCTACACAGTGTTTTCTGTTGCTTGCAGATGTAGCACTAAAAGTAAGAGCAGAGAAAAAGGATATAACTAGAGCAAAATATTTTAGGATCAATGGTCATGGGGGAGAGGAAGGGAAGAGGAAAGTCAACATATGCCAGGACTGATCCTCAGTTTTGACACAAAATCCTTATGGCAGTTAAAAGCCGCATCCAGGGAACATGGAGTTCCTCAGGACTCCCAGCTGGGACCCCTGGCAGGGTTTCTGCCCCATACACACGACACAGACTCGTGAGCTGGAGCTCCTGTGCCAATGTCTGCATGTTATGTCATGGCTTGATTATAAAAGGTGACATGCTAGGGCAGAGTTTGCACCAAAATCAAGAGATCATCCTTTAAATGTGCTGGGCAGGAGATGCCCTGGAGGAAAGCCCTGAAGTAGACAGCCTGCCCTCAGCTAAGGTTCAAAAACTCTTCATAAGTTTTAAGTGTGTTTCCAAATCTGCAGTCAAATCCTACACCTTCCCTCTTTTTTGCTACAATAAACTTTATCTCAGAATGTAATCTAGTAATAAAAATGGTTTTAAAATGATCTGACAAGCACTAGAAACCCCATTTCTTTTAGAGTGACAACTCTATTTACAGCCTCACATACATATACTCTGGTTTATATTCTACACGCACACCAGGCCCTCAAGATTTGGGATATATCCTTTCCATCCACTTGCAAGAATCAATTTCAGTTGTGAAAAGAAGTTCTTCAGCAGGGAGAAGGTAGGAAGAAAGAGTGCCTCTAATGCTGGGGTCTGGGTCTCTCTACATCTCCCAGGACAGGGGCACAGAGGGATGGGCAGCCCCCCCGTATCAGGGCTCTCTTACTGCACTTGAGCAACCCTCCCAAGTCCAGGTGCCACCTCTCCAGCAAGAGCCACGTGCCCATCCTGGACAGGCCAGAGGGCTGCTTTGGTTGAAGGGAGGTGCAAAACAGCCGGGCAACATCCTACAGGGAGAAGATTTAGGGTGCATTCAACTCTAACTCTTTCAAAAGGGTGCAGAAAATTGCTAAACTGCTAAAAACATTCACATTCAAAGCCTGAAGTGGCCAGGGAACAATAGCACCAAACACGAGCAGAGCTGAGAGAAGGAGCTTTGAGCTCCAGGGAGATGTTATTGTCGTAATCACGCATGAAGGACACCTTGTAGCTAAAAGTTCCAGAACTTAATTAGGAAGCACAGCTCTTATTCCCGGGTGTATCAAAGACAAAGAATGATCTCTCCAGGCCTCAGTTTCCCCATGCATAAAGCTGGAGCAGTCAAACACATCTACACTAAGGGAATGCAGCACTTGCTGGGATGCACTTGGGAAGCCAAACCACCGCTATCTTGAATTTTGCTCCTCTGCTCCCACACTCACCCAAGCACACAATTCTTATCTCCTCTTCCCCATCATGGTTTCCCCCACTGCCCCGCAATGCTGACAAGCTCAACACCTTCCATATCTTATCCAGCTTCCTCAGTTACAGGCACACCAGCAGAGACATCTTCATCTGTGTGAGTGGAGAGTGAGGCACGGCTAAGATTAGCAACAGGAACAGCACGGACCAGCGTTGGCTCCCTATATAATTAGCTGATATAAAAGCTGTGCCATCTACTGGCATCCAACTGAAACACTGCTCCCAGCACTGCTCCCATCAAGTTGTTGTTGCTCCAGCAGCTCTTTGCGTAGAGCTGAGGTGGGATTTCAACTCACCCTTGTACAGGTGAGTTTGCCACACACAAGTGGCAAACAAGGGACAGCCAAAGACAGAAGTTCATTTTGCAGTACCAGAACCAGGAACTCACTGGAGCCCCGTGTTTGCATTTCATTCCCAGCCCTTATAATCCTCCACTTGCTATGGAATTACCAGCTTTACTTAAAGGATTTTTTTTTTTTTAAATTATCATCCCTGCAGAAGAAAACAGCCAACCACCATTTAAAATTAACTTCCTATTATTATGCCTAAAATTTTGGGAAGACATATTGGCAGGCACAATACCAACCTACAGCTGGGAGCCCTGCACAGAAAACTGAAGTTACCCCTTCCATCAAACCTGTAGGGTACTTCCAATAGCCCTCACTGCTGTGACCTGGCCGCATTCAAGGATGCAGCACACCCTAAACAGCAGAGGAAAGACACAAACCAAGGACATAAAGCAGAAACACCAGCCCAGAAAACAGGTGACCATCAGGGACAGGCAAGCCTAGACACACAAACCCCGGCTGGGGTATGGAGGAGCTCCCATGCCCTCACCAGCAGTGCTGCAGCCCTGCTCTGTGTCTGGGGAGCTGCTTCAGCTCCCCCAGTTCCAGCCCCTCACAGCCCAGTTCGGCTGGTGGCTCCGTGAGCACCACGAGGCAGGCAGGCGCACAGTGAAATATTTTTGCTCGCAACCTTTTCATGTTGCTTTCACTTCAGATCGTGCCTCTGAACGCTGACAGATTTCTCATTGCAAGGCTGTATTAAGCCGCTTTTTAATTGCATTTTGAGGGACCCAAAGGCCAGCAGGCAGAAGGGCACTTTATTTTTTCCAAGGAACATTATTTTTATTGTAGAGGCAGGAAAGGTTTCCATTAATCCTCAGCAAGCAGACAGCTTCCACGCAGCACGCTGGCTGCAGGGACGGCTGCTCCAGAGCACTGGGATGATTTGAGCACTGTCTGCTGGAATATCGCGGCTCCCAACAACTCCTCTTCAAAGAGCAGATGACAGACTTTGGCACGAAGCTTGCATTAAATTGATACAATCTCTTTAATGTTATCTCTGGCTCTTTATCACAATTGTATGTGCAATTTACATTCTTGTCGCTTTTTTTTTTTTATTAAGATTTGCTAGATCCTTATCGCCGATATTTTACACATTGTTGTAGTGTCACTCAAACATTTAATGGACATCAGCTGCTCTGGGAATATATAATAGCTCCTTGCTATGGGGTAGGGCAGGATGCTGACGGATTTCAGACTCTCTCCACGAAAGCTTCGGTGGATGCAAAGGAAACGCATGTGGGACAGAAAGCAGGGGCCTGGTGGGCACCATCCTAGGGCAGGGAGCACACTCTGTGCCAGCTCCTGTGTGCCAGCACAGCACCACGTGCCCAGAGCCGAGCTAAATACTGATCATGCAAGGCTCCTCGGGGGCTGCCTCCTGCTCCTCACCTGCAGCCAGCTCTGCTATTCAAGTCAGTCCTGTGCAGAGACCTACTGAGATAAAACTGTGCCAAAGCTGATCTGGGGTTTGTGGGCTGCAGAAATGAAACTTGCTAAGTCTACTTTCTTTAGGGAAAAAAAAAAAGAAAAAGGGGAAAAAAAAGAGGTAGGGTTTGAAGAGAGCTTTTGAGACAAAAAAGCTTCATGCAAGTCTATTAACCTCCAGGACCAAGCCTTCACTCCCCCCTCATTCATTAGGCTTTAACTTCACTACCTGGCTGTAAACACAGCTATACAAATAACTGATTTTTAGTTCAGCCTGAGGATGAAACCCTTAAAAAAATAATCCTCATTCCACCAGAAATGAACTCAAAATGATTCACTGTCCCAGGTCAATTACTTCCATTCAATATAAGAGCCTTCCACCCCAAATCATGCATCTGAAACATTCAAGGGGAAAAACATTAAACAAGAATAAATTGGTTGGAGGTTTTTCTGCCCAAGATCTTGGGCTTCGGAGAGCTCTTTGAGGATGTACAGCATCATGGAGGGCAGGGGCTGAACCCTCAGGGACTGAGAGCACATCTGTAAGTGCAAGAAGCACATACTCCATGCAAACCTACAGGTAACCCTGGGGAAATAAAGATCCCCCTCTCACCCTCTCCCACCACACACAGATTACAAAGTCACAGGACAGGGCGCAGAAGCAACTGCAGGTACCAAACTGCCATGGAAATGCATTTTCTCATGCCAAAATTAACCAAGAAAATTCAAATAAATCCCTTTTTCAGTGACATGGTTTCTTTTATTTTCCTATCATTGCAAGCCTATCTTCCCAATCATGTTTAAAGGTTGTTCTATAAAGAATTAAATGGTAATTCCCTTCCCTAGCACTAATTCCCTCAGAGACCTCCTCCTCTTCTGCATCATTCACCAGTTTATATCTATATCCATCTTCACAGATAGACCAGTAAGTCATACCCATCTGCTTTTACCCTTTCAACCACCCCCAAATGCCTCCTCCTCTCAGAGCACAGCCCCGCCAGGCCTCAGGAGCTTGAGAGGGTAAGGACCAAGCTGAAGGATCCGAGTTTTGAGACAGCCAAGCACTACAACTGCTGCAAATCCCCTGCCCACACCAATGGCTTCAGTCACCTCCACCTCTGCTAGGAGCGCTGCTCCTGTGCTGGAAAAAACCAGGAAAAACTGAAAAACAACATGCAAACTGCTGTCAAATACATAACACAGTGTGAGGAAGGGAAGTAAACACCCTTGAAGGACTATTTCATCCTTCTCTTCACTTGGTCTCAGAGGTGTCTGGGTTCCTCGCAGCGTGGGGTGCAGAGCGCAGGAAGACAAGGCACGAACAGCAATTAAACCCTCAAAGCAAGGTTCGTTCCCATTCCGGGGAGCTCCTATTCCTCCTGCCTGTGCGTGCAAAGCAGCCTGGCAGCGCTCAGGGAGAGGCCGTGAGGGCAGGCTTTGCTCAGGCTAAAAGCCCAGCTAAAGCTCCCAGCACGGCTGTGACCCGAGCCCCGGAACCTCCGCCCCGGCTGCGCGCAGGCACCGGCAGCGAGCCGCGATTCCCTCCCTGCGGCCATGAGTGCAGCGCACAGGGCCTGCCGAGGAAAGATGCTCTGGGGCAGGGAGGGAGCCGTAAGCCTAAAATAAATCCCTGGGCAAAGGCATCGAGCGCAGAGCTAAGTGGTACAGACCTGGAGCGTGAGAAGCAGCTCACCTCTTGACAGGGTAAGGGACCAGATGGATATTTCAGGAAGGGCAAAGTCAGGCAACTATTTATTTGCAGAGGGTAAGTAAGGAAGCTCCACTCTGGGTTGGAGAGCTATAAGAGACATCATCTTGCTCGCAGAGCTGGTTTTGCCTCCTCTTTTGCTTCAGGCCCTGAAAGGGCATAAGTACTCCCCCCGCCCCGGTGTTTTCTTTAAACAGCAACTGTCCAGACTTCTTACAGCAAGTACCAGAAACAACAGCCTCAGTCTGCCAAGGGCAAGAGAGGACAAAGGTTTCTTTATCTGTTCTTCACCAACAGCCACGCACAGAGCTGGGGATCTACTGTGGAGACTTATTGAACACTGTATCAGGTCAGGAGCATCGCTTTTCACTCCCCCATCTGTGACTCCAGATGCACTGGTGGCACTGAGTCCCTTCCTTGTACGCGTGCCACAAAACAGGATCATCCCAGGACCTCAGTGTGCAGCGGTGCTGGGGGGAGGCAGCAGCCCCCTGGGTCCTGACAAACCTCTGCTGCCCCAGAGTGCACCCAGCAGCTCACCAAGTTGTAAAGCCCATCGGGCTGGGCTGCTGCCAAAGTGTTCACGGGAGAAGAAAGGGAAACGTTCAATGTAATCTGCATGAAAGTGCAGGAAGCCCTAAATCGTGTTAGTGCTATTAAGAAAGCTGGTTACATTGCTCAGCAAACTGGCCCAATACAGGTTTGATAGACTTGTTACAAACATCTGATTGTCCCTGATTAGATTAGACAATCAACCCCCATCCTGGTGTGTGGGCATTGTTTGACTCCCCTCTGCAATCTGTAAATTAGAATTCCAGACCTGGGAGATTGGATTCAAATTGGATTACTGGAGCAGGTCCAGCACAAGAACAATTGTGAGGCAGGAGAAGACACACACACACATATGCACGAGTGAATAAATAAATAAATAAACAAACAAACGCACAGGGACTGTCAGCCAGGATTTGATTAGGAGCGAATTAAAAAATAGAATTAAAAACAAAAGCCACCAACGAGCAATTAGCAAAGAAGCGGGAAGAGGGCTGGATTTGTCACTATGAAATAAGGAAGCACAGAGGTCCTGCCTTTGAATGGTTTGTACTTCAGCACGTGCAGGGTTGATGTTGGTTGTGGTCCTTACTCCACCAACTGAAGAGCTCCTGTCCGTGGCCATGCAGCTGGAACGGTGCAGGAGTGCACGAGGCAACGAAGCCCCACATCTCACCGAACCCACAGGCTGTGTCTGAGCTCACCTGAGCTAGGTTTATTCCCTCTCGCCTACCCCATTTTGCTGCCTAAGCAAGACAGGTAATGGGCCCCTTAGCTGGGACCCAGCAAGCCACGGTGTGACCACTGGTAGCCTTCTGACATGTCCAGAAGCCCCCTCACCCAGGTCAAACCCAGGGCTGTACCCCACTGCAGGAGGGAAACCCACAAGGAGTGCAGGAGCAGCACCACGTGCTGCCAGCCAGTGTGAACCCCCCGTGCACTGCAGCTCACGAGGGTCTCCCTCTCCTGGCCTGGGACCTCTCCAGTTAAACACATCAATGACTTGGCCAGGGAGCACCTGGAAGAACATCCTTCAGACAGCTCTGCGGGGCAGGGAGATGGCAACAGGACCTTGCTCTGCCAGAAGCAAAGGAAAAATCCAGTACAACCCCAGAGCTGCTCCTGCTGAATGCTGACCCCCTTTGCTGCCTGCCACCAAGACCAGAGGACAGCGACAACCCCAGCAGTGAAGGAGGGAAGGTTTCCTGATGATTTCCTACCAGCCCATGCCATGACAGAGGTCAGTGCCTCTGCTGCTGAGAGAGGAGGGAGTGGGGAGATGCTCTGAACTGGGCTGAGAGATGCTTTGCTGTATGCCAATTTTTGCAGCTCGTCAGACAAGTGGCACTTTTTATTGTCCCTATCAGGGAGCAGAAACCTGATAAAGACTCCATTCACCACATACCTGCAAGGGAAATCTCAGGGCTATCAGAATTGTTAAAGGGATAAACCTGTCCAGTTAAATCCCCTCTGCACTCTTGATATATGCTCGTGCCAGGCTCAAATGGAGCTTGGAACTAGTCCCAGTTGAGCAGTAATGCACTGAGTGTTCAACCAGGACTAAAAGCACAACTGGCCTGAGCTCCTCCCTCCTGCAATGCCCCCACTGACCAGCTTCACCCTGAGAAGTTGATTTGGTCAGTACTTCGTGGTAACACACCAAACTCTCACCTCGCCCTCCATCACAGGATCCTAAAGCATGGCCAAGTGCTTACTGCATCAACACTTCAGAAGAAACATGCAAGAAAAAATGCCAGCGAGTGGGAAAACTCAAGGCTGATGGTGAGGGGTGGAAATAGGAGACAAAACAGCAAAACAGGGTTAAGGCAGTACAAAACCCCAAGCCTTACCACTAGACCAACCACGTTTTCTGTGTGCCAAATCCCAGCTCTTCCAGCCTCTCTCCCTTAGGATCCAAGGTAAAGGAAGATGGGAACACCTACAGCCACATTCCCCCAGGCCTTGTAGCCACAGGAAACCCAGCCAGACTTCCCTGCAGGATGCTTTCAAAATACAGGAAATCCCCAGTCTTGTCCTTTGTATTCTTTTTTTCTGCCAAAAGAAAATGTCTAATGCCAAGTGTAGATTTTACTACTCTGGTTGCAGTAAAATCTCAGTGAAATATATTGTGACCTCCTACACCTTAGCTGAAGGAACAGGAACCTTGAACCCTCCGACCACTGAACCCTCTTACCAAACCCCTGCTTCCCCCAGATGCTCATTCCACACTGGAGCCAAATACGCAGGAACAAAAATACGCTATGAAATTTCACAAAAACACAATTAAAAAAAACCCCCTCGCAAACCTTCCTCCTACTCCTGGTAAGTGCTGTTAGTGCTCTCATCACCAGAGCCACGCAAGGTGCACCAAACCTGTTGCACACACACATACCTCTACATAAAATACACGCAGATGTACACAGTACACGTTATAAATTCTCTGATACACACAATGCCACCTTGCTGCACTTCTGTTCAACACATCATGTTTGATGCTGCACACAGCTGGGGTCCACAGGAAAGGCAACAAACTCCACTTGAACTCAAAAGATTGTGCCAGTGATGTACAACTTGCAAAACTAAATCGGCTCAATGGAAAAAATACCAGCCCAACCCAATGTCACCATTAGGGCAATGCCAGAGCCTGCAGGCATCCAGACCATGGTCTGTGGATCAGGAGGCCTCTCTTTGGAGATCAGGGAAGGCCACCAGCACAGACAGTAATCTTTAGGCTGGTCACAGTACACGAATAGTTCACTTCAGGGCATAACCCAACTCAGGAAACTGTGGGATGTGTCGCTCTCAGGAGGCAAAGCAAATTGTCTGTGGTTAAATATGTGAAGAATGAAGTAGTCAGCATCCAAAAGCAGCCTTCACAAGAACTGTATAAAAAGGAGAAACAATCTTAAAACATATCCTAGGATCTAAAATTTCCACCTCTCAGCCTCCTCCTCCATCAAATCACAACTCCCTTCTCCCCCAGTCTGCAGAGCTTCAGGAAAGAATAGACCTGGAGGCATCACTCATGTACTTCACATAGTATTCTAAAGGAAAGAAAAAATGCCCCTTGGGTTTGGGAATCTGGACCCACACCATGCACACCCTCAGGTGATGGCTTTTCCCTGGCTCACTCAGTGCTTCACCAACAGCAAACTCCAACATCTGGGCTCCTAAACAAGCTCCCAAAGAAGCCCCAGCCTGTACATATCTCCCTGGGCACATACAAAGGCAAAGGAGGGGTCTGAACACACTGAAAAACTGAAGAGGAGATAGGAAATAAAGTCGAAAAAGTGACAAAGGATCTACTTTGGCAAAAAACCAACCTGCTGAGTTCTAGTCTCAGATGATGTCGAGCCATGAGCCAGCCAGCTGTGATTCCCAGCACAAGGAAAACCCAAGGGGGATTTGTAGCCATTTGGTAACCTGCCACCTCGTTCCTTTCCACATCTCATGAAAGGTGTTGTTTTTAGCCCTAACAAGGACAAGCACAGCCCATTCAACTCCTGCCCAGCCAGGAACACGCCTATCACTTCCTTACACCTCACCTGTAGCCCTGCAACTTCCCCACAATGCAATACACCGGGTAAATATAATGTCATCTCCTTCAGGAGTCACTCCACCTTAGTCTTTCACTTCCAATTCAAAGGAAATTAGATGCATTTTTGGTATTGAAGGCCATCTCTTTTACCTCCCCTCCTGTTAAAGCCTGGGAATAAAAAGCAGCTGGAACTACAGCGCCCAAAGATGACTGGGAGGCCAGGCCTGAAGCAATGGAATTGTCATAGACAAAGGACACTGGAGAAGGCAATTAGTGCTGATGCAAATCCACCTCAAACAGAACCCATTGTGTGGGACATGGGCTAGAAGTCCCCCAAGATCCAGCTGCAGATACTCTAGTGCCAGGTGGAACAGGTGGGGATTGCAAAAACATCTTCCTCGGAATTTTTTGTCCCGTGATGAGATTGTCATCTGATATGATGCTCTGGAACAAAAAGGGAGAGACAGCATCCAAATAACCAGCCCCTTGCAGATGCCTTACTTTAGGAAGCAATTACCCTCTCTGCCACACCCCCCTGGCTCCAGCACGCCTCCAAAATGCACCTGAGAAATCAGAGTGTCCTATTAGTGCCAGATCCATGCCACAGTGCTGCACCATGGCTGTCAGGGCCAGACGGGTTCCGTTTCCTTGGGCTTGATTTCTGCCTCTTAGAAATGCAACAAGCGAGGTAAGAAACTGTATTAATAAATGCTCTGCACATGCTTTAATAAAGACACATTAATATTTTCACTTAGAAACAGAGGAGAACGGGTTCTTTGATGACTGGACTGAATCACCACCTAATCAGAATAGCGCTCTGAGCCGGGCACCCATGGTGTGTGCCCAAAGGCTTGTGAGCATCTTCCTACAAAGCCCCACCGAGGCCCAGACAGCATCCCTTCTCTCCCCTGCAGCAAAGGAGACAGGGGTGTCTCCTCAGGAGAGCGAGCACACGAGTGACATGGCAATTTGTACATCAAGGAGAGGCTCCATTTCTCCCTCCTCACCTGCCTTCGCCAATACATGGAGTCCCACCTGACTCAGATGCTGAAAAATATGTTTCAAGAAGTCATCATCACTCTTGTGAGTCATGAGAGAAGAGGAGGAAATTACTCCAGGAGAGATGATTCAACTAAAGGGAGAACTGAGACAGAAGAAAACAGGCAGGAGAATGGAAGGAGCGATGGGAGCCCCACTGCTTCAAAGAAGCTCAGCAAAACGTAGAAGAAATTTAGAAGAGTCAATTTTTCTTCCTCCATCAACTTCCCCATTTCCAGATTTTGTTGTTAGTACCACCAATCCAAAATGTCAAGAATTTACGTAGAAACTGGATGTAAAAGTCTGCTCTGAGAGTGCACTCTGAAGGAGTCCTCTTGAAAGACTCATTTAGGTCAAGGGATCATTGTTTCTGCTATAAAGACAGCACCACGTGCTGTTACCTAACCAGCACTGCCAGATTGCTCCTGTGTCAGGTCCAGCATCAAGTGAGTCCCTCACAGCACACCAGAGAGTCCTGCCCAAAACCCAGGAAGACAGTTGGAAGACAAACAAGGTTATTTGTACCAGGGGAACAGTTCAACCCTGGATCCAGCACCAAAATATGTACAAATTCTCTCTAAGTCTGTGTGACTCAGAGCAAAGGGCACAGAAAAACAGTGTGACTGATGATCTGAAATTCAAATGTCACAGTGGAACCACTCAGCACATTCCTGCTGTGGAACTCAGGGTTATTACCCCGTGCATCCCATGGGAGCCATGTGTTGTGCAGGTGTGTATCAAGTCTGCAACAACCTTCTGTCGTCACCTGTGTCTTCCTCCAGCATCTATAGGTGCCACACATCTCTGGAACATTTAATATGATATATGCCCAAGTATGCACACAAGCTATATGAGCACAAGGATGCAAGTTCATGTTAAGAAGAAAATTGGTCTCCCTGATTTTCACTTCCACAATCCCAAATGCACTGCTGACAGTTTACACCTCTTTAGTCCCACTTCAGCTCCTTCCATTCAAGCTGAAACGCTTGGTGCAAGTCCCAAGTAGGATTATTCTTTACTTCCCAGAGTAAGGAATTGGGTAAACACCAATCTTCCTCACCCAGTCCCTTCAGTTACCATCTTTGTCAGGCACTGTGGACAACCTCACACCATCTGGACCCTCAGGGCAGACTTTGACCACCCTTGACTGAGATCCTACCTTGAGTCCTGAGACTCCCCTGGCCCACATGGGTGTCCTGGGATTCCTGTTGCATACTTTCTCCAAGCTACTTCTTACCCACTGTGGAGACAGGTCGCTTCCAAACTCTCACTGCCTTAGTTATACCTCACTTACTGCAATATCCCTTCTCTCACCACAGCACTTCTTCCTGGGCTCCCATTCCTGTCTGTCAGGTTGAAGGATGACCAAGTCTTTTTGGCCACAGTGCCTCTGTGGACACAACAGTTGTGTCACCTGCTCCAAGCCTTCCCCTTGTCTATCACCCTGCAGATGCCCTTTCAGTGAATCGAGCTACGAACTGCATCCAGCTGGCCACACTGCCAGATGCCCATTGTACAATTTCATGCCACTCGATAAAACTGTGTTTTAGAGAGGATGCCTCAGCTCCTGGAGGTGAAGCTTCCATGTCCCTCTGCAGTGAAGAGGCTTCTCCACCTCTCCAGGAAGGCAATTACTTGTCTCTGCCCCAATAGCAGAGCATGGCCCTCGTTATAGCCACTGCTGGGTTTTACTGAGCAGGCACCACGGATCAGGTCACCTTCCTCCACTACAGATAAAATGAGTTCATTTTAAAAGGAGTGTTACAAAACAGGACAATAGATTGGAAATGTATGCAGACACCCATGAGGGCAACCCGCACACGCAGTCAGTCACAGGGCTCCAGTCCCAGGCACCGGCACAAACCCTCCAAGCACATCATCTCCTAAACAGGAAAGGCTCCACTTGTCCAGAACACTTCCACGAGCGATAGCAGGGACACTGCAGTACCTCTGCTTCCAGTGCACTCCCAGTTAAATGACTGGATCAAATTTGCTGCTAGGCTTTTGCTGTCACTTGCATTCTTGTGGCAGCACCTTCAGGTGTTCGCATGACGGCGGGAGGAGAGAAAAAACAAGAAGATACCTGGAGTACATCCCCACATGACACATCCCTGCCTCACATGCTCCATATGAATCTGTCCAACTGCAGGATGCAGTTCCCAGAAAAGGCCACACAATCATAGAAATCACTCTGAAGCTGAGATCATAATGCTACGCCAGCATCAACCCTCTTGTTTAAACTGAACATCTCCATCAAAGGATCAGCACACAGGCCCATCTCCTTACCTTTAAAGCACGGACTTTCTTGGCCAAGAGGCTCTCGATGTCCCCTGCGACCTTCTCCACCAATTTCCTGGGCACATTCTCCTTGACTTCAAACAGGTTACTATTTTCATTGTAGATCTAAGAAGGGAAGCCAGAGAAAAAGACAGTCAATATTAGTGAGGAGTACAGCAGTCTTCCTACAGAAAAGCTGATCCTCTAACAGAATTCTAGCAATGGGGATTAGGTAACAATATAAGCTTTGGAAATGAGGGGAGCAAGAGAAGAAAGGCTTTGCAACCAGAAAAAACAGAAATGCATTCAACCTGCTGCCCACACCACTGGCTCTACAGCTGCCTGCCTTCATGCTTGCAGGCAATGAGCATCCCACCCTCTCACTCAGAAGCTGAGCTGCCCATCCCCGCCTCTGCTGAGCCACTCCTGTGGCACAGGCAGAGCCACCACGCTTGCTGCTGTGCCCTCCCTCGCTCAAAGGCATCCCCAAAGCCACTTGCTGAACTTGGCAAGTGCAAGCCTAACTCGTGCCCACCCCCAGCCCCCTGCACTGGGGCAGCAGAGAAGCCCGGGGTACCAGGAACAGGAACAAGGGGATGACATGAAGCAGGATAAAACCCACATCTCTAATCAAGCAATAGTAATTTGGCACCCTCAAGAAATGAGGATTTCTACAACCAGTCCAGAACTTGGCCAGGCTGTGGTGGGTAGAGGCACAAATCTAGACCAGGATTATCCTGAAGGCCAGTGCAATTATCTGGATTTGAATGTTGCACCCAAAGCGGCAGCAATGACCCACAGGCCTGCCCTGCCAACCACACATCACACAAGTGCAGGGAACAATGCCAGATCCAAGGGAAGTGCTGTTGGCATCAGCACTGCCCCAACAAGAAGGAATCGGTCCCACCACGAGTCTTCACAACCACCAACCCCTCAGTCACCTCCTGAGATGATTTTGTGACTTGTTAACTCCACCTGCCTGCGGCCTCAGGTGCGACCAACACAGGGTCAAAAGGAAGAGTTTATTGCCATCACCTGAGATTAGGAAAAAAAAAAAATTCCTCATGCCTTATCTTTTCTTAAGTAAAGGTACATGAAGAAAACCACAAAGCAAATAGGATTCTGCTTCTCTCTTTATCCTCAGGCTACTTGCAAATACCTTCAGCTCCAGACATGGAGACATATGGGAACAGAGAACCCTCCAAGGAGGGCTGGACCTCCCCAAGGAGGTAGCAGACTCCACGCTTAACTGCAAATTCCATGCTAAGCATGTCTGGCACCTACCCAAGCTTGCATGATCCTTAGGAGCTGAATCATGCTTCCCACGGGACAAAACCCTCTCTTTGCTGGAGCTTCATTACAAGTGAAAGACTCTGCCTGTAACTGGTGGTTTGTTGCAGACCTGGCAAAGGTGAGGACAAAGGAAGAGACCAGGGGGTGCAGAAGCCATTTCTTGTGTCACATCTGCCCTGATCTGCCCTGGGTCTCAGAGCAGCACCCAAACACAAACAGTCACAAACAGTAAACAACCAGCTTCCACGTGACAAACACGTACTCAGAACCTCCTCCATTCCACCGGGACTGAGGAGAGGCTCGGCCAGAGACACCCACCAGGCTCATACCATCACAACTCTTTCTCTTGGTAGAGCCAGCAAAAGTAAAGGTACAGGCAGGCAGGAGCCCAGGATCTGGACAGTGGCACATCACCAGCTCAGGAACAGGAGGAGACCTTCTAAAATGCTGGGAAACTACTTACTTCCCCCTCTTCTTTCTCCAGACCTTATAATGAGCCGGAGTAGACAGCAACTCCACTTGCTGAAGGCAGCTGGCAATGCATTCAAGAGCCAGAGCAGAGACACCCCCCAGCTCCAGCCTCCCTTTTCCTTTCATGGTTAAACAAAGCAGTTTCTGAGGCTGAAGCCACAGGAGCGCACTGAGAGACGAAGCACAAGGCTGCTCTTTTGGCTGTGCACAGTCCCTCCAGACCTACTGGGTTAATCTCCAGGCTTCCACTTGGTTTTTTGCAGCTCTCAGTGGAGTCCCAGCTCTGCCCAAGCTCCTCCTTTCTTCCATGGCACTAGGAAATTCCTAACAGCAGTGTCTTGCGGCAGCCTTATGTCCACATATACCATTACACCATTCTAGCTCTACTGCAGCAACTGCTTTTTTCCCCCTAAAAATTCCTAAAGGATTCAGGTCACCTGCCCTGGCTGCCAGGACAGTAACCCATCCCACCTCTGTCAGTGGGGCAGCACACAAAAGGCTCGGATCTGTTCATTTCTGAGGTTTCTGGAGAAAACAGAATTTCTGTGAATGTTCCTGGTTACTGACTTGCAAGAACATGGCCCCCGAGCCAAGAGCCAGACATCTGTGATCCTCATCTGACTCCTCAGTCCCTAAGAGACACACGGAGCATGGCTCCAGTGCCCTCCCCAAGGCTCTGCTCCTGCATGCTCCACACCTGCCAGCCTTCAAGGAAAGGCAACCCCAAGCATTAAGTTTTCTGACAATCTGATTTGTTTGAAATGGGCTTCACCCAAGTCACTTTGGTCCCCAAATCACTCACACTTTACATGAATTTGGCAACTCCTGTGTCATTACAAGTGATCACTCTGTGAGCATAGGGACTCCAAAGAGGATGCTTTAGTAAGAGAAGACATTTAAGAGGCATCCCCAGACTCCAGAAGAAATTATTCCATAGAATGGTTTGGGTTGGAAGGGACCTTCAAAACCACCTTGTTCCAATCCCCTGCCATGGGCAGGGACACCTTCCACTATCCCAGGTTGCTCCAAGCCCTGTCCAGCCTGGGCTGGAACACTCCCAGTGATGGAGCAGCCACAGCTTCTCTGGGGAACCTGTGCCAGGGCCTCAGCACCCTCACAGTAATTAATTTCTTCCTAATATCTAATATCAACCTCCCCTCTCTTTCAGTGTGAAGGCATTTGCTCTTGTCACGTCACACCATGGCCTTGTCCAAAGTCCCTCTCCAGCTTTCTTGGAGCCCCTTTAGGCACTGGAAGGGGCTCTTAGGTCTCCCCAGAGCTTTCTCTTCTCCAGGCTCTCTCAGCCTGTCTTCATAGCAGAGGTGCTCCAGCCCTCTGGTCATCTGCATTGCCCTCTTCTCAACCACCTCCACCTGCTTCTTATGCTGAGGGTCCCAGAGCTGGATGCAGTATTCCAGGTGAGGCCTCACCAGAGCAGAGCAGAGGGCGAGAATCACTCGCCTCCCTCAAATGGCTTTTGATGCGGCTCAGGATACGATTTCTAGATGTTCTTCGCATCAGAGCTCCATCACACCCCGAGCTTCAGACCAAAAAAGCTTGTATTGCCACCAGCACAACATCCTGCACTAGGTAAGAACACCCCACATCGGCACAGAAAGGGTTAAAGCAAGGAAAGCTTGACACAAAGCAATATTCTCTCACACTCCTTTTTTCTCCCCTTGGTAAGTAACAGCACAACAAAGTCATGTGCTTGGAAGATGCAGGATACCTCCAGCTGAGCAGCAGCAATTAGGAAAGCAAAGAGGAGCAATCTTCAAGGAGAAAGCTTTGGGTACAGAGGGAGTCCTGACATTAGTATTTTCCTATTATGAAACAGAAAATTGGCTCCTATTGGTTACGGACAGAAACGGTGCCTGTCCACAAGGGAGGAAAGAACAGAAAAAGAAACCAGGAGCTGTTCCTCCAGCCCTCTCTGCAGCTGCAGAGCTCTGCAGTCTTCGTGGCTGAACAGTTCACCGGCGTTAATTAAAACAATCCAAGACAAATTAACAGTGACCATACGTGCATGAGAACATCCCAGACAGGCAGGGGAATGAATGGTGGGGGCTCCAGGGCTCCAGGCAATTCAGAGAACTTCACAGTCTCCACTGTAGCATTTTGCTTGGGGTTGTTCAGAATGTGGCCAGGTTTTACTTATCTAAGGTGACATTTCCCATATTGGATTTTTCCTTGAGCTGAATCAAAGGGAGGATTTTCTGGCCCAAGACATCCTGAACATTCCTCAGTGATGGCAAAAACCTTTAGTTTTGTCCAGGTTAGAAAGCCATTCTCATTGAAATTCTCCTGTGATCCAGTGCTCTGGGACCTGGTTTTGAAATCTGTAACACCGGTGACCTCGGAGTCAAGGAACTGCTGCTTCTGATTCCACGTTCGTACCCTCACACCCAGCTGTGTCGGCACCCTCGGGGAGAAGGGGTGCAGGCTGTGTGCTCTTGGCAGACTGGGTTTTGCTTGGCAATACCTCGAGTAACAGGCCCCATCCCTTCAGAGCCTCCCTGACAGGCAGGGCAGGTGGGTGGCGATGCAGGGACACGAGCAAAGCCAAATCCTGCCCTGCTCCAGCCATGCTGAAACAAGAAGTAACGCCCTTGTATCGGTCCTGCTCAACGTGGTTGGCAAACCCGAAGTTACTGGGCAGAAGGGCTGCAGAGAGGCCCTGAACTACCTACAGAGGGAGCAGCCCTCAGGCAGCACGGAGGAGGAAGCTGTTGTACTCAGAGGATGGGGATTGAGATCACAGTATGAACTGCAATCTCAATAAAAGATCTGGGAAGGGCTGAAGCTGGATGCAGTAGCAGAAGATCCAATCCTGGCAGTGGAAAGGAGTCCAGCAGTGGATGCTGAGAGTGAACTAAAAAGTGGGAAGAGCAAGGGGGAGTGGGAGGGAATATTAACAGCAGCCAAACAAAGGAAAATACTGAGCAGAAACAAAAAAATAAAAGCAAAGGAAAACACCAAAAGAGTGGCAGGTGGGGGGGAAGAAAAATCCAACTGTTCGAGACAACCTGCAACACGAAAAATTTAATCCCAAATACTCCTAAGCATAGTGCAATTACAAACAGCCACGGAAATGATTCAAACCAGCCCAGAAGTGCTAAGTGGCCTCACTTAAAAACAAAGCTGGTAACACAACCAGCTGCCAGCACATGTTCCCAGCAGCACCTGTACAGCCAAGGAGGCAGATCTGAGACTGCCTTGAAACACCCATTCTCTAAATTCACTTGTTTGCCTTGCTCCTAATGCACAATAAATGATGCTCATCCCTGCCACTAATTCCCTCTGTGCCTATATATTCAGGGAGCTGTCAGAGTTCAGAGAAAGCATTTTCCTCTCCCCAATTCCCTGTGAGCTCACCCAGCACCGTGAAACTTGGCAGCCTGAGAAGGGAACGGGTGCAGAAGTACTCCCATAAGTGCAGAAATCACCATCTGATGAGCTGCCATGAGAGGGCCCAATACCTTCCCATAGGTCAAGATATCCAATGATAAAATGTGAAGGAAAATAACAAATCTCAGGAGAGCTCCCTGTAAAGCACCACCAGAAAGTAAAAATTGTCTCCTCAGCCTTCCTGTCTCCTATGGGCATTGGCCTCCCCAGCCAACTGTCTCCAGCCTCTCATCCAGGACATGAGGGAGGACACTGATGGGAGGGCAGCGATGGTGGGGTACACCTGCAACCCAAAGCAGACCCCTCCCTTCTCATTCCCTCCACCCCCAGCTCCACTTCACATCTGCCAAGAAGCAGCCCTTCCCCAAAATCAGAGGGGCAGCACTGCACTGTGCTTGCACAGCACCGCCTCCGTGCCAAGACTCCCCCATCACCTTCCTCAAGAACAACAGCAACCAAAAAGCTGAACCCCAACAGAGCAGCTGGTAACCCCAGCAGCTCTCAGCCCCACTGGGCCGAGACAGAGCTGCACCCACAGCTCAAACCCCAGCTGGAGTGTGCTCAGGGCCAAGCAGGGAGAGGCTGTGGTGCTCCGGCTCCTGCTGGAAAGGCATCCGATCTGGGTAATAGCCATTTTCCAGAAATTAATTTTTTTCTCCACCCCTGTATGAATCCAATACACCAGGTTTGGACAGCTGCAGTCCAAACAGCAGCGTTTAATCACAGTGCAAACCTGGCATGTTTGCAAAAGAGCAAAGTACTACGTGCAGCAACAGAGCAGCTGCCTTCCTGCTCCCAGAGTGTTCCACCTCAAAGTTGGGGTGCTCCAGGTGAGGGAGGCCAAAGACCAAACCACATCTCTGCAGGAACAACAGCCACCCATACCTAAGATCACCCTCGTGCCCCAGAAATGGGGCTGTGCCATGTCATGCCCCACAAAGGCCAGCAAGCAGGAAAACAAAAGGGTTTTCCCAGCCGGCATTGTTACGGGAGGCAGGGAAGGTCTCTGTTCAGGGTTATACTTCAAGCTCCTGCAGCCAGACCCGTGCCTGGGATCAGTGTTGTACAGTGACCCAGATATGGCGTCTGCAAAGGGAATTCATCGCTACAGCCAATACTGCAGCAGGATACCTGCCCTGAGAGGCACTGCTGGCCCAGATGCTCATCTAGAGCTTCTCCCGGAGCTTCAGGATCTGTTGGTCTCCCTCAGACAAGCATCAGTCTGGCACAGTTTGAGTGTCATCTCACCTACTGCAGAGTCCTACCATTTCCCCACAGCTCAGAGTATGAGTGAAGAGGAAAGGGGAGAACCCTTGGGCAGACTTGCTTTTGCCTTGTGTACATAGAGCAGACCCCTCTGATGAAGAGGGAGCCTTGAGGAGAATTGCCCAGTAATATAAATGAGCAACAAGAGCACCATGAGATGGTCCAGGCCAAGCACGGAACACTGTGGATGGGTAACAGGGAAAAGGAGTGCCAGACCCCAGAGATCCTGCTGGAACATGGAGACTGCTCAGGGCCATAGGCAGAGAGCAGAGACAGCACGATTTCCATCTCACTCCTCATCGCTGCTGCACCTACTGTTGTTAAATTTCATCGTCTGGTGCTTATAGTCCTTGCAATGACGGTAATCATCGTGGTGTCTATATTACATTAGGAGGATGTCAGGCTCGGCGCAGCGTCAGGGATAATCGAGCAGGCAGCGATAAGAGCGACAGTGGCCTCACTGACAGCCCGCCAGGACGGGCAGTGCCGCCTGTGCTGCACCTCCTTGTGCAGAGCGGGTCACACACCACTGCAGGGGACAGGGATGGGCACGGGCATGGCCTCCTGGAGAAGCAGTCATCAGCCAGGAAGGTGCTAGATCCTGGTTTTCCCTGTTGAGGAGTCAGGAGGGGAGCAAGCAAAGGGAAGCGGCTGCAGGTGAGCACTGGTGCCACAGCTCAGAGAGGGCTTTGCGAGTTTACCCCACCCCAACTCCCAGAGCTGGTACCATGGATACCACCAGCTCTGAGGGCACAGCTCTGTGAGCACAGCCCTGAGCCCAGGTGCCCCGTTGGGAGCAGCGTGGGCAGTGGCTCCCACAGAGCCCAAGCTGCCCCTTGTCACCAGCCCTGCCTTGTCCTCAGCGCAGCCGCTGCTCCGGCAGCCTGCGGACGTGCTCCAGCGCGCGCAGGAGGCAAACAGCTTGACATTTACTAACCCCAGCTCCCTCTCTCCTCAGTGCCATTTCCCTGCTGTGCTCCATCCTTCCACCTACCTCATAAAAAGCAAGCACCCTCTGAGCAGCTCTTCACAGCTCTCCCGCAGAAGCGGGACAGGGAAACGTGAAGTTTAGTTGCTCCTCAGGGATGGTCAGCTATAATTGAAGCAAACAAACCATAGCACTAAGGTCTCTCTAGTTCACTAAAGAGCCTGCTAAAAAGCAGCAGCACCACAGAGAACATGGGGGAAGAGGGAAAAGCAGCCCACACCACCAGGGATGGAGAGGTGGAGCTGCTCCAGTGCTCCCCAATCCTGCCCCAGCACCCACACCTCCCATCCTCTGGGGCACTGGCTGGACTTGTGCTTCCTCAGCCCAGGATCACCAGCCTCTCCAGCTGAGACTTCAGCCCTGCCAGCCCCAAAGCAGACCTGCGACTGCTATACATAATTTAGCAACTAGTCAGGGATAAAGGGCTATGCACGGTTAGCCTGGATTATAGAAAACCTCTCCCCGCCTGGAAAGCGGCTTTCAGTCTTCATCATCCCAAACCCTTGTACGGGGAGCTCTCAGCAACAGACCTGCCTGGGTGTTTGCAGAGAGTGAGAATCTTCTGCAAGGAAATTCAGTACCACACAACTTCAAACTTGGTCTTCTCCTTTCAGATAAAGTGCTGCAAAAATAAATTGCTGCATAGTTGAAGACAGAAGGTCTCAACCAGGATGGGAACTCTGCCCAGGCCCTCCTCTTCACACTCACAGCCACTTGGATGGCGTGGGCCTTGCTGCCAGGTCAGGGCACGAGCCCCCCAGAGCCTGCTGGGCTAATGCACGAGAGGGAGAGAACAGCTACAGCTTCTCAGAAAAATGCCCAAATGCAGTCAGAGATCACATGATCTCTAAAAATACAAGCTTCTACGGTAAAACAGGAACAACAACAAAAAAAACCCCCAACCTGATCCTGGAGTCTGGCTGCTCTCTTTGTTATATGGGACATAAGAAAAGCTTTAATAAGGAAAACAGTATTTTTTAAAGGTGCCTCAACTACTTTCCTTCAGGATACGTCAGAGAGTTAACCAGTTTGATTAAGTTATGTCTACACAAAACACACCTACTTCAGATCAACAGCATTAAAATTGCACCTCAAATACCCCGGGTGCATCCTAGGAGGGATGCTGTCACAGATAAAGATGTGCTATTTTGCTAGATTTCAGGCTGGATATCATGAAGAAATTCTTTACTCAGAATGTGGTGAGGCCCTGGCACAGGCTGCCCAGAGAAGCTGTGGCTGCCTTATCTCTGAAAGTGTTCAAGACCAGGGGGGATGGGTCCCTGAGCAACCTGATCTAGTGGAAGGGGGTCCGTGCCCATGGCAGGGGGTTGGAATGAGATGGTGTTTAAGGTCCCTTCCAACCCAAACCATTCTGTGATTTCTGTCAGAATCACAATGGATCATGCTGGGTTTCCCTCAGCATCCCTTAGAGAATGAAGAGGATGAAGATCATTAGGGAAAGATAAAGCAAGAAGGATCTCTGCTCCTCAGATCCCTCCTGAACCCCATGTGGTTGCAGTTTTGCCTTTCGCACAGCTGCCGGACAGTTGAAATCTCTGTTTCCTTTTATTCTGCTGCTTTTTCCCCCAAGGATAAATGTTTAGGAAACTGAAATTACAAAAGCTCATAAGAGACCCAAAGTGGGATCTCACCAGACTCCATTTCCCTGGCATTGAGGAGGATGAGAAAGAGGCCACCACTGCCCTGAGAGAAGTAAAAAGCACCTCACCAGGCTCTTCTGCAGTGCCTGGGGCAGGGCTGCTGCAGGTGGGCAGAGGCTGCTCCCTGTCCCCCGTAAGCGTACCCAAAGCACACACAGCTCCCTTCTTTGCTCTGCATTGAGTGATGCAAGACTCCCGGATCCTCAAAGACTTGACTTTAAATAAATAACCAGACCTCTTTCCCAAAACAGCTTTATCTTCCGTGCCAGAAAAGCTGTTGCTTTTTGTAGGAAGGGCTGTGGAAAAAGGCTGTGCTGTGCAGCCTCTAACACTAAAGCTCCCAGACATATTTTGCAGGCTTCCTTTTATCGACACAAGAAAAAGAGTAACAATTACCCCACGCTGCCTTTTATTTTTATTGATGGCTACCACTGGCCAAATTCAGCTCTCAGCTGCAGTGATGCAAATTTGGGATAACTCCACTGACATGGAATTAAACTAAATCTCTTATTAGAGCTAAAGCAATTGAAATCTAGGCCAGCATAAGTCAGCACTGTCAACAGTTACCCCCACAGTTTTCTGCAGAGTAATGATCTATTTTAAAGAAATTGAACTTTTAGAAACAGCAGCTTTGCAATTCTCTTGATTTACCTTCTGATATAGGTGTTGGGACTTTCGCTGCACTTCAGAGATCCACGTTTACAAGCTTTTCTCCCTAATCTCAAGCACTGCAAGTGTTTCTGTAAAGGCATAGGCTCACTGGAAGCAAGGCTGGGAGAGACCCACCTGTCCAGTCCATCTCCTCTCTCTCCTTCAGGACCCACCTAACAGCTGTTTACAAACTCTGCTCTAATCCACCGGTGGTAGAGAGCCCAGGCTTCCTTGGCTGATGTCCTTTAGTGTTTTTGTAGAATCAAGCATGGTTTGGGTTGGAAGGGTTAAAGAACGCCTTGTTCCAAGCCCCTGCCATGAGCAGGGACACCTTCCACTATCCCAGGTTGCTTCAGGCCCTGAGCACTTCCAGGGATGGGGCGGCCACAGCTTCTCTGAGCAACCTGTGCCAGGGCCTCATCACCCCATAATAAAGAATTTCTAATATTTAATGTAACTCTGCCCTCTGGCAGCGTGAAGCCATTCCCCGTTGTCCTCTCAGTCCATGCCCTTGTCAAAAGTCCCTCTCCAGCTCTCTTGGAGCCAACCCCTTCAGTCACTGAAAGGGCAGCCTGCTAGAAAGTCATTACTGATGTTTAATATAAAGTCCTCTCTGTTGTGGAATAGGCTCATAAAGCTTTGCCTTATCCCCAGAGGATATGGAGAACAGATTTCCAGACAGCTTTCTTCCACACATTTCCAGACTCATCCTTTTTCCTGCTAGTGCCTTCTGCTCCCTGAGCCAGTGGGGTTCAGGAACTGCAACAAGAATACACCGTGTACCTGGAGATTTCAATAAAGAGGTGACCCTCTGCAAAGTCGTATCGGCTGAGATTTTCAGCTTAGTCCCACCTCGAAAGCCTCACCAGCAAGACTTTAGCAGCAACATCAAACCCTACAGCTGGCAAACTCAGCCCAGGTTTGTTTCCAGCACAGTCTTGGAGAGGCACAGGGGCAGGACTGATATGTACCCACGGAGATCCCATGGGATGTGTCCTGTGAAGGCAACCTCTAGAGGTCTGACATCCGAATGGATAGACTCCACTAAAAAATTCAGAAACCTCTGCAGCATCACAGAGAACAGGGCTGGAAGAGATCTCATCAACTCAGGTAGTCTCAGCCTGTTCCCATACCCCCAGCAAAAGGTGGCATCGTGGATGTGTCATTTCTAACATAATTACCACAGCTACCTCATTCCTAACCTGTTCCTCTGACCTGTTCTTAAAGAAATCCAGTGATGGAGATTCCTGTGTTTCACAAGACAAAATGCACTGGTACTTCACAATCCTATTTGAAAACTTTTTATGATGCCTAAGTTGAAAATCCCTTGCTGCAATTAAAAACCATGTTTTTGGTGGAAAGACCTCAAATTAACAAAGAACAGGCACTTCTGCCTCGTGCTGCTGTGCCCTGTTATTATTCTGAAGATGTGTCCTACTTTAGTTTTTACTCTTGTAGGCCAAAAAATTCATATTCATTTATTCTTTCCCTACAAGTTAATGCTTTTCATACCCAAGTGTCTTGGGTTCAAGTTACAATTAACGTGACAATTAGACAATGTCCTTGGTAGAGCATTCACCAGGATGGATGCTATTCCAAACAGTCCTCAAAATATCCAGGCATCAATCAAAGCTGGAGACCTTCAATCAGGTGTCCAATCCCAAAACCTTGGGGGAAACAAAAGTACAGACCAGGAGTGAGGTGGAGAGAAAAAACAGTACAAAAAGAGGGGCTTCGACAGCATCCATCTCTGCTGTGTCCCACCCCTTCCTGTTCTTCCACTTTCCTCATCTTCACCACCTCCAAAAGATGTGATTCTGCCAATGAAAGCCTGCAGTTGTCAGTCAGATGTACCTGCTAAACCCAGCCTGCTGCTGCAGCCCCCCCACTCCAGGCTGTTTCTGCAGGGTTTGCCAGCACCCAGCTCCCAGTGCCATGCAGGTGCCACCGTCCCATCCCAGCCCTGGGAGCCTGCTGAGGAGCCCTTCAAATTAAAGAGAAAATCCAGTGGGGACCTCACAGCAGAGCAGCAAACCTCCCTTCCCCTGCACCAGCCTTCTCGTCAACCAGCTGCTCTTTTCGCTGGGGCTGTGACATACAGAAAAGAAACAGGGCTGCCCATCGTCCTCATGGGAAGGACAGACATGGACTTGTCCTCGTAACCATCCCATGGATCCACCTTTCCCGGACCCCACAAGGTTTCCAGCACTCGCTGAGCTGCCTCCCTGCTGGCACCATCCCCTGTTGTCATCGCCGAGTGTTCTCCCTCCCAAACCAGCCGTCACTTGATTGAGCAGCAATTTTGGGGGCTAACAATGGCAAATTCTCCTCCATCAACCCTGAGTGGTGCAGCAGTGACTCGCAGGCTCTCCTGTCCTCTCTCTGGCCAGAGGGAGCCAGAACAAGTCAGCTTCAACCCCTGGGAGGGTGATGCTCAACACGAGAGAAGGACCAAGGGCAAGGCACACAGATAGAGCTGATCCATACAACTGGTGTGACCCACCAGTGCTGTGTTACAGGTTCAGGACAGGGAGCACAGGGCATGCTGTTTCTTTCCCATACAGAGCCAGCCATACCAGCTTCTGAAAACCTTGTGCATAGGGTTTATGGCTTTCTGCTCTCCATATGGCCAAGGAGGAGGCAGCAGGATGCTCTGCAATCCTGGCATCACTCCTGCTGTCCATGTACATGGTTATGATCGCGGGAGAGTTGTCCCACAGGTGGGAAAAAACTCAGTCCCCCGGACCCCATTACCCCCCAGGAATAACAGGGTGCAGGGAAGCACCCACAGTCTGAAAGCCAGAGCTGGGCCAGGGGAGCCAGAAGTACTCACTCAGGTCTCCTCAACCACTTTCACTTCACACCCATCTGTGCACACACTTGCCTTGTCCTCTCCTTTTTCAGTTCTTTCCCAATATCTGAGGGCTCTAGCCCCTGCTGCCCCAGCCCCTTTGCCCTGCACACAAGCACACACAAACTCAGGGCTGAGCTCCAGACCCACCTGCATGCACAGGCCCAGCTCCCCACAAAGCTCAGCTCTGTCACAAAGCACTGTTTAGGCTCCACACCTGCTCTCCCTACGACAGCCACGGTCTTAATTAAGCTTTAGGCACAGGCAGGGAGTAATTGGAGTAATTGTCTGGCACTTAGGGCTGAGAGAGGGGACTTGGTCTGTATTCTCCCCTTGCCACACACACAGAGTGCTGACCAGCCTGCGTGATCATTGGCAAATCACCTTCCTGTGTTCTGCACTGACCTCCCACTTTGAAAGAATTTGTTGTTAATTTTTGCTAAGTGTTGTGGAAGCCTTAGAGGAAAGGTAGCACAGGAATGGAGAGTATTAATATTCCACCAAGAGCTCTAGGGACCGACCAGCACATAAAAGCTTCTACAAGCAGAAACAAAACTCTTGCACAGCTCGAGCCAGACCCCCAAAGCACTGGCAGATTTTTTTCAGTACTCTCCATCAGCATCAGGAAACATGTATTTGGCCTGTCATTACACATCCAGAGCAATGGCCCTGCCAAATCTAAGAAAACACAACAAGGGGAGGGTAGGATCGGGGGTGAATTCTGATCTACTTGGTGTAAGAAAAAGTTGCATCGGGCACTGTGTATGGTAAAGTATTCGTCTCCTGCTGTTCCAGCATAAAGTTAATCAGGGACAGAAATTAATCCCTCCTGACAGCATGTTGCCAATTTCTGATTTCATCCCCATTTCCTCGTAGCTTATCATCAAGGGAATGGGAAACCTGTAGCATGGACAAGCCTGTCACATGCCTCTTTCTTTGGTAAAGGCTCACACGCAGCAGCCACGAGCTCCCGTACACTCCGAGCAGCACGTCCATGCTCTGCACGCACGCAGGGCCCCTCACATCCATGCAGGTTCACCCACCATCGCACAGGTAGTGAAAAGTCATGCATATGCTTAAGGCAAAGTATGTGCCCAACCATCAGCTTTACTCCAAGACAGTGGGAGGGAGGAGGGAAAACAAGAATAAGACGAAAGAAATCCTCTCCCCGGAGGGATAGCGCCAGAAGAGCAAAGTGGCATTTACAAATCATAAGCACTTCCCTTCCCCACTCAGTGCTCCTTTGCCCAGAATGTTAATTAGCATTACTCTAAACAGCAACAGCAAAAGCTGAAACCCAAGCAGCCTCAACTGCTTGAAAAGAAACCTGGTTGGGAGTTTTTTCAGATGAGACATTTAAACTCAAATAGCGAGACACGTGATGGTGATGCATCAGGTGCTTTTTAATGCCACCTTGTAACTTCCCTCCTGAAACTAGGGAGTGAGTTCTAAAAGAAAACTATAACTTCCCAGGATTTTGTCTCTCGTTCCAAATGTCAGGGCTTTATTTTTTCAAGCCCAGTGGCTCATGGATGGAGCCCCACAACGTGGCAGCGGCACCCTGCTCACTCCCACACTCCTGAAGTGTGTCACTGCACTCCAGGCAGGGCAACCCCCAAGGCTGCTTTGCAATGCAGTTTAGTTGATCACATAATAGAAAAGTGGGTTTGCAATTATATTAATAATAGTGCTGGCTTGGGTTTGTGTCATAAATAAAACTTAGAGATTATATAGACCACATATATCTCTGTGTTTGGATGATCAATACACATCTCGAAGTATCACTAAATTTTAGCTACAAAAAGTGTAGCAGGAAACAGTTGCTGTTCACATTTTGCTTCTCCTTTTAGTGCCATTTCCTTTCCTACTGTATATATCTCCTCATCCAACTTATCAAAATTGCCACCACTATCAGAAAACCCCCTGCCCTGAGCGAGCGATGCTGTGTTTCTGGCACCCCTGGTGCCACAGCTTTACACTGCCAGAAGGAACCTGTACTCCATCTCCTGAAAAACACAGACAACAGGGTTGCTGGAATTAACTCCCGCTGAAATTAGAAGCTCAACAACATCCCATGGGCTGAATTTGGTTCTCAGTACCAAACCCACACCCAGCTCCACACCTGAGCGAGGCCCCAGACTCGGCAGTGAGGGTCTGATGCTGAGCGCCCGCGCTGGCAGGCAGTGAACATGCCATCATCTCAAAGGGGTCCCAACACAATCCCAGATCAGGAGCAACACAAGAAAGCCCCAGCGTTTCCTCCTCTGAGAGCAGAGTGTGCACAGCGCAGGAGCATCCCCCACCATGTGCTGCAGGAGCATTCAGCCCCATTACCTCAGAACTGAAGCGCTGTTGTGAAGCACCAGAGGAACCGGGAAGGGAAGCAGAGTCTCGGCCATAAACCCATCAGGAGAGCAAACGTGTTCCAGCCACTTGCTGAGCTCACGGGAGAATTGCTCCCCTCCCTCCCTGCGACAGAGCCAGGGCTGCAGATCGCAGACCCGGCAGCACCAGCCCCTGCATCCCAGCCTCCTGCTCAGGCTGTGGGCATATCCAAGGCAAAGCAGGCATTTTGCACATCTGCGAGTGTGGGGTTCTGCCCTCCTTCCACTTTATTTTCCCAGGTCCTCTGTCAGGCTGAGGAATTTCTCAAGTAAGCCCCATGCAGAACCACTTACTCAACAGGGCATAATTGACTCTTGTTGCAAAGAATTAAGTGCTCTCAATAGAGATGTCCATTTTTAATGCCTTTTTTTATTCTTACTAATGAATTAAGCCAAGATAACACCAAATAGTTCCCAGATGAGACTGATTGTCAAGCGAATGAGGATTTTATCAATAGATTTTTTTTTTAACTCCGAAAAATCATAATAAAAAAAAAAATACAAGCAATCAGAAACGCCTCTTCCTCCTCGAAAAAGCATCGAGTAATCTCTCCAGGAGATTCCTTTCCCAGTTATATTGGTTATTACTGCCCCAGCATGGTTTCTAGTTATGTGTGCATTTGAAGAAAAAGAGGAAAAAAATGCCTGAGTTCACTAACCTCCTGTATCTGAACCTCAGAATGCTTTGGTGAACATTTTGAATGAAATGACCCATAAAGTGATTAACAATTTATTAACTTGAAGGGCAAGTCACACCACCACCGTGTAAAGGCAACACACTGTTTCTAGATAAGCTGGGGAGTTTGTTCATGGACACTTAATGGTCTCACAGGTGGGGTTTTCCCCTCCCTTTCTTTTTTTAAAGAAAGGCTGGCTTCCACTTTTTCACACCCTGCTCACTTCCCCACAAGCCCACTACCCTTCCGATTCATGGACTAGTATCCAAACCTGCCACAGACACTGCTCCCTGAAGATCACTCCTCCAAACTACAGAAAACATGTACTGTCTATCTCGGCTTGCTCCAAAAATCTCTCACACGCAGCCTGGAAATGTCAAGCGCTGTGCCTCCCATCATCTGCTCGCTACAGCTCAAATGCTTTTTCAGATCTTCCTGTGCCCTGCTACTCAGGGTCCCTGTTCTTGTCTCTTCACCTTGCTTAAGGTGCAGGAAGAGGTCCACCCCCCCTCGCCCTTTTTCCAAGCAGCTCAGGGCTCCCAGGAGGAGGAGACCACAGTTCCTACAGGAGTGATTAACCTGGTTATGCAGGACCTGTGATCTGCATCTCCAGTTGCAGTTCCCTGTATGAGATAGGGACCTGATTTACAGAGCTGGTTTGCAGCCTCCTGTGTGACTGTCTGACCAAGCTCATCTCGCTTTCTGGAGAAGGGAAGAAGAGCAAGGAATGAAGATCACCCCCGAAGCGTCTCGTATGGTGAAGTTTTGCTGTGTGGAGGTAGGAAAAGGACAGGACAAAGCACGGCAGAAGAAACAATGCCTGGAAAGCCAGGCTGATCTGCTCAGGAATTCAGCACAGTCTGCATGGCCAGGCTGGACAGATGCTGGGGTTGAGCTGAGGAGTTTCACACAGCAGATGGTCAAGGAGCTGTGATTTGCAGGTAATCTAATAATCAAGTAGTCATATCAGTGAGGATATGAGCCACGGGGTCACGAGGGGTTGGCACACTTTCTCCCTTTCTGTAGAAGTCATTGGACAGTATAAAGCAAGGACATTAACTGTTTAGCTCTCAGCCTCAGCCAGCAGCAGCTTTCTTCCAAAAAAATCCCTGTAGGGCACAACGAGAAGCCAAAGGTGCGATGACACCACTACCCCAGAATCCACAACTGGGCCGTGACAACCAAGGGGCTGCAGCCTCCTCCCATGCCCCCTCACCACAGCCCTGGTGCCAACACAAGCAACTCTGCAGCAAGTCTGCTCAAGTCACTGATCCAAATAAGCTAACCCTCTCCAAATTTCCAGCTGGGAATATCAAACTCTGAGCATGTTATGCCAGCTTGAACCCCTTAGAATGCCACGAGCGACTTCTTCACCCTGTGCCACTGCAGCAGTTACAGGATACCTGTGGTAGCAAGGGAGGAGAAGGCAGAAGAATCCCAGGACAAAGTCCTCCAGTGAAAATAAAAGCCATGTTTCTAGAAGCAATGAAATGCCAGTACTCAATCTCTACAGCCCCCGACAAAAACCCCGTTCAGATATGTTTTTTCATTAACTGTCACAAAATGATGCAATGCATATAGTGTAATTATGCTTAAGTGCTTTCCATGTTAAATGTCATTTCAGTTATCACTTTTTAAATGCAATTTTTATTGAGTGCACAATAATAATTTAGCAAGTAAACAGGCAAGTTACAAGAAAAGAGTGGAAGTGCAGGGGGAGGTGGGAAAGCCTCAAGTGTGACAATGAAATGCACTGGGGTACATGGAGCTGTTACTGCTGAAAGCTCAAAAAGAATTATAAAAAAGCCATAAATTACAAGGTTGCAAAATGCAATAAATTACAGCCTCTACAAAAGGCAGATAATGGAAATGAGAAAGGAGAGAGGGAAGGGGGAGGAATCTACATAATTTGTCACCACTGACCCCAGACATCTGCATAGCCTGCAAAGAGCGCTGGAAATATTTGGGTGTTTCAGTCTCCTCACAAACAACAGTGCTCAGAGGCCAGTTGGGAGTGGGTCAGCTTTAGGGGTGCTTCCCCTCCATCAGCACAAACGCAGGAGTTCTCCCTCAAACGGGCAGTCTTCCCTGCATCAGACATACCTTGGGCAAACCAGGGAGCTCCAGGCTGAAGACCAACAGCCCCATGCTTTGTAGAAGCTAAAACCCATCAGTCTGCCAAGCCAAGAGGAATGGGGTGCAATTAATGCTGGCACAGTCAGAAGGGAGAGGTATGAATGTGCTTAATCCCACCATTAATCACACAATGCCTTGGGTTAGAAGGACCTTAAAGACCATCTCATTCCACCCCCCTGCCATGGGCAGAGACCCCTCGCGCCAGACCAGGGATGCTCCAAGCCCCGTCCAGCCTGGCCTTGAACACTTCCAGGGATGGGGCAGCCACAGCTTCTCTGGGCAGCCTGTGCCAGGGCCTTAAACACAGACTTTCAAGGGTACAGCCCTTACTCCTTTCCCTTTGCAGAGAAAGGTGCTGGGGGCCTTGGTGGACACCGAGTTGACCATGAGGCAGCAATGTGCCCGTGCAGCAAAGACAGCCAATGGTACCCGGGTGTGCCTTAGAAGTGCCAGCAGGTCAAGGGAGGCGATCCCTCCCCTTCACTCAGCACTGGTGAGGCCACTCCGGGTGTGCTGGGCCAGTTCTGGGATCCCAGGACAAGGGAGATATGGAACTACTGGAGAGTGTCCAGAAAAGAACCACTACGATGGTTAAAGGACTGAAGCATCTCACATATAAGGGAAGGCTGAGAGAGCTGGTACTGCTTAGCCTGGAGAAGAGAAGGCAGAGGGGGATCTTTGATATCAGTGTCTATAAATACCTGAAGGGAGGGTGCAAAGAAGGCAGAGCCAGGCTCCTCTCAGTGCTGCCCAGTGACAGGGAAAGAAGCAACAGACACAAACTGAAACACAAGAGGGTTCATCAAACCATAAAGAAACAACTGATTATTTTTTCCCCCCACTCCCACTGTGAGGGAGACCAAGTACTGGTAAAGGTTGTCCTTTGGGATTGTGGGATCTCCCTCCCTGGAGATATTCGAAAGGACTGAACACAGCCCTGAGGGACCCATTCTGGGGTCTTTAATACAAGAGGGTGAAAATTTTTCTGCCATTCAGGCTCCATGGAGATGCTGAACCAAAGACGGCAGCAAAGACAGACAACCTTCTACAGAGCAAGAGGAGCTGGCAGCCAGGAGACAGCCCCTGCTATGGGAAAACACATTCCCAGCAGAAACAGTCTTCAGCAGCAATGCCAAAGCCCTTCGGAGGAAGACAACAACCCACATTCCAGGCACGAAGGGCAAGAGCAGGCGAGAGGCTGCCAGGTGTGGGAAGGCTCAGCTCCCTATCGATTTCACAGCCGGCTGGGTCCCCGGGAATCGGTGCCCTTGGGGTTTCAGGATTTTCAAAACAAAGCCACCAACAGAAAGGAAAAACCCACTAGAGTAAAACCAACAAACAAAACGGAGGCAGCCAAGTTCTGAGAGTGGAGATGAGCAGGATCTTAATCTCTGGAAAATTAAATCAGAAGAAAATGGAACAGGCACAGATTTTGGCTGACAGAGAGCATCCTCCTTTCAGGAGCATATGTGCCAGGTTTATTTGATTAAAACTCTTCAGGATGCAGAGAGAAGGGAGTGTTTTCATTACTGAAGTGGGAGTGAGGAGGAGGAGGAGGTGGCCTGTAGTTGCTGTAGGACCATTTTTAGTACTAATGGTAGCAAATAGTCCCAGTGGATGGGAGTAAACGATTGTACAGGTGATTATTTCATTCCCTGTGGATGGAACTTATTTTGCAGGAATGGGATGGAGGCTTTCTGGTGTCCAGCAGAGCTCTGGGCTTACACTGCAAGCTCTGAAATAGTCTGGCAGTTGTTTTTACTGTCTCCAGACCTCAGGGAAGAGAAACCAGCTTTGGTTGACTGGGAGCCTAAGATGAGGTTTTATTACTGCAGTGGCAAGTCCCGGACATTCCTCAGCCAGCACCGAAGGCAATAGGACAGGCTGGACACTGCCAATAGCACCTCGAGGGCCTTCTTGAAATGAGCTTGGCAGGGCTCAGCTTAACTCCCAATCTGTCCACTCTTTTCCCTCTGTCTCATCCAAGTCCCACCTACTGAACGCCACCAGAAGAAAGCCTGGGCAGCATCCTGAGCATCACCCAGGAGAAGAAACCAGCCTCTCAGCCTGTGTGGGCAGAGAGGCAGAGGGAAGGGGAAGCCTGTGCTCATGCCTCCATTATAGGAAGAGAGGCTGAAGAAACTCAGGCAGCAGAACAAGCTGGGAAAGGTAGGTCAGGCCACGGCGAGCCAGCGGGACACGGGCGTGCTGGCACACATGGCAGAGCCAGCAGCACACGCTGCAGCCCCGGTGCCCTGCCAGCGCTGCAAACCAGGCAGAAAGGCTCCTCAAAGAGAGGGCCGAGAGCTCCACGGTCTGCTCCTTCTCTCCATTGCTCCCTGAGCAGCCCAGCCTCCCGTGCTGATGTGCTCCAGCACAAGTTGCTAATCAGGGCACAGCACGAGCAGGGACCGGCAGGCGCTGGGCTCCAGCTCTTTTTTCCCAGTAGGAGCTGAGTGCTAGCACTTCCCTTGAATTACTAAAAAAAAAAAAAAAAAGCCAGCATCTCTGTTTCAGATGAACTGGGGAAAAAAGGCTAAAAAAGGGCCAAAAAAAAAAAAAAACCCAAAAAGGAAGTAGAAGGTTAAAGGGAATGCAGTTTCCAAGTGAGGAAGCAAAGCCCAGGGTCTGAGTGGTCCTGCCACTCTCTCCTCCGTGCTCCACTCTGGCCCCAACTTGCACTACAGCACTATAACAACTACCTGCCTGCACCAGCTCCTCTGCCCACAGGCCCCCAGTTCAGCCTCATCCCAGGAGCCTCTGTGACCCACATCCCTCCTCCTGTCATGCTGTGGTGCTTTGCTCCTCTTGCCCAGCTCTCCCTTGGCCCTGCTTTCAGAGGAGACCAGCTAGCAAGGACAGTGCTTTTAGAGCCCCCGAGCTTGTTAAGTTATTCAGCTCTGTGATGCCAAGTGGAACAGAGTCACTGAACTTTACTAGAGACACCCAGAGGTGTTGCCAGCCCTGGCAGCTCACACCAGCCTCTCCTGCAGACAGCCCCTCCTTTCACGCTGGTAACCACCAGCTGAGGACACTTCTCTGCTCACAAGTCACTGTCCCCCATGCACAGGGAAGAGGCAGAAGTAAGCCACCCACCAGTGACTGCTTGAGGTAAGCAGAAACCTAAATACAAGTCAGTATCCTCCCAGCGAGATCACCGTCCAAACCCACAACAGTCCCTTTAAGCCCCCACATCTCCACGCTGTCCTTGCTTTCAACCTCACGTGCCAAAGAAGGCGAAATATTCTGCAATTCTCACAGCAATCGATTCCAATGCTGCTGAAGATGCACTGGTTTCCCCCATGTCTAATGGGTTAGGATAAAGCAAAGCCTGTCCTTACACTCCCTTTTCTCCTGCCCTGCTCTCTGCCACTGCAGCACAAAGATCCCTCTGCTCATGGCCAGAAGACTATAACCCTGCTGGAAAAGTCTGCTCTGTAACCCCTCAGCCTCCAATTTATGTGGACAAGAGCTACAAAAGCAATTTGCCATCTCATTTCAGGATTCTGCCAGCAGCTACAACATGGAAATGAGGGATGCTCTCTGTTGCAGCCTTTAAACACTTTGACTCACTTTGGCCAGGCTTACCCGCCTGACATTGCTGCCAGCACCACATTGCCCTTACCTGAAGCTCCCTGATACCCACGAGGTCAGGTTACTGAGGGTTTGGTATCCGGGACAGGATTTTTACCAAGTTTCCAGATGCGCAATGAGTGCTAAATAAGAGCTTGGGCACAGAAAGCTGAAAAACCCATCATCTCCCCAATAACCCTAAATCTGGTCTCTACCTCATCGTGCCTCTGACTATGACTCATTCCCACAGTGCTACACCAGCTAGAAACTGTGGCCTTCCAAGTTCCCCTCAGAGCTGGTAAATTCCTCTCCTGTCTCTTTCCTTTCCTGCCCTTGTCCAGCTCTCCTCGAAACATCAAGGAGACAGAATCATCGTACCGGCTCTTGATTTTGGGAGACAGCGAGTGATGGCCCCAAAGCAATCAAAACAGAGGGCACAGTGCAGGAGAGCAGGGGAGCTACAGTCAGGCTAAATAAGGGGTGCCCCCTTCCACACAGCCCCTCCTGGCACGGGCTGCCCCCCAGCAGTGGCAGTCCCCTCTCAGCGCTCCGGAACCAGGAGGGATGGATCAAGGCTGCTGAATGCCCCCATGAAAGTGAGCAGAAATCAATGACGTGCCATTCGAGCCCTTGAGATAATCCTATCTAATCAAACAGACCCAGAGAAAACAGCATCTTACCGGCCATAAAACACCAGAGGCTTATTCCCCTCATAAATACTGAGCTGACACCACCACTGCTATAGCCCCTTTGGCTCTTCCTTCCTCCTCTCCCATCCTTCCACTTGAACGCTCGGCTGCTGACAGCTCCTAATAACTTGGACTCCGATGCGGTCCCTGACTGCCTAATCAGGGTTACATTAATGAAGTGGTTATCTCATCCAGCCTGACCCCAAAACATCCTCTGCGGAGCAGTGCCCGTGCCCAACACACCAGGGAAACAGGTACTTTCAGCAGCAGCCCACGGCAGGTGGGGTCCAATTCTGCAGCAAGAAGCGAGCCCTAGGCAGCCTGAGGGAAATCCTAAGCCCACAGCAGAGCTCCTTTCACAGCAGAGATGCTGATGTCTCACCCTCATTTCAACCTTCAGGGCTGTAGAAGTGGCCTGTGTCCTTCCCTACCCCTTCTTGCAGCCAACCTCCCTCTCCCAGAGCTGTCAGGAATTACCCGGGCACACAACCACAGCAAGGGAGTCTTCCTACACCCTCTAATTCACAGTGAGGAGAAAGCACATGTTAGCCTTGTGAACATGATGAGCATCAGGAGGAGCTTTAGCTGGACCCTTCCTACAACAGAGTATTTGGCACTTTCCCTCTGATATCAGGGCTGTCCCAGTTACTGCCTTAGAACTGTGGGCTAAGAAGCTCCTAGCACGCCCTGGATGCTTGGCTGCACACCCAAAGGAGACGTGCACGTGTCACAGAGAAATGAAGTTCTGAAAGGGGAGATGGGCTGACACTTCCCTGTCTGCTGCCACCCAACATGACCAAGGTCACGTGCCACCAGCTGCAACACAGGTGATGCAAATCACAGGGAGCTGCTGAGTTCCAGGACATTTCTGCAGACAAGCTCACTGAGGTGACACGTCCTAGAGCTGAAGGAAACACTGATGGTCCTCCCCAGGGACACGGCAGCTCAGGTGCTGCCTGAAACCAATCTTTCCTCTGTTTTGCCTAAGGAGAGGACTGTCCCCAGGAGAACTCCTCTGGGATGTTATCCTGCCTGCAATAGCCCTCCTGTAGGGTTTAGTCTTGCTCCTTGGCTTCACCACTTTTGGCTTCCAAATTCCCAGGAGCCTCCCAGTCTGCCCAGTCTTTCTCGTGAGAAAAGCTCTCCATACTAAGGAGAAATCCATCTGCAGAAAAGCAGGACACAGCATGCAGCTGGGAGAGGTTTGAGGGTCCTTTCCCCACTTCCTGCAGGGTGATGGAATTTACCACTGCTCCCCCAGCCTCCCTGGCACCCCTCGTGCCCACGAGCTTTTTTCGCTTAACCTTTCTCCCTCTCTTCCCTCCCCTCAAACAGGGCAAAGAGGGTGGGAATAGCAAAGCCAAGGGGAAAAACAAAACAACAAAGCACTGTATAATCTGTATATTTCACCATTTGGCAGAGGGGATTTTTTAATCATTTAATAGTTTTAATCCTTTATCAGATGCTCATCTAAGAGGATTTTGCTGCACATACAAGATTTGGTACAAATTCATTTGCAGTAAATATACTCATTTAGCAAGTTTATTTCCTGCCTGGGCACTGAGTGAGGTAAGTTGGCTGCTACTTTACAAAGGTGGCAAGACCTTGCTGGAACTCCTCTGTGCTCTATTTTCCCTGATTTTTGTGAGCCAGCATCTCAGCTACCGGAGAAAAATGACATTGGGCATCCTCACAGCTCAAGGTCCCCACAGACAGAGGGGCACACCTTTGGACAGCACCAGCCCTGCACCCCAGCCACGAGGGCACCTTCTCCCAGGGATGTGCAGACGCCCACCCTGCCCCACCAGCTCTGTACTACTGGAGACTTGCTGCCTGTTTCTACACCAGTAATGAAAGGAGAACACAGCACTGCCCCACCACCATCCACACCAGAGCAGACAATAATGGCCCAGGCTCCCCAGGGCATTTTGGCAGACACAGCCCAGGTGAGGCTAATTTCTTTTGGGGAGAAGAGGTCAGCCACAAGGACATGAACCATGCAATGCCACTTGTCTTCAGAGCCAGACAATGGCACGAGCTTTTTTCGCTTATTAGAAAAGCTAAAATTCTGATGAAAGCCCCTAGGTTTGAGGCAGCAGAGAATCAGACTGGCAGAGCAGGCTGCTGCAGCTCTAGAGAGAGGGTGCAACCCAGGGGAGACGGGTTTTGTTCACTCCTGCTGCATTACTGGCCCAGCCATGTCCTCTTGTGCCCTGTGGCTGACGGTCAAGGCCAGCCCAGCTCACAGTACTGGGTGACTGCAACGTGTAAGGGACACCCAAGAGCACAGCTGAGGCACAGCTGCCCCCCCAGAGTCCCTCTATGCAGCTGAAATCTCCAATTCTCCAGACATTTTGGGGAGAGGAAATAGGAATGAAAACTACAATGAATTTACACCTGAGGCTCTGTTAATTTAGAAGTGGCCAGAAGATATCATCTATATTATAAGAGCGATGTGCTCTGTATGCATGCAAGGCAACTGCTGAGGCACAGCAAAGGTTTTCCAACTGGAATACAATTCACAGGATATAACGATACTTCTTTAGATGGCTTAAAGCTACAACAGAGCCTGCTGCAGGGCTGATCATTTCTCATGTTTTTGTGCGCTTCAGTTTCTTTGTGTGTTTGCTTTCGGCTAAATACTTAGAAATATCCCGTAGGAACTGAAGCTGGATCCCCCAAATGCCAGCTCCGTGATTAACCTGTGGGTTGTTCCACTGCCAGCCTCTCTCCTCTCATCTCACAACCTCTGATCTTCATCTAGAGAATGGAATGAAAAAATTCCGCTTCCCCACAGCTGTCAGGGAATGCACGAATCCCTCTTACCTATCTTTAAGGCCAGTACAAAGGCCCTATTTAAAAGGTAAAGGGCACACTATATTTCCCTGACACTTTATACCCTCTTAGGGCAAAACCCAAGAGCCACATTTTTGTGTTCACAGAGCGGGGAAGCGCACAAGCGGCGTCAGTGTCAGCACAATGCTGCTTTTTCTGGGTTGTAACATCTTAGCCAGACAAGGGGGAAGAGCCAGAGGGTGAAGGGGTTGTCTTCTGCCTCTGTGGAGCAGCCAGCAAACTGAGTCATGCTGATGCACGGCTTTTGGATGGAAGTTTTGATTAAAACGCAGGAGCGATCTTGGTTGGATTTACACCAGAAGCTTCCAGCCAGCAAGCTACCTTCCTTTCTCTGGGACACCACTGATGCAATCCCAGATGCACAGTCAGCTTTTCAGACAAATGTCAAAGCAGCTTTTTGGCTCCCCAGTTTGCAATTCCCACCGTAAGCACGGTGGGGCAGAGAGCACTCCTCCCTGGGCAAGCAGAGCGCACCACGGCTGCTGAAACCAGGCATAAATTCTACTGGAGCATAAATAAGTCAGAAAAATATTGTGCCCAGTTCAGGCCACGGTTAATTCAAACAAGCCCACCAGTTTGACAGCTTGGTTTGAATGCTCTGGTGCTTGAAATGCAAAATACAGCATAGCCCATTACCCCACGTCTGCAGAGAATTACATCTTATTTTTTGTAGTTTATTCAACAAATCCAATAGACTGATCCTATCCTATTCCCTCTGCCTTTAAGACAATCCAAGAATCTATTTACTTTCCTCTTTCCACATGGATGGCAGCAGTGATAGGTGCTTTGGGAGAGAGAGTGCCCACTAACATTTATTTATGGTCCAGCAGTGGCTGCAGCACGCAAGCACTGCTTGTGTGCTCAGTGAGATACACTCCCTGCCCCACATCCTCACAGTTCACAACACTTCCTAAACCTTCATTTCTTGGGACAAGAGCCTAAGAAAAGACTTCCTGGTGTAAATTGTCTTGGGCACCTCTCCAGGGTACCTCGTGCTGGCCCCTTCCAAAGCCCAGGCACCAACCCAGGCTGGTGCAACCCAAGTTTGGCAATTCCCCACTTTGTAGCTGGTGAATCTAAGGCATGAAAAGGTGAAGGGTCAGGCCTCACAAGCGAAACAGGTCTTTAGCCTTTGGAGTATGTTTTCTGCTGGCAGCACATGGCCAACCACATTTTGGGTCCCAAGATGTGTGCCTGGCAGCATCCAGGAAGAAGCTGCTCCAGGAACTCATTCAGAATCACAACCAAGGCAACGTTCTGCTCTTTCACAAACCCAAGCGTCGAGCTGCTCAAAGGGCCAAACAACCCTCAGCTGCTGGGATCACCTTAATCCATGACCAGATCCAGATCAAAATCTAGCAAACAGCTGCTGCTCTGTAGAACAGGCAGAGCAAGCCCCAGCCTGGGATGCAGCCTTGCTCATATTTTTGCAGGTCCAGAAGAATGATTCAAAAATCTGCAGTTTAGGGCTTTTAGCTCCCTGCATAGATATATCTGATGCATTCAGGTAGCAGTGTGTATGTGTCACCTCCAGGGAATTTATTTTCCCCCTCTTTGCCAAGATAAACAGCATACCAAGCATGAAGGGGGGGAGGAGACAAGGCTGATTTAAGTGATTTCACTTTGCGATTTTCTGTGTTCTTTTTAAGTCGCTTATCCATTTCAGTGCTCAATATTCGGCTCTTTCCCTAATTAGAAAATCGCTAATCTGCTCTGAAAAATGTAAAAAGTGAGTCTTGCTTACGTGCATTGCTTGGAATATGCAAGTGTGTTGGGTTTTGTGTTGCTTCCAAGCTCTTTTTAAAAGGCTTCTGGTGTCTCCAGCTGGCATCACTTGCTCCCGTTGATCCCTCCCCCAGTCCACGTTCAACCCCTGTGTGCAGAGCAGTGCTATGCATACCTAGTGCCTCCAAGAAATTATTCCTGCTCTATTCCCAGTACTCACATTAAAACTTTGGCACCCCTTTAAATAACATCTTTGACCCTTTCTTTGCCTGGGCAACACCTCTCAACCAGAAGAGGACAACCAACCACACTACCTCCCAAACACCGGCAGCCCTGAAACCCTGGGAAGGGACAAGGGGGAGCTCTGAAGGTGGAAGCTCAAGAAAAGCGAATTTTCAAGTCAGACCAGAGGATTGGTTCAAGAGCAGCACTGAATCAGCCTGTTAGATCCACAAGACTCTGCCAGGGAGCAGCGACAGTGGGGCTGCTCTACAAAGGGGACAAGGCAGGAGCCATGGGTGCCCACAGGGCAGCCCTCACCCCCTCAGCACAGTCCCACCAAGCCTGAGCAGGGCTGGGCGGTGACAGGCCCAGTGGACAGCCCCAGGCAAGGCGAGGTGACTAGCTGGGGCAAAGTCCACCCACAGAGCTCAGGCAGGGACAAGAGGCAGTCAGAGACAGGTTACCTGCAGCACAGGTCCAAAGTCCCTTCAGGAGACCGTATTAGAGGCCAGGCTACCTGCAGTGTCACTCCAGGGTCCATCCAGGAGACCAGCAAGGAACTGCAACGTGGGTCTGGAGCACACCCATGGAACCAGCAGCAGGGACAATGCCGGGACCAGGCACAGCTCCAACACAGCTCAGGAAGACACAGGGAGCCGAGCTCAAATGAAGCTCCTAAAGCTGAGGAGCTGGGCGTGGGTGCCAGGTGAAGCTGGTTAAGGCAATGAGGCCCATTAACACATTGACCATTGACCTCCTGGCTGGTCAACACCCACCACCTTCCCAGCCTGTGTGCTGCTGTGGAGATCCCAGTCTGGCTAAGAGCAGCTGAGGTGGGGACAGCTGGATAATCAGCCTAGTGTAGGATGGACAGCAGACCAGACCGAGCAGTTCCCAGCTCAGCAGTGCTCCATGCATCAGGAATTCAACACCTGCTCTGAGGTATAAATCCAACTGTCCTGAAGGTCAGCAGCTGGTGGCCTTAGACGGCAGTGTCTAGTCTGGGTGATTTATCACTACCCTTTTGTGGAAGGAATCCCATTAAGCAGACACCAGCATAAGCCCAAAGGGTGAGGGGTTGGTCTTCAACAGCTCACCCCAAGAACACAGTGCAGAGATCAGGCAACAGGTGAGTGCACCTGCAGAACATGCCTGCTCCCCAGGAACATGCCTGGTCCTCCTGGGCAGAGCTGGCTGCACCCCCACCAGAGCACATAACCCTTACACAAATCCCAGCATTGCTCAGCCAGCAGTTGACATTGTACTAAGAAAAAAACAACCCACCCACACACTGCATAACCAGCAATCAGGGGAAAAGAGAAATCAGGAGCAGCTGGCCTGCAGTGCTCCAAGCCTCACCTCTAACAAGGCACCCACCGCCTCAGAGGAACACCCCAGAAACCTCCTGGCTAGCTGTGTACTAGGAATAGTACCTGTTTAAGGACCACTCCATCTTTACCCTAGACAAGAAAGATCTCTTGCCTAGGTATCTACACAGCACAGAAGGGAGATTGAAAACAGACAGGCGCTGTCCTGGCCAGAACAGTCTATTCCTTGGCCTTTGCACCTCTCTCCCAAGTGTTATGGCTGTGGTCCGTCACACTTGGCTACCTGCACATTAAGGTGAGCAACTGCTTGTGCTGCTCCAGCATCCTGCTGTGAGCTGCAGCTCTCACACTGCACGTTTCAGGTTTTTGTAAATCAGCTTCTCAGTGCTCTTGTACCTAAACCTTGCCTCATGCTGGAAGAGCCATCCTGGCGGCCTCATTCCTCCCTTCTCCGTTTTCTTGCTGTTTTGGGAAGAGCTCTGTCCCTGACTATGAGATGCCCATGGCTCCCTCTCTACAGGTACCTGTGAGAGCCAGGCCGTGTGCCCAGCGCACCCCTCGGCTCGTGGCAGACACGTCCCTGTCCTAAAGGAACACAGCCAAAGCAGGAGGAAGAAACTGTGCAGCTATAACCAGCAGCAGTGCAGCTCAAGAACTCGGAGCCCTCACATTACACCGCTTTCCAGGGGTGCTATTTGCTCACAAGCTTTTCCCAAGCAAGCACTTTACTAGGAGGAGTAGTACAACTTAAATGGTAATTAGTCACCCATCCTGCCTTTGTTCCCTAAGGATCTCCAGGAACATTTTGGGGAAAGACTGTGAAAATTAATCCAAGGCTGACATCCAGGCAACATTGCATTGCAAGTGGCATGGACAGTTTTCCACAAATCCTCTCCTGCCCAGATTGCTCACAGGAGAGGAAGGGTACACAGCTGCTATCATAAACCTTTCCAGCCAAACTGCCCCGCTTCATTATAGTTTGTCACCTGCTCAGGGAAATCACTTGTCACAAAAATTTTCTTTTCCACTTAATGACTTCAAACTCAATTTGAGGATTGGCTCAGCGGACTGCAGCTGAGGTACCTCTCAGATGGAGTGTGCACCTTCCCTGGGTGTGAGCCGAGGGCTGGAGGGATGATGGTGGCATCTTCCATTTGGGATGCAGAGCTGTCATGAGCTTGGGGTAATTAAAGCCCTGACTCAGCAAAGCATGACAACCCACTGATTGTAAGCCCACACTTATTGTTTGATAAGGATGAAATCTGTTAAACTGAGGCTGATGAGATCCTGACCTGAATGACAGCTAGGTCAGGAATTGGGGATCGTGACAAGTGATCTGCAGAGCAAGGGAGAGAGGAAGAGGCAGAGGCTTCTCTGCACGGCCAGACTCAAGAGCACTTACACATTGGAGGGTGGGGGTCACTTTCAGGGTCAGCCCTGAAATGCAGAATTTACTCAGCAGAAAGCAAAGGGAGCTGATTGTCACAGGCTGGTACTCTAAACTGCTCAGCGCCTCCTCGCTGATGAAGCACACGCACAGTTTGTGCTGCCCCCACGTACTGAGGCTGGTACAAGACAGCATCAGTGGGCAGGGCAGGCCAACGCTCCTAGTCACTGCAACTACATAAATAATGCAAATACAGCACTCAAGAAAAGTCACAAAGAAAGAAAAAAAATAGATTGTATCGTGAGGGGAGCCAGGAAAATAGAGGCTCTCTCATAAGTTGTCTTTCCCACAGTCACCAAGCAAGTTTCAGAGCCAAAACTAAAAGTTGGTGCACCCAGTGCCCTTCTCTCCACCCCAAACTGTCTTTTCAGCATTTTATGCTACAGCGACAAAGTTTCCCTACCACAGATCTAGTCTAAAATTATTCCTGCTTACTGGAATTGCAAAAAAGGATTAGCAACAACTATCTTGGTTGACCTAGAATGATCTGTTAAAATTCTGCACGTGAGTGCTGTTAAATGCAAGCATAAGGTAAGTGAACGCCGTGTCCCACATTCCCAGTGAAATTAATAGGCCCTGGGTTATGATGGAGCAGACACAAAATCATTGCTACGACTGAAGCAAGGCCATGATTTATTTATCTAGTTTGCACTGTTCCTAAGTAGCTGCACACAGTATATTAGGTAAACTTAAACATATATCTTGTTACTTTAGCAGCCCAACGACAGCAATCACACCTGTTCTAAAAGCAGAATAAATTGAACAGGAAACCAATGAATCTGCTTAAGAATCTCCTCACCGAGGCACTTCCTCCCCTGCTGCTGGGACAGCCACCCAATCCCACCCCTACAGGTCCTTGTCAGGATGGATGGAGCACAGGACTGCTCCTGAAATCCACGCTCACAGCTCCAGGTAGCAGGCTGGGGTCAGCCCCCTGCTCCATTTGGCTCGGCATCCAGCAGACTGAGTGTGTTCTCAGGAGAGAGCAGTTCAAATTAGCACATTAGCAGAACTGCCAAGAATTGAAAGCCCTATGCAACCAGCTAAACACTTGAGATTTGCTCCAGTGGCTGCTGGAGTAAACCCTGCTCAAGGCACAGATAACAACATGCTCTCTCAGCGACACGGACCCTCCCCACAGCCAGCAATCCTGCCCCACGCCAGCCCCAACCCAAACACAGAGGCAGTGCTGTGCACAAGCATCAGCCCGGCTCCTAAAAGGAGACCCATCCTGCAAACAGGCTAAAAAAGGTGCTGCGTTAATGGAGAGTGCACCAAATCCTGCTCCAGGGTTAGCTGGAGCTCAGCAAACCCATCCCTTTGCATGCACAGAGCATCCCACAGTACTGCCTCACTTCTCTTACCCAGCCTCAGAGGGGTTCTCACCCATTCATCCTCCTCATCATCTCCATCCCTGCCCAGAAACCCAGTGAAGATTTAAGAGAAAAGAGAACTTTAAAACATTTCATCATCAAGACTTAAAAATACTTTCTTCAGCCAACTGCAAGGCGAGCAGAGGGGACAATGTTTACTGCGGTGTGTGGCTGCAAATTGAGATTCCTGTTTTAGAGGAAGATCTGGTGCTCTGGTGGTTTCAACATGTTCTTTAAAGCCCTCTAACAGAGACTTATTTCAGCTCCTCTCTCTGCAAGGAGCCTTTAACTTACTAGCAACCCCACTACATTAGTTACACAAGCAACCAGTTCCCACCTAATTGGTTTATAAGACAGCAGGTCTTCCTTTTTAATGGCTGATTAATTGCCACACTGCCCAATGCAAGGCTGTGATTCACTTGTCTCTGAAGAGATTTAGCAGGGAAGCCTGAGGCTTCCATGTAAAGGAAGGGATTGACACCTAAAAAAAAAAAGTTGTGATCCAGCCAGAACTAAACCGGCTGGCAGCCTCTCCCAGTAACCTTCCCACCACCTCCATCCTGTAAAAGTCAAGGGAAATAAAAATATTCCCATTTTTAAGGCAAAATTCAATGTTCATCAGGGAGATAGGGCTCATTTAGTTTTTAATTTTTCATTTACCTTCAGGTTAAATTCAGGCAGAGAGCCTGATGTTGAAATGGATTGAAACAACTGTTTTAACACAATCCAGCTTCCTTTCCAAAGCTCTTCCATCTCCCCGTCCACTGCCAAGAAAGGGACCAAAGTGGACAAGAATAGGGAGATTAAACAGAAACAAAAGTCGGAGTCAGCACCAGGCTGGGCTAATGCGGGCACGGCTTTGTCATCGGCATTTTGCTGTTTGTTGTCTGCAATCCTTTTAAGGTGGCTGCAGCTTGCAGCCAGCATAATCCTGATTTTGTAAGGGTTTGGGGTTTTTTCCTCCCCCTTCCTTTTTTCACATTGCCAGCAATTGATTTCATTTAACATTTTCATTCCTCTGCCCGCTGTAAATAACCACTTGGCAGTTGAATTTCTCAAGTAGAACAGGCAGCGGCTGCTTACTCTCTTCCTGGCAGCTGGGGGGGAATCTGGCAAGCACTAAAGCAAGAAGCTGTTTCAAGTAGCTTTGAAATGTGCAAGAGATTACACGGGTAGCACTTGGAGTGGAAGAAGTCACAATACCAAAAGGCTGAGAACTTATTTTTGAAAAGCCTGGTGAACTTGGTGGCTGAGAGACTAAATTCACCAGTGAGGGATGAGTACTTCACTCCCAGTTCATGGCTCTGCACAGCCACAGATGGATACCAGAGGAGAAGGGGACTGGGCTGCTGCAACTCGTGGTTGCCACTCATCTGGCAGCACATAACTGCACCTCAACCAGCACACGAGGTACAACCCAAGGAGACAACAACCCAACTTGTCACCTCCTTGTGCTCTGCAAACAGCACTTGCTCACTGCCACGCTCTGCTGTGCACATCAGCAGGCTGAGATACTGCATCAGTGCTTGTCACACTGGCCCTGCCTTCCTCCCTGGGGCCCACCTCTCAGTGTGTTGGTGCTGCATTCCCAAAATGTTCAGCAGGACAAGATACCTCTGACCTTCAAGATACCCGTGCCATGTTCTCTTCCGCTGGCTGGGCAACACATGGCGCCCTGCCAGGACAGCTCAAGACCTGAGAGGAAAAGAACCCCTCATTACTACCCAGTTTATTGGCCACAAATTTCTGTTCTGGTTTATAATCCCAAGAAATCCCTGACCTCACTAGAGTTGAACAAATTTAGGGCCAGAGCAAACTTCACTGTAAGTCAGCCTTCACAGCAGAGTAATAAAGGAGTCACAGAATCAACGTCAACTGGTAGCAGATGAAATCCCCGGGTTCATCTTAGTCATGCTGGCATAGTATCCGTGTAACTCCTTTAGGCTTAAAGTATTTTACTTGTATTTTATGTGAGGAGGGAGAGGGAGAGAGGTCGTTGCCCCAAAATTGCCAAGCTGCCCCCAAACACAGGAGTTCCCAGTACAAGGCTTTGTTGCCATCCAAGAGAGGTTGAGCCACGGAGATCAAGCACAAGAATGGGTATTTACCACCCTGAATAGCTGCATGCATAGCGAAGCGAGCACAAAGTATTAATAATGATTAATTTGTAAGGGCTGCTTTTTAGCTTTTGTTCAGAAAAAGTCAGCATATTCTGAGCAGAGCTATTAACAATACCAACAAGCAGAGCTCATACCACAGGCTACGTGGCCTAATTCCACCCTGCTTTTCTGATGTTGCAAAAAAGCTGCAGTAAAAGATAGCGTCAGTGGCAGGATCCTACCACACACCGGCCCCCACCCCGCATCTCAGCCCTGAAAAGGCTCCTCAGCAAGAGCCGCTCGCTCCTCCCCAGCTCCCTGCCCCTCAACCCATGCTGCGAACTACAGAGAATGTCTTTGAAAATGCCCCCGCTGAACTCGTAGAGGCAGAGCGGAGCGGGGATGACAAAATCGGAGCTGGCAGCTCCGCAGAGCGCAGCCCAACAGTGGGTTCACCTTTCCCTTCCCCTCTCCAGCCCAGCACGGGTGGGAGGGCTCGGGAGCAGGACGGCGCAGCCGAGCGAGTGCCAGCGGTAGGCGAAGGAAGGCAGGAGCGGCAGGCAGCACGCAGAGGTGGGCAGCAGCTGCATTGGTAACGCGGTGACGCAGCTGGGCTCCGTGCTCCGAAAAAGCACTCGCGAAGGGCACGGGCACACAGCGATGCGAGCAGAAGCTGTTCAGGAGTCCCTCGGGAGGCAGAGTCGGTCTAAGCCACAGCTACGCAGCAGGATAAAACACTTGCTCCCCCTCAAAAACACATTGGGGACACCAGGGGATGCAGAAGGAGCTCATGCACCGTCCTGGCCAGGCGCTGCCGCAGGGCAGGAGCGCTGCCGTCACCTCCCTGCCGTCACCTCCCTGCCGTCACCTCCCTGCCGCCACCCACACCTGCGAGCAGCAGGGCGAGCGTGGCAAAGGCAACCGCGATCCCACAATCCAGAGCACGCTGCGCTACAGGGGAAGGCAGGCAGGGCTAATCCCCATCTCACAACTTGCAACGCTAAGTACATTAGAGGCTGTTTTTCTATTTGTTTATTTTTTTATATATTTATTTTAGTAACTTTGCTTCACCTCTTCTTTTTCCCCAGCAGACAAACAGTGGAGTAGAGCAAGCATGGATAATTCTCATCCCATTTTATTTTATTTCTCTGTGGCATTTCTCTGTTTGCTTTTGAGAGGAGGGGGTTGTTGAAGCATGTGTATTGCTTTGCAATTACAAATTAGCTTTTTAAATGAAGTGTGCTGCAAGAGGCCTGATATGCCATGTGTGAGTGTGCTACTCAGCCTCTGATGAGAAACAAAAGTGGAAAAAACCCCACCCTACAAATAGCTGCCGTGGTGCTGCTCACAGAGCCTGGTCTGAGCGGGGAGCTAGCTCTGCGCAAGTGCAGGGCAAGGAGTGGTCACAGTCACGGGCTCCTCCTGGGGGTTTGGTTCCCAGAGACCGCAGAAAGATTTTTTCGCAGAGTAAATGGAAGCACTTGACAGCAGGAACCAGGTCAAAGCACAGCTCTGCTTAGGCTTCAGGGAGGCTGTGAGCAGAGGGGAGGAGACAAGGAAAAGGCATCCTCCTCTCCCATCGAGTGGGTTCAGCTTTCCCCAGACCTCCAAATCCAGAGCCTGCCATGCCCAACAACAGCACTCTCTGTGCAGGGCACCTCCGGAAGAGCTGAATTTTACATGCACCAGAGTACAAAGTTTGGATACTGGAGCGACCTGACATGCCCCATCTCTCTTCCATGAAAATCCCCAATGGCCGTGGCAGCAGAGCCAGGTCCCACACACACTTCCCAAGGGTTTTGGCATTGTAGGTCATCACCACACTGAGAGCTTGTAGGTCTGCTCTGGATCTGACACCCTTGAGGCAGCTGCTGACGGGAAACACACCTCCAAGAGCAGTTCTGGAAAGGCAAGATGCTTTCAGCCCAATATGCTTTCAGCCTGCCCACAGATTTAGGGATCCAGTAATTGCCTGCGGAAGACTGGAACCACCTCTTTGCCAATGTCTGTTATTAGCAAGTCGAGTGAGCACCTTGTTGTTGACAAACATTCAGCTGCAGATGTGCCTTAGCCATGTCCCAACCGCTCTTCTTCCATCACCTGCAATTGTTGCAGCAGCTGATCAAACGAGCATATGCAGAGTGAGAGCTCAGCAAACGTTATCAGATATTCAGCACAAAAGGAAAAGTTGACAAATGATCAAATGCAGTTCCATCTCCAGTCTGCTGCTCACAGACAACTGACAAACAGAACACCAATGGTGACAGTCTCCCTCTGAATTCAAAGGTAGGAAGAGAGCAGCCATTCAGCAAAACAGCTGCAATAAAAAAATAAATACCCCAAACCCCAGCAAAATTAAAAACCCCTTGTACTTTAACTCCAGAGCTCAGAAAACCTCAGCCCCAAAGCCACTCCTCAGAGCTGGCTGAACACCGAGAGCTTGCTCAGATCCCCTCTGTGAACCTTTTGGTACCACTTTGGAGTTTCCCTACATCATTTCAGACGCATGTGGGCTTTTATAGTTTGTTTTGGTTTAGGACATGGGCAAGAATCTACTTGAAGCATCTTCCGAGCGTTCCCAAGCCCTCATTCCCACGTCCTGACCACTCTGCCCTGTCCTTTCCCCTTTCATTTCACTTGTCTCTGCCCAACTCATCCAACCATTAAGGAAGATATTCTTTAGCACTAACCTGCCATCCGTGGCCCTGTGCTGCTGATGTGCTCTCCTCCATCCCTCACCTGTGAAGGACTTTGTCTGCTCAGACCAGCAGGAACTGGTATTTTCCACCGCGTGCTCATTTTCTGCCCAGCAGAGCTGAGTGCAATTTTAAGGTCTCTGTCAACCACCCCCAGTCCTTCTTACTACCTTCGAACCTTTCCTCAGAGCTGCTAAATCATAAGCCTCTAAATGTCTAGACACTGTGATCTGCGTTTAAGAAAATAAACCTCATATTTTATAAAATACTGACAGAGTTTTTCCCTCTGTTCCTCATTAAGCCTTTTTGGTTCACACGACATGTCCCCCATGCAGACTGTAGCAGCAGCGGCGTGCAAGTTCAATGTAGGAAGAATAAAGAGCTACCTCGAGATTCACAGCATATTAAAATTAACAGCCACTGCAGTCAAACGCTGTATCTCTCTCCAATCTCATTACGAATAGCTTCCAACATAAAACAGGATCCACTTCACAATATTTCATAGAGTGATCCACAAGGAAATACAGAAAAGACAAATATATGTCAAGAGTTTGCTTGAGCAAAGACCAAGAACATGGAGGGAAGGAGAGCCGTGCACTGCTTTTGTGCCCTGAGCAGGCTGCACCCCGCTCACCGCCTCTGCTGACCAGACACTACTGGGTCACACGGGCAGAGCGTGGGAGCTCAGGTCAGGGCTTTCTACTCTGCATCCAAGAACAAAATAGTGACAAATAAAGGCAAAATAAATGAAGACATTCTAAGCCTGGAGCAAACCAAGCAGGCCACAGGCTCTCGTCTTTGCCAGTCATGCAATCGGTGTCCTAGTTTGTCCCAGTCATGTGTGGTTAATTGAGCTCCCAAGGGTTTCTTGACCTCATTTCCCAAGACACAACCCACAGCTCTGCCCTTCCTGGGCACCTCACTTCAGTGAGCCCCCGGCAATTCCTCTGCACGTGGAACGTGTGCCCGCCACCCCTGGCTTTCCACATTGCACAGCCAGCCACGCTCAGTCCATCAGCCAAAAAGACAACTTTCCATGAACTGCAATAAAAGGCAGAGCCAGGCTGGCTGCAGAGCAAGATGGGCTGCAAAAAAGCCACAGACATGGGGGTACCCCACGTGAGAGCCCCCCCACCCTGTGCCTACAAGCAGTTCCCTGCTATGCTCTCCTCCCCACCCAAGCACAGCCCTTCACCTCAGCAAGCTGCAGTCACCACCTTTCCTTTAAGCACAGGAAGGGTGGTTTCTGCCTCAAAGCACACCCAGCTGGCTCATCCCATCCATCCAGGCCAATTGAGTTCGCTAGACATTCAGCAGCCCCATGTTTCTAGGAGAAAAAGTGGTGCTGTCAAGAATTGCAACAAGGGAAATTGCTCTGGTAGAAAAAGCTGGCAGCACACATAGCCTGGGAGCCTGCAGAGCCAAGCTGAGAGTAAGAGGGAGATAACTGAGAAACCAGTGAGCTCTGGGAAAAAGCTTTCACCCCCATTTTGCCACTGGGAATCCCTTCCAGCAAGAAACCTGTTAGCAAGAGCTCCCTGGGCTTTGTCTCACAGGAGGATGGAAACTGGGGGCACAGATACAGGAGGAAGCACGTGGTGTGTGGCTCAATCTATTACCAAAAAACATCTGCAAAGCCAGTTACAACCATGCGCTAAGGCTAGAGACTTTATCCACGCAGAACTGGGCTGAGGACACCAGATCCCTGGACAGTCCTGTTGCACCTGACCCTCGCAGGCAGATGCACCTAGGGGAGCAGCCAGACATGATGTTATTTCCCCAAAAAATCACCATCCCCTTTAATCCTCGGCAGCCATGTCTCCTCCCTGCAGCCAGTTTCCTTGAGAAACAGACAGCTTAAAATCTCTAGTGCAGCCTCCAGCATCATCAAGTGCTCCACGCACAGAAAGGGCACAGACAGGAGCAGCATTCATCAGGCTGGTAGACACAGCATCATTTCGCCGGGTAGCTGGATGTGGTTGACTTGGATTCGCTCTCTCCCAGGAAATGATTGTGATTGTCAGAGGAGATTGGTATATGATTATTAATAACAACACCACAAGGAAAAATAGAAGGCAATCAGCTGAGCGGGGCCGGGAGAGGAAGCAGGGAGGGTTTGCAGCGTTAGCGCTGGATCCTGCTCAAGGCCCAGCAGGCTGAGAGTACCTTGGTACATGTGTTAGGCAGAAACGCAACTGCATTTTGCTTTTGCAATGAACAAATTCCCCAGATGCCATGCAGAGCAAGTTAATAAACAACAGCAGAAGCAGTGAGGAATAAAGAAGCACAGGCGTTAGGGATGGTGTTTGAATAGGTGATTTGCAGAGAGCAGAGGAGTGAAAACAGGAGCAAGGTGCTCAAAAGAAGTGTTCTTACACCAAAATGGGGCATAAGAGAGCACAAGGAATGGTCAAAAGGAGCTCAACACTAGATTTCAGGGCATCATCTATTGTTCTGCTCTCTCAGGCACCCAGGCAGAGGGCCCTGGGTGACTGCAGCCACCGGGCTCAAAGCCACTCACTCAAAGCCACTCATCGCCTGCTTATCACCCAAAGGCACAGACAGGTCTCTCCCTGCAGGGGCATCACAGCACTACACCAGCCTGGAGCCTCTGCACCTTCCTTCTGCTCCAGCCTCATCACTATCCTGCATATGGATGCTCCAGATTAAATTGCTTGCCAAAATCAGAGGGCTTGCAACACAAGGCGGCAATGCACAGCATGTGCCAAGTCTCAGCTTGGTTTCACCCAAAAAATATCCCCCCGTGCGCCCTCTTTTCCCAGCTAATCATCCCCATGATGTGACACCAGCACTAGAATTTCAATTTTATGCTGTATTTGAGAACACATTTCAATAACAGGAGACAAGCCCGAGATAATGCAAGTTAAACCCTTGTCCGAATGAATGCCAATTCTCTCCTCTGCTCCTCTCGCAGCGGAGGGATGATGGCAAGGGAGGAGGAGGAGGAAGAGGAGGAAGAGAAGGAGGAAGGCAGCTCACTCTGTGCTGGCCTCCCTGGGGAAGGGAGGCAGGCTGCCAGGCAGGGGGAGCGCAGGGCTTCAGCCTGTAACTGTGCAAACACTAATGCTGCAAAAGCTAATTTTACAGAGTTCCACTCTGCGGACTCCTCTTTGTCCCAGGATTCCTCAGCCTGAGAGATTAGCAGTTTAGAGATGGAGAAAAAGAAGGTATTTTAAAATTCAGCATAAACTCACTCAGACTCAATGAGCAAGTCAGTTTGGAAGGGTGGGGATGGGCGCATGAGGGAGGGCTCAAATAAATAGGAAATAATTGAAAGACTAGGACGAAGAAAGAGCATATGTGCCACCCTAGAAAGCTCAATATTCGCTTTCATTTTTATTCTCATCTTCATGCCTCTTTGCAGCTTACTTTCTATCCTTTCCAAGCTTTCCCTGATCTCCAAACGATATTCCTGTCTCTGGCTGCCTTTAACTCCCTATCCACCGACCTCCCATCGTACTGGCTATTTGCTACTATGCCACAGGCTCTCCAATAGTTTTTTTGAGCCCTTACCTGGAATCAGGTATCCAGCCTGCAACAGAAATCCCTGCAGTGAACATGTCATAGAATCATGGAATGGTTTGGAATGGAAGGGACCTTAAAGATCATCTCGTTTCAACCCCCTTGCTGTGGACAGGGACAACTTCCACGATCCCAGGTTTCTCAGAGCCCCATCCCACCTGGCCTAGAACATTTCCAGGGATGGGGCATCCACAACTTCTCTGGGCAGCCCATTCCAGTGCCTCACCACTGTAACAGTAAAGAATCTTTTTCTAATACCCAATCTAAACCTACTCTCTTTCATTTTGAAGCCATTCCCTCCTTTCCCGTCACTCCATGCTCTTGTAAACAATCCCTCTCCATCTTTCTTGCAGGCTCCCTCCACGTACTGGAAGGCCACAATTAGGTCACACAGAAGCCTGCCCTTCTCCAAGCCGAACAATCCCAATCCTCTCAGCCTTTCCCCATAGGAGAGGTGCTCCATCCCTCCAATGAACTTGGACTTGCTCCAACAGCTCCACGTCCTTCCCGTGCTGGGGACCCCAGAGCTGGATGCAGTACTCAAGTGTCATCCCTTACATGATCCTCCATTCCCTACCAACAACCCCACCAGTACCTGCTTGGACCCCACGGACATTATTCTGTCCTCACATCTCCATCTCCAGTGTATTTATCATTGCAACACACTGGAGAGGGATGCAGGAAACTGCTGTGGGGCCGAGATCACAAGTTAAACCCCGCAGCTTCCCAAGGGAAGCTACAGATGATGCCCCAGGCCCAAGCTCTCCAGACACAACAGCAAAACCCGAGGACTACAGCACACTTGGAGCTTGACTCCTTCTCCCCAGCTGAATCCTCCTCGCAGATGAAGAATGGAAGCACTGAGAGCAGCTGCCCCCATCCAGCCGGCACGAGGAGGCTGCTTCTGCACACACACACACACACACACTTGCAGCAAGGGAAAGACAACAGAGAAATGGCTTCAGCGGGAGTTCATTACACTTGTTTATCTTCATTTTGTCTCTAACAGATGAACAGCATAATGGCTTTGGCTTTCCTGGATGCCACAAACCCAGAAACATCCTAATGAAAAATAAATGTATTTACAGGGAGACGTCAAAACAGCCCAAGACAAGTCAAAGTAATGTGCCTGTGTTGGGAAGGAGTGCTTTTATTTCATCGCCCCTCCACGGCCTTCGAGCAGATCACGCAGCGGAGAGAGATAAATATTTTAAATAGTGACACTTCAGCGATGCACGGTTGTGCAAGACAGAGAATAATTAGAAAATAAATTACTTTTTTTTGCACGGTAATTCCAAATGTTGAATGAATTGGATTACTTGACAGACTCCAGACCTGTTTCAATACCGAGGGTCCTATCCAAAGAGATACAGGGAACTTGGCCTCCAAAAAAGAAGCCAAAATACAAATAAATGCAGCTTACAGAAAGTGTTTAAGATCTGCCTGGCAACCTCCATAAATCTAAAAGATAGAAGGCTTCTCCTGGCCTCACACCAACAGTTTGGTCTAAAAATAGGTTAATCTTCCCGAGAGCAAAGGAGCCATCATCAACACAACGCTGCCTGCAACACGTACCCTGCCCCCGCAGGCACACACCGCTGCCCTGGGCAGGCACAGTCACACGGTGCACAAAGGCCACTGAACTTACTCATTAATAGCCAAATTCCCTTCCTTAATCCACCCTGGGGAAGCGCACGTGCCGTCAGCCAACCTGGTGCACCGAGCGAGGAGAGCTGCTGTGATTACCTGGAACGGTCTCTCCTCGCTTCATTTCTTGGAGGAGCATTTGCATAGATGCAAATGCGGTTTCCCCCCAACCCCGATTAACCACACAAATGTCTGGCTATGGAAGTTGGGCTGAATATGCACACGCACGCTTTATTGTTGTGCTGACAGAGCAGATTGCTTATTTGGGGAAAACAGTGAGATTTCGGCTTGTTCCAGCGAAGAGGATTATATAATCTCTCCTCCCTTATCCCCCCTCTCTCTGTCTGATTTCTGATTTAACTTGTCCGATGGTTTAATACCTGTCTTATGCGGACGTATGGAAATGGTCACTTACAAACTTTGGAAAACCATGGTTAGGATGCTTGTAGAGAAAAGTCAATTGTTTAATGACCTTTAGCTAAACCAGATATAAAGCTGGGGCAATTTTTCCCACCAGAAGCTTTCAGTTATAATAAATATATCTTAAGACAGAGCTAAGTGAAAAAAGTACTTACCAATTTAAACATGAGAAACCCCTACAAATCCCAAAGAGTTGTCATTAATCCCCCAAAAAGCATTACAAAGCAGAGCAGGCATATCGGTAATTTTGGATGAAATATTTAAAAGCAACTGTGAAAGAACACGCATGATGGAATCGGGAAATTTGATGTTTTAACACTAGACTGGACTGCAAAGCTAGCAATATCTGCAACCTGAAATGCACAGTGAAGCCATCCAAAATTAAATTGTGTGGTAGTTATGTAATATGGGACTGTATTTTCAAATATATTATGTTTTGAAATATGCTGCTTAACTAGAGTTCTTAAACCTTAATCATGATTGTTGTATTTTTGCTTAATACTATTAAAAATAGTGAGAATAAGTACTTTATGGAGTTAACAATTAAATAACCACAATTAATTTTTAAAATGCTTAAAAAAAATCAAACTCTCACAAAATTCAATGAATTCTGACAAGGGCAGAGAAATGGTACTAGTTTTTGAATTGAGATTTCTTTTGGTTTTATCGAAGAGCTCCTTAGCCTAACAGAATTATACATCATAATGGGTGTTGTTAATTGTGCAAATCCTGGGTTTAGATGCAATCATTGGCACTGCAACTCTCTGTTCACATTGCACTGATGTGCACACTCAAAAACGTCATTCACTTTAGCACAGTTTTCCCCTGAAGAATATCCTTTGTTTTCAAAATTATTAGGAAAAAAAAAAGTAAGGGAGTAGCCCAAGGAGGAATTTGCAATGCAATATTTGTTAGCACTTTGAAGTTAAGCATCAATCTCAAGCCATTTAAAAACTGCTTTTAAAAGCAAAGCTGCTAACACATAAAAGCTGGGGAAAGTAGCAACAGCATAAAAGCTGAATTTGCAGCTGGTTTGTACCACTAGAGCAGCTGAAGTGAACTCATGAATCTGGCTTTAATTTGTAATTGACTTGGCAGCGAGCACAGGAACACAGGTCTGCCTGTAGGAGGAGACCAGGGGGACATCAGTCCTCTGGGCTCGACACCTTGGTGTCCCCAGAGCTGCCCAGGCAGCCCTGCAGTCCCTGCCCACCAGCACGGGGGCACAGCAGCTCTGCTGGGGAGGCCCTTGGCTGTGGGGTGTCCCACTGCACAAGGCATTGGGCCCCATCAATAATCAATGGATCAATACACTAGGAAGAAGGACAGAGGGCAAGGACTCCCCATCAGCCAGGGATCGGTGGATCACACACAGGTCACCTGCACAGGAATTCTGAGGTCTCATTAGCCCCCACCTTGCAGGTGATGTGCTGCTGACTTCACTTGGTTGTACCCGAATAATGAGATACAAGAATATTTAATAATTTAACCAAAGGATGACCCAGTTGCCTCAAGTACAACCTGTACCAAGCTTTCAGTTATAGCTATGGAAAATTTGTCTTCATTATCTTGTTATCATAATTTGAAACATAAAAAAACAAAGACAAATTCCTGAAAGGACTTGATAATTAATAATCAATCTTCTTCAGATTTGCTTATAGACTTTCAGAAGATTCCTCCACCCACAGTCCTAAGTACCATGCTATGCTATATTTTCACATTAAAAAGACTATGGACTTTGACTTTAAATGAAATACTTCTGATTTCCCATACTTTTGGTACAAGGGATCATCACCTGTTGTACAAGCTTTGTACTGAGTGGGTGAAGTCAGTGCTGTACAGCTGGGAACTATAGTGCCAAGAAGGCTTTTATTATTTATTATGCATTTATTATTTATGTAAGTCACCATCAGCCTTCAGTCCCTGGAAGTAGAGGCAGAGCATACCAGGAAGCACAGTAAAAGAGATGGTCCTACTGACACCCATCAAGAAGTTTGTCTGAGCTGGCAATGTGATGTGCCTGGGACATGGGAAAGACTGGCAAAAGCTGGTCTGCCTCCTTCTGCTTTAAATGAGTGAGGTATAAATATAGGAGCTTTGGAAAGTTGCCTCGAGTTTGCTGCATTGCAATTGCCCTAACAATTGGATTATGATCCTTATTTATCCTCATTGACAAAGGGATGGAGTTTGGTCAGCTGGATCCCTTCCCTTCCGAGGGAACAACAGAGGCGGCCCCAGGTCTCCCAGGAAAGCAGCAAAGGTCCGGCACTGGCTGACACCCAGCAATCTCCAGGGCCCTCTCTGGGACAGTTTGGACAATCCTGTCCATCCACCACTTGCCAAGTCCCTCTGACTGCAGAAATTACAGCTGTGAGCTGCTCTTCAGAAGAGACAGCAGCAGAGATGCAAGAATGATTTCTTTGCACACCATGGATGTGACACAGACCCAGCCCGAATGCTGCACCCCTCTGTTGAGCTGGAGCAAACAAAAGGTCAGAGATGATGAGAGTTCCCCACAGCTCAGTTAAGTCAGTGGTGTGGAATTCCTCTGACCAGTCTAAAAGCTATCTAGATTTTCTAGACAAATGGCCAGACAGGCAGGCCAGCTGTAAATGACAAACAGAAGAAGTCATCTGCACAGACACTGCAGCGGGGCATAGGGGGGATGATGAATTCTGGGGTGCAGAGGCAGGGGAAGATCTGAGCAAGAGTTCTGATATTACTCTTAGAGAATACTTGTTCTGTCATGGTTTAGGATGCCTCGATATTTGACCAAAAAAATCCAAAGCATGGAAAAAAGAAAAAAGCAGGAAAAAAACAATGACAAATGCAATCAAGCAGTAATAGTCAAAACAAAATCCAACAGACTCCTCCGTGAAGTGTTATTCTATTATGGTATCATCTATATAGCAAAAGTGATGCAAAGAAAGAGAAGTAGGAGTAAGAAGATTCCTAAACCACCTCCAGACATCACAAAGCATCAAGATGCCACTTGTTAACAGCTGGTGTCAGGACTGGAGAAATGAATAGCAAACAGGAAGGATTCGCTGGCTGGGAAAATAGGCCAGAACCAAATGCAACAGGCTTGAGACTGTAGCTACCACAGCTGAACCCCTGGGTATCTGTTGGACAACAGGCATATCTGAACAGCAGCCACCAGTGAGAACCAGAAGATACTGAGGCAATCATTGCTGTTCTGCCCCTCTCACTCCTGTTCCCAATGCTGCAAATAGAATCACAGAATGCTTTGGGTTGGAGGGGACTTTAAAGATCACCCCATTTCAACCCCCTTGCTATGGGCAGCAACACCTTCCACTAGACCAGGTTTCTCAGAGCACCATCCCACCTGGCCCTGAACACTTCCAGGGATGGGGCAGCCACAGCTTCTCTGGGCACCCTGTGCCAGGGCCTCACCCTCCTCACAGGGAAGAACTTCTTTTTAATATCTAGTATAAGCCTATTCTCTTTCAGTTTGAAGCCATTCCCTCTTGTCCTGTCACTCCATGCTCTTGTGAATAGCCTCTCCCCATTTTTCTTGGAGGCTCCCTTCATGAGCAGGAACTGCAACTGCAGTTTGAGGTACCCTCAGCTCAGAGCTGCAGTGCTCAGAGAAGGACATCGGAAGAAAAGACAAACCTGCTACAAGGAGTAAGGGAGAAACTAGGAGGTACACTGCATGTTTAGAAGAGAACAGATCTGCAACAGACACATACTATAAGATCACAGCACAACAGATGGAAAGAAAGAAATATGGTAAATATTCTACAGCACATACAAGCAGCCCTAGAGATATACCAGAACAAATACAGAGGAAGAAATTACTACATATAGCTAACAGAGATCCACATTAGGAATGGTATTACAAGAAAGATTACCTCCGTCAAAGCCAACCCCTGGAGACCTTCTTAGGCTAATGTTTGTCCTCAGCAGCTGCTGTTAAGGTCCTTACGAAATAGGGACACCTTTTATTACAGCACCAATTTCACTTCAGCTCAGTCTTTCCTGAGAAAAATAACTTAAACTGAGGCAGACCACGACAACTAGAAGCAGCTTGAGCCTTAGACCCCCATTTAGAAGCCTGGCAGGGGAAGATTTAAGTGGGTTCACATGTGTGATTTCTCCAGGGTTTGCTGGATCTCCATGAAGAGGGCTATAATAGCACATGAGAAGCTGAAACTAGAAACCTGCCCAAATGTACTTCTCCCCGAATTCTCACAAAGTAGTGCAAAGCCCTGTTGTGCCCAAAGTTTTCCTTTGCTTTCAGTTCAGGCTAATTTCTACCTATTAAGTGCCAATTTCAAAACATGAATTACAAAACACACTCAGTGTGCCTACTTTTCTTTTTTGGTTTCCTCTTAAAAATAACCAACAATGTGCAGTTTGTCCCTAGATTTTTCTGTGGCGAGCGTTACTAACATCCACCGAATGCGAATTCAGAAATCCTCACTGTGGGAGGGAAATCCATCAATAGATTGCTACAGCAGGGAGATACAGAGATCCTGCCCAGGATCCCAGAGCAGGCTAAGACAAGAGACAGGACCCAACCACAGATGTCCTGAGCAACTGCTTTCTACCTGAATCACAAAAGTCTTTCCTCCATTTTGCCAGCAAACCAGCTCAAGTTCGTGCCCTGTCTGGACTAACTGAAACTTCACAGACCTACTGATCCAGAAATAAATTTTTTATTTGTCATTAAATCCTAAACCAAATGCCATGCAAGGAAAAAAGGTCAAAAATCAAGTGGGATGTGTGATTCCTCCAGATGTGAGCGGCTTAGTCGGATAATGAACAGTCCAGAAAACGCCACAACATTCTCATGCCATAGAAGTGCTCATATAAATGTTTCTGTCTACTTCATTACAGCAATAATAGGAAAGTTTCTGTGATCTCCCTCATCAGTCTATTGCAAGGGTTAAAGCTGGCCACAACAAAGTTTAGACTGGGATGTTGAGAGCTGTTCAGATGGCATGTTTTTTGTTCATCTCAGACTCGAGCTTGAGCACAAGTATTATATCCTGCAATAGCAATAGCTTATATTAAGTACATTTTTTTCTGTATAATAATTTCCCCTGGAAAACAGTTTTTGCTTTCTGGTGAAATATGTAGATATGTACAGTATAACTATCACTGGTTCCCATAAAACAATAATCCAGCATGGAATATAGAATTTGCAATTTAAGAGGGACCTACATTTCTTTAAGGTTTTTGGTTTGGTTTTCCTTTTTTAAACCAGTTAATGAGCCACTTCTAAATGAAACGAATCTTGTTAATGAGAAACTTATGTTGAAGAAAAAACAGAAATCTACCCTTCTGGATTTTAATATGAACATGCTTCTCTTTAGTACACATTCCCCCAGTTTTCCCTTGTCCATTTTCAAAAGGAGTCGTGCATGTTTGCCCTCTGGAAATGCTAAGGGCACATTTAGATGTAGGATGGACAGCTGTTATCCCTACTGATATCTGTACAACCAACAGTTTTGGTAAACCAAACCTGCAGCCCCAAAGAATGGCTTTTTCTTATCACAAGGACCACCAAGACTTACCTGCTGAAGCAGAGCGTGGAAGGTAAACCAGTGGAAAGAGGACTTAGTGGATTATCAGGCCTAACCACCTAAATTCTTACTTGAGCTTTTCCTCCTGGTTTGTTTTGGACTTGGGCAAGTGATTGCAGGAGATCCTGGGTGCAGAGGGCTGCAACTGAGGCACCAGAAAGAGTTCCTGTGTATATGACAGCATGGTTTGCATAGAGCAAACCAGCTGCTGAGGTGAAGAATTCAGCTTTGCCCCATCACACGTCTGAAAGTTACTTGCAGAAGGATTTGTTACAGGTTCATTATTCCAGATCACATAGTAAACTACTTTTGCCAATAGTTCAACTTAGCCATATTGCAGAGTATGGTTCCTGGATGCTCATGAACTGAGTGAGGAGGCTTTGGAGATGCCCTCTGCAGCATCATGAAAGACCATCTCTACCACCTGGCTGAAGAAATCCATTTACCAGAAGCTGACATAGTGGTGTTGCAAAAAACCCCCACCAAAATCAACGAACACTAAGAAAACAAAACAACCCCACCTCCCCACTTCACATGGAGCAACTACAAGTGGATTCTGGTAAGATCAACCTGTAGCTTTATTCAGACAGGTGGAGTTTGTTCAAATACGTGCACAGGCAAATACATTCAATGTTAACAATGTGAAAATGTTGGGGCACCACAAATTCAAGCATCTGACTTTCTCTACTTCCAGCACAGCAGTGCCACTTGGGAGAAAGCTCATAGTCAAATAGAAATACAGTATCTGCAGTAAAATACATACAAAATTACCACAAAAGTAATTGCTTTTGGTATAAATGGTCGTCTTCAAAGTTTTCTCTAGCATACATGGCCCTTCAGAAAGAGCGAGAATAAATTTACTGCATGTGAATTTATTCAAAGCTAGTAGATTCAGTATAATGAAATCCTCCTAAGTAAATATCTGATAAAGAAGCAAATGCTTAGCACTTGACCCCAGGAGCTGGGATTTCTTGACACACGGCTGTAATGCAAAGCAGCAGGAACCTCGGGACTGCTGGCACAGAGGAGTCAAGCAAGGAAAATCTCCGGGGGCTCGACTCCTGGGAGGAGATGGAGCCATACAGGGACTGAAACAACCAGTGCCACGAGAGGGTCATCTCTGTGGGGGACTCGGAAAGCCCCCAAATCCCAATCCGTGCTGTACCCTTCCTTTGCCAAGGGCCATGAAACACTCTGCACACATCTAAAGATGGTGATTTTTGCTGAGTTTCCCTCCAGACTTCGTTGTCATGTTGCCCAGTATGTGAACAGCAGCATACTTCGGTTTTCCCTACACAGACAGGTGCTCCTTGTGAGAAGAACTTTATTAGTCTGTCATAATAAGAGAAAAAAAGAAGTTGCCATTCAGTTGCATGAAAATCTTCCCTCCCATGACACCTACTCCTTGTCCAGACTGTTGTCTCCCTGTTACCAGACATCCCACTGGCTCAGGAGCTGAAAGGCCTTGGCGCCCACTATGCCGTTCAGTGGGCTCCCTTGTCTGTAGGATGGCATTTCCTCTGACACAGATCTTCCCACATCCCAGCTTCACAGTGTGTCATGCTCATACAACCATTCATACAACACACAGCACAGGAGTCCTGTTGGTTATGGGAGACAGCGGGGGTGGCAAACCCTGCTCCTGCAGAAGTAACTGAGGCAAAGGGCCAAACCCACGGTGACCACTGACATCACATGTATGGTGTGTCACAGAAGATGAAGTGCAAAAGCTCTCTGAATTCTTGTTATCTCTGCATACAGCATGTCACTTAATTGCCCAGAAAAACCTCTTGGAGAAGCATATGGGAAGTTTTCCCATGAAAAATGACACCGCTCAAAGTCTTTTCTAGCTAGAAACCATTCAACAGAATCTATCACTACTGACATCTGGGACATAAGCTTCAAAGCAGTTAATTTACCATTTTAGCTTGAGCCAGTTTCCCATAGACATTGATATCCAAAGTAGGTAATTGTTATGCCAGAGAGCAGAATCATTAGAGGAGAAAAAAGGTGAAGAAGAAACCTACGCAGTAATTCTCCTGCAGTATCCAGACCTGCCAAAGCTTCATTTAGGATTGCTGATGACCCCCTCTTTGGCCTCCCACATTGCTGGACTTTTAAGACAATGCTTCTACAGCTACTCTACAAGATCATGAACAGCTTGTAGAAGCATTGCAGTAACAACCACCAAGACAAGGCCCCAGCGAGGTCCCAAGCCAGAACAACAAAGCCTTTGTGCATCTCTGCCGGTACAACTGCAGCTCACCTTTAGCACCGAGCTCAGGCTCTCAGCTGTGCTAATTAATTGCTTAAGGAGTTGTCACCGTCTCGGTGACGCAGAGCCAGCAGCCATTGCCACCCCTCCCCTCTCTGCCGCAGTCACATTACCTGCTCTTCTCAAGGACCTCCTAGGGCTGGCTCCCCATCTGTCCCCTACAGCCTCCACACGCCCCTGCTCCGCCTCTGCGAGCGAGAACTGAGAGGAGCCAAACCACAGCAACTCTTTGGAAGCAAATGCTTCCTCTGTCCATCGCTTTCCCATCTCTGTCACTCCAGACATTAGCAGGAGCTTTGGTGCACGTGCAGAGTTTCTATCCACACTGACAAAGCTGGTGTCCCTCCTCTGTCTGGCACTTGCAGCTGCAGAGGACACACAAGGACGTCAGGACCTTCTGCCTAACACAGCCCATATTGTTTACTGCATTCAGAGTGTGCGCCCCTACCACACCCATATAAATCTTGTGGCGATGGACAACACAAAAAGAACCTGCTAAAACCCCAGAAATCCATTGCAATAAGATCCTGGAGGAGCTGAATAACTCCCACTACACCATTTGTCTGAATCCTTTCCAATCAGCCTTTCCAGTGGCTCCAGTACTCTTTCCAGTCCATGAGGCTAGGACCTGTGATAAACCTGATCCTACAGGCTGAAAGTATATGGCTTTCCTCTACTGACACCACTCCTGGGGATGCCCACAGACAGCAAAAGACTTGTAAAAAGATTCAACAGCCTCATCAAGCAGGGCACAGTCCAGAAATCACACACCACTTTACAGGCTGGCAAGTGGACACCCCCTGTAAAACTAACCCCAACCCTATTTTGTGACTGCACCTGGGCAGTAACCACCTTTTGTTTAAAAGGTGGTTTTGTTTAAAAATGTCTCTCTCATTTCCCAGCCCTGCCTTCAGAGCTGTGTGAAGAACACTGCTGGTTATTTTTTAGAGGTGAATCAACACTAATTCAAACTTGATGGCAACTTAATGACTCCCATCAGCAGCTCTGCGCAGAGCAGAGCAGCGACCTCAAACCACGGGCCGACTGAAGGGCACCCACAGCCACCATAACACACCTGTCATGTATAAAGGGATCTTCTTTACCTTGCTCTGGGTATCAGCATATGTTTTAGAAATGAATCAGATTGTTAACCAATATGTTAGGAAGACCTGCCAGGCTCCTGGAAGAGTGGGGATAGGAGATGGTTTCTGCTAGCAGAGTGCTTTCAGTCTGAGGTTTGCACTGAAGTTGTTACGCCTACAGCTGTGATGAAAAATCCTTCCTTAATACTGCACTGCAATAGCAGGAGAAGCCTGATTCCTTATTAAGTTGTGTAAGCAGAGAGGTCAAGTCTAGAAGTGCTGAAAACCTGCAATTCCCTACCCTCCTCTGGGATGCCGCAGGTCAAGGTGGAAGTACAATGGCAAGTACGTTTGCCCTGATGCTGCATTTGCTCTGTGGGTAAACAGAGACCACCTACTCCCTGGGCTGTCATTTTGGCATCTTTCATGACCACTAAACTCTCTCCTAAAAGAAAAGGGAGGTTTTATTAGAAAGTCAGTGGACGATCCAAATGTCAGAGTGAAAAATCCAGAGGACGGTTAAGGATTTTTTCCTTTTTTTTTTTTTAATACAGCTGCACAGGAGGTGAGTGAACACCAGAGCGTTTTGATTTCCTGCCTGGTTTCAATAAATGTTGCACTCCCGGGCACTCAAGGGACTGCTGTGGTTTGTCAAAACCAATTAATTTTCTTCCACAGAATGCTTCAGGCACCTCAAAATGTCGTTCGAGAGCTAGCACACATCTAAGGAGGAGGGAAAGCTGGCAATCAACTGCTGCTCGGGCTCTGCATCAGGAGCACAGCCCTAAAAACTCACACCAACAGCAGAGGCAAGGAGAGGACGATGGCTTATCCCTTCAGTCATGGGAGGGAGCTGAGGGCAGAGCCAACGAGAAGATGCCGTGTGTTAGAGGCCCTAGGAATATAAACAAGAAGCTGCCACTTGCGAAACTTGCCAGAAATAAGTTTCCTAAGGGAGAATTCAAAGCTGAAAGTTTCTCTCTCTCTCACTTGCATTTCCTAGGATTCACTGCTCAGTGCCAATAGATGTAGTAATGAGCCAGAAGAGACAAACTGAACAGTTGTTATTAAGGAAGACATTTGGTAGATAAGCCCTGGAGCTGGGATTCACAGGTTGCCTCCCCAGCCCTCCATCAGACTCGCTGTGCAGAATAAGGGTTTTCCTCATCCAAGCCTCAATTTACCTGTTTACAGAGCCAACCTGTGATGTTTTCCTTCTCTCCAGTATTGAGATGTGAAAGTAAACTTGTTTGCAAGTAATTTTCATAATCGGCCATGAAATGCACTAGAGGTAAGCACGGTATTACCATGCTAGGATTTCTTTCTCAGTGAACACCAAGTCACCGGGCACTTAAGAACACATTGGAGCTATCGTTTCCACTCAGAATTGGACATACCCACTAGTGATGCTATGAATATTCCATGTATATACCTCACAGCAAATTATTATCACTGAATGTTAGGTAACCATCTGTTGCTTTCTACAAAAGGCAGGGATGGGGATGGATGTTTTTCCTGCATGCCAGCACGCTGCAAAAGGGGCAGAGGACAAAGATAAGTTGAATTTTAAACAATTTGAGTTGACTGTGGAGTCACAGGCACATCCTGCTAGAGCAGGAAATGGAACAACAGCACTACAGTAAGGCTCAGCCTACTCATAATGCCCAAGGAAACTGGGAGCCAAGGCTCCTTTGAAGATCCCAGGCCCCTAATCTCAGGTCTAGTGTCATCCTTGCTGGACCACTGACAGAAACAAAGAACTTCCAAAATTAAAAATGACAGCATGCTGAGCAGTAAGTGAGCTTTATAGTGTAACAAATCTTAGAAGAACAAGGAATAAATCCGCCTTTTTTTTTCTTTTTCTGTTCACCAACCATGGTATCTTCAATGACCTACTTGTTTTTAAAAGTAATCCAACATTTACCATTACAATCTTCTTTGCTCCTCAAGTCACATAAACCCCCTGCTGTCTCCTTCTTCTCTATTTACCTGGCCTTACAGTCACAGCAGGGAATTGAAAATCTGCTCCCTGCCTCCTAGCTACAAGCAAAGGCTTTCCTTGGGCATCCAAGAGATGATAACTAATGCTACTGCTTAAACAATCCCTAGAGTGGCTCCTGACACATGCAGACATTTAGATCCTGCCACCAGTCCAAGCCACATCAGCCAGGCATTTAGGAGACTGCCCTGATAGAAATAGCCATGCCTCTCATTCACAGCATCTCTTCGCATCAGTAAACCTCATGTTTCATTCAGGCAGGATTTTTCTCAGTGCTCTTACTTACTATTTAATATTTATACTATGGTCAGTGTCCAAAAAGCATGACACTATTGGTTATAGTAGGTGCTGAACAAACACATACTAAATCTGTCTTGGATGCTTCCAGGTGTGAAAGGTCAGTTAGAAAAGGGAGAAAAGTCAATAAAATCTCAAGCCCAGTGAATAACTGAATCACAACGAGCAAGCCCAAATATAAATCCAAAATAACGAAACAGAGAAATCCTCCAAAATATATAAAAATAAAGAGGGGATGCCCTACATATATCAGTTGGCATTGGTCAGCCCAAGAGCAACAGAAGAGGAAGGAGAATCCATAGCCATTAGCATCACCTTCCTGCTACATTTCCTCCCTAGCCTGTTCACCTTCCTTCCCTCCGCCCTGGATACGACCTCCCAAATCACGAGAGAACCTGGTTTATCCCTAAGACGTAAAAGAGAGTGGAGTTTTTCAAGCTCATTGTATGCAGAACTGTCAAAGCGAGATGCAAAGGATACAAGTGCTGGAAAGCTACAGATCCTCCAAATGGTTACCAAGATCTGGAGTCTCCCAAGAGGCAGTTCCTCCAAAAGCAGAGCCATCTCTTTCAATAAAGCAACAGCAAACCACAGCTCAGATTCTCAGTCTTCAAGCAAAGCTCTCCAGTACTGAAGTCCAGTTGAACTGCTTACGAGGAAAGCAAGGCTGACCTAGTAACAGACTCCACTCTCTCTCCCTCCCTTAAAATAATATCTTAACTCTAAATAATTAAAAGGAAATAAGTACCTATGAAACTGGCAGCATCATTGCAGGCCAATAGGTCGGCATGGGTGGGTGTTTGAAATAAGGGGCCCATTCAGGTTATTCACTTCAGATGTCAGAGGTGATCTGCTGTAATGAGGCACGATAAACACGCTCACTTAGCATGCAAAGTGCCCGCTGCCATTTACCAGGCGGGAGCCACACTGCAACACAACAACCACAACTGTGCCCTTGAGAAGTCACCTCCTCCCTGGCCTCCCCAGCTTCCCAAGCTCTCCTGCATTTCTACACACAGAACAAAGGAGATGTGACACTGCTTCCTCCACACAATACCCCCAAGTATCTAACGACAGTTTCCTTCTTTAAACCTCTCAGTATGACCGTATTTGGCTCCTCTGCAGTCCAGTGATGGATCATCCACAAGAAAGCCAGGATCCAGTAGTGTCCAATACCTACTGCTTGCTTGACAAACCTATCAGGAAGAGAAATGCCAACTCCCCAGCTTGCAGCATTTCAAGTTGAAGGGGCACCTAAAGCCTATAAATAATATTTAAAATCGTAGAATGGGAAAAATCTGAAACTATGGTGAAATACAGATACATATTTTTTTATGTTTTGTATCTTGATCAGTGATAGAGTTGCATTTTTGGTTATCAGCTCTGCTCACAGGAAACTGAATTCCAGGCTGTATCAATTCCCCTGTGAATGTAAAGGAAAAGAACCATCTGGAGAGAATAATAAAACAATTAACTTTCCATTAAAGAATAATCTATGTATGTTTTTAAGAAGGGAAACTTTAATGATCTCCACCTAATTATTCATCCTGCATTCTGGTAGAGCTGGTATGGATTTTGCCTTGCTTTATTTTTAAACACAGCCTGAAGTTAACAACTTCAGCTGGAATGGATGTGGGGACCACACAGGCTCCTTCAGTTGAGGGCAAGACAACCTGGATGAGGGAGGCTTCCAGAAACATCAGCCAAGGTCTCATCCTTCCCATGGATTCATATGGCTGTGTAATGGCAACAGCATCAATTCAAAGGGTTTCACTGAATATTCATGAGGATTTTACAAACATGGTTGTTGACTGGCTGGGTACATCAGCGACATTTTTGGACGTGAAACGCAAAGCAGCGCGCTCAGGAGATGCGCACACCTGAACATCAGTCTGTTGAATGCTGGGCTCATTTAACTTGCCACTGACAGCAATATAAATCAGAAATGACTCCATAAAACTCAACAGCAATCCCTTCTGATTGTGCAAGCTCACCAACTGGCTGCAAGTGTATTATCTTTGCAAAGTAATTCTGTCGAGTGAAAAGGTTCAAAGCAAGGGCTATAAGGACTATTACGCTGCCTGTTACCCTTCTAAACACGCCCTCCTCTAAGGACCTGCTGGCTTCCCCCACGACGGAGAACAGTCCAGGCTGCACCACACCTTGGTTCTGCAGACCTGCTCAGCTTAACCACCTGCCTCAGTTTCCCAGTGGATAATACTGATGAGCCAGTAAGTGTGCATGCCTGCACTTCATTCCAGTTTACACAGCGCTTTCCAGCCAAGGCTCTCAAACATTTGGAAAGGACCAAATATAGTTTAAGCTAAAATTAACTGGGACATAAATACCAGGATTCAGCCACTCAGATCACTCCTTTAGAACACCTACCTGGCACTCTGGGTTTTCCAGCATGAGAACTTGCACATTAAAGAGCTGGTAAACAGTGAGACAGTGTCCAGGCAATTCTTTGCTACAATTTATTGACCGACTGATTGAGATCAGGCTCTGTGACACGGTGCAGGCATGTTTATCCCTCTCCCCTGCAAGCTGCTAAGTTTTATGATCTGAAAAAGTAATTTAAAAAAAAAAAACATAATCCTGGCACACAAACTAGTCACACCTGAGTCCTGCTGGAAAAATCCCTACCTCAGCTTTCAAATGTTGCAGAACATTTTCATTCACAGCTTCTGCATAAACGGAGCAAGTATTGAGCCTAAGAGTCTAAAGCATTTTAGCCTCTGAGACTTCTAGTCTGCTCTTCCCCTAGAACTGTAAAAGCCCATCTTTCTGCACTAAATACATATATATACACACACAGACACAACCACATACACAGATATATGCACACCCTGATGGCTCAAAGCAGGGCCCCTGCATCTGCCAACAGGCTGCACACTGCATCGGCACAATGGCTCTGGTGCAGGATCTGCACCACCCACTGGAAAGGATTTAGTGAGGGGTGCTAACGTCACACACTGAGCAGCCACATACAGCTATAAATTATTCATACACATTACTCTAATTATGCAAATGTACTAAAAGCTGGAGCATATGTTTCCCTGACATCTTGCAGTACGGATGCAATATGGTTCTAGTAGAGAGAAAGAGTGAGAAGTGAGATGATGGGTGTAAGGGGGCTAACGATGGCACACTCTGGCCCAAGCAAGGGGTGGCAGAGGATCCCTCTTTCCCAACCAAGCTGCTGCAAGCCTAAGGACATTTAAATGCTCCTCCTTGGTAATATAGTGTTGGCTTTGCACTCAGTGCTGAACAGAGTGCTGAGGCTGCTGAACGGCCCAGGCAGATTAAAATAAACCCAAGCAGTTTGGAACAGGAATGTGTTTATCTGGCATCGCACACTTCCTCTTATCAAACATGAGGAGCAGGGGAGGGCACAGTGATGGTGTGCGGAAGCAGGCTGTGAGCACGCTGGTAGGAGAGGGGGAGGGAAAAGAGGAGAGGAAAGCAAGGATCAGACAGATTATGCATGAGCTTGGGAACCAAGGGCTTGGAGCTAGACATCATCTCGCTGGGGTACGGAGCCCATACTCCTGAGCAGTCCCCAGATGGGCACTAACTGTACGAAAACTCAGTAAGGTCCTTTCTCCCTGGCAGGATCTGGAAGGGGGCAGGCATTTAGTGCTGCTGTAGCACAAGCAGCTGGCTTTGTGTGTTGCCCAAGCTTTGGGTTCAAACTCCTCTCAACTCTGTTGAGCACTGTGCAGTCGCTGGGCATCGCTCGTCTCCCATTCCGGGGGCTGGGGCTGACACCTCAGAAGGAACAGGCCAGATGAATTCTGCTATGGTGTTTTGAAGATAGTACTGGATTGAATATCAGAGGATTGGGATCTTATTCCCAACTCTGTCATGTTGAGAATAAGGACCACATCGCCGCGCTTCTTTGAATGCCCAGTCCGTGTGACAGAGCCCTTTGGAAGCAGACAGGCTTCTCAGACGCTGTGTCCAGAGCATTGTGCAGGGGGACTCTGATTCTCTTGCATCCTTCATTTAAAATTCCATTAACGCTTCTCAGATTCTCCAGCCCTACCGAATGACCAGGTGAGTGTTTCTACGCCCAGAGAAAACAAAAGAACAAATTAAACATCATGTAATACCACGGTTAGTTGGGAGATTTAGGCTAACATATTATTATTCCAGTAGTTACTCAAGATCAAAAAAGTTGAACAGAAAACCTTGACAACTCCTTTGATAAGAGCATTTCTCACCTCCTGGTGCTGGCATTAAAGAGGCTCTAGCTCTGTACCAGCAGTTTTGTGAGGGATGCACTCACAGAGCCACGTGAAACGCTCGGTACTGCAGAGACCCCGTCACAGGAGGAGTTCTAGTGACTGCAGCACTACACAAGGCAGATGCCACTTCAGCTCTTCACACCCAAGGCAAAACTCTGATAGTATACTCGTTCTTTTAATTCAAGTTCTTGTTTGTGCACGGCTCAATCACAGTTCCTCACCTGCAGCTGCCTCAACTAAAGCATGGCCATGCTTTGAAAACAAGAGAGACTACGTCAGAGAAGCAGCACTGAGCAGAAGGGACAGGCAGGCTGAGGCAGACAAAGGTGGGGACACCTGCACACATCCTGGTCACTCTGCCCCAAGCCCTGGCCAGCAGGATCTGTCCTTCCCTTTCAGAAAAACCCAGAGGAATGAACAGCAGCACTTCTCCCAGGCAGAGATGCCAAACTAGCAAAACAAAGTACGAGCTAACAAGCAAGACTAGAAGACAGACATGAAAATCCACTGAAGTAAAACCAGATATTGATTACAAGGACCAAGCTGAGCCACTTCCACTGTGCTACAATCAGCAAACTCCTTGGGGGGGCTGCATCCCAAAAGGCACAGCACGAGTCTCCCTTTCCCCTGGGCCCATCCTCCTTTCCATGCAGTCGCATATGTTGAGGACCAAGCACAGCTCAGGCAGAGGCTCCCTGCCTGCCCAGCTCAGCCAGCAGGCTGCTCCCCAAATCCCACCCTGGGCTCAGGTTTGGGGCCATCTCACCCTTTACAGACTGAGTGGCTCCTCATCACCAAGGCCAGCAGAATCCTTATCTCCCGCTCATACACCAGCAAGGCAGACCCAGACACTCTCTCTTGACTTCCCTTGGCTGCCAGAGGAAGGGAAGAGGGTACAGAACCAGCTTGACAGACTGGAGAGGAGAAGCAGGTGCAGTTCAGGTGCAGCTCTGCTGCCCACCCTGCCTCTGCTAAAGCCTGTCTGTGGCACGGTGTGACACCTCCAGGAGAGAGCTCGACCCTGCTATGGAAGCAGTCCTCAGGAAAGACAACCAGAGGGAAGAGAGAGAGGAAGACAGAGCAGGAAAAGGGGCTCAGCATTAACATCTCTTACCCTTCTCCCTCTCATTTGAAAGGCTTTGGCCTCCTCAGTAACTGTCAGCGAGGAAACAAGGCCATTAGAGGCAGCCAGGGATAACAGGTACCAGAGGAGGGGAAGGAGATGTTCTGACCAGCTCGCTGTTCACCTCAGGAGACACGGGATCAAACACAATTTAGGTAACAAGCCAGGGCAGACTTGAGCCTCAGCCCAGCTATCCAGAAAAGGAGTTTTAACACAACATCCAGGGGAGCTGCTCAGTGAGGCACAAAACCCAGCGGCACACACAGCTCTGCTGTCATCGGTGCTGCCACGAGTGCCAGCACAGCAGGACACTGGGAGGCTGGGACAGGGCTGCACCAGCATGGGAAATCTCTTGAGTACAGTCTACCCTGGAGCAGGTTTTGCAGCATCTAGGCTGGAAACACAAAATATTAATTAATTTTTGACTAATGTCAATAACTTTTACTTGTGCCAAACCACAGAAGAAAGAGAAGTGTAGTGTGGTGTAGCAAGAAATGTCAAAAGAAAATATTTTTTTGTTCTGCAAAGTGAAGAGTCCACTGTAGCCACAAAGAAGTCACTAACAGGAAAAAAATGGAAGTCAGAGAGTTGTATTTTTAGTGTAATATTCCTTATTTTAGAAATAATTATTTTAACAATGTCAATCTATTCAGCCAGCATTATAGGGTCCCACATATCATCGTGCCAGTCAGAGCTAAATTAACAATGATTTGTGCTCTCAATTATCTCCGGTGAGCTGCGAGGGAGGCGAGGACAGGGAGGCAAAGCAACATGCCCTTATCTAAGTGCTGGGATTTGTTTTGAGGCATGCCTGGAGGAAGCAGGCAGCCAACAGGATGCTGCACCACAGGCACCCTGAGGGCTGAACACTGACTTCACCAGGCAGAGAATCATCTCAGCAAGGCCGTGGTCCTCCATACGGCCCCAAGCCCACAGTGTTCAGTCATATGGGTGGCCCCACCACAGCCAGTCTGACCAATGGGGACATTTGCACTTCAGTGTTTTCAAGGTCTGGACAACAGGAGCAAAGCAAGGTGATACCTCACAGCTGAAAGGAGAGCCCCTGGCACAACACCCCTTTGCATCTCAAAGCTTCTCACCCTCCTGTAATTGCTCCAGAAAAATGGTCCTCTTTTGCAAAGGAGCATCTGCATGGTACAAGCTTGGAAAATCTCCCCAGGTGACTGCCTGCCCACCTGGCAGGAGAGGAGGGAAGCAGGGGCATTGAACATTTAGTACCCCAGCTCAAGGAAATGACTGAAGAGTTAAAACAAAAATCTTTCTGGGATGGGCAGCACTCCAGGAGGATAAAATATTCAGCACTGTTATGTTCCTGGACACCATATTTCTGACAATAAATTTCATGCCTCATATGCCATAACAGTTGTGATTCAGGCAATAACCAAAGAATAGGTCCTCATCCTTTCACAGCAACCCAAGAAAAAAATATGCGTAAGTAAACCTGGCAAAGCTCAGAGGAGGGTATTTATTATTATTATTATTATTATTATTTTGTCTGTCACTTTGGTAGTCAGGCCTGAACTGGAAAGAAAAAATCCATTTCTGGCATGGAACCACCTCCAGCGCTTACAGGCTTCACAGACCCATGAGAGCAGGCAGTGGAACCCACCACCTCACAACAGACCCCACCAAGTTCAGAAGGACCAGTTCTGTCTTTGGTGACACTGGAGCACTTTTCCCCCTCTACCTCTAATATCATTCCCTATGCACAATGAACCAGAAATCCCCCTCTGCAGACGTGTCCCAGGCCAACATGGCAAGCCCAAAGAACATCAGCAACTTTTAGCAAAAAACAAGCTCTACTTGCCTCATTTTTCTTGATCCTTCCTACCCCGCATGGGTCTACTCTTGCTTAATAATAAACCTTCCTGTGAAATCCCAGTGGGTGGAATTAGCTTTCCAGCTATACCATGTTTCAGCTCCCACAGCTCCTCAGGGGCTCTCCCTTCCCCCCTGCGCCTGCTCACCTTCTAAATTTTGAGTGTGGTTGCAACCGAATGTGGACTTATTTTTATTTAACTTTTAAAATCCATGTCTCCAAGTAGGTTACAGTGCCACTTTATGACATTAGACAGCTCCCATACTGTAACCCCGTGCAACTGGTGGGTAAGGACTCCCTGCAGGTACAGCTCTGAGTTCTTCAGGATGAAGCACTCCATGCCATTTTCCATCAGCCAAGCTGTGCTAGTGTGCACTAGCGAGCGACGTGATTCTTAAGTATCATCCACTTGATATTGCATCTACGAATCAAACCTGAACTCCACATCCCAAGTTCCCCCCTAGAGATCAACAGACAGCCTCCACCAGTCCTTTCTGGTGTTCAAACAGCTGAACACTGGAATTTTCAGTAGCTCATTTCTTGGCTTCAGCTGGTTTATGCATTTACTAGATACAATAATTAGCTTCCTCCCTTCACAAGAAGATTCCAAAACAGATTTCAAAAAACCCCTTCAATCCCTCTGTAGTCAGTTTATCCAGTATTAATCCATTGAAGTACTGCATTATGTTCTACCAGAAGAATTAAACAGGAAAAGTGGGAAGCTCTCTTACCTGTAATTGACTGACTGGCCAATAGGAGTCAAGTGCTAGCAAATTGGAGGTGTAATTTCTCTTTAATTATGGCATTAAAAAAATTACATGATATACCTATTTAACATGCAAAGGAGTAAAATCAAAGCTAATAAGAATAAATTGTAAGAGAGGACATGTACAAAAATGTAGTAGCAATCCTTTTGTTTTTTATGACTGCGCTCTGCTGAAGAGAATGCTGGCTGCTGCACCATCATATTGCCTGGAAAACATCCCCAGCTCTGAGTCTAAGACCCTGCCAACATGCAAAACTGCACTGCACAAATGCATGGCTACATTCAGAAAGATCTGTTGAAACCCAAGTGGTGTATATGCTTTTCATGCTGCACATGAAGTTTATATATCAATCCAGTTGAAGTTCAGTTGAAATGAATGCACACCAAGCCCAGATACACCATTCTACAGCTCAAATATGAACACAAATGAATGGATGAACCATGAAGAGTACTGCAAGCCTTCAGGTAAACTCATTTCAAAATGCATTTAAAAGAAAATAGTGTGACCTCTGTGTTTAGACAATGGGTTACAACCAGCAGTATAAAATACGAACGGTTCTGTTCAAGCCAATATAGCTTCTAGTGCAAGACAGACAGTAGGAGTCCCATAAAGAATTGGCATCTGAGAAGAACATGTCACTGTCACCAGAAAACACAAATACACCCATGCTTTTTTCCTGGGATAACATATTTATCACTCTAGAGAAGCCTGTTTTCTTTAGATTAACACCATAATTGTTATTCCAAATTGTTCCTTTCAAATCGGCTAGTCAGCACGAGAGTGTGGGCAAGGGGAAACAGAGTCTTCCTGGGGAAGGGAAACAGAGAAGGTTTCAAAGGCTGTTTGATCCCAAACCTAATAAACCCCAATGAAGCTGTTCAGTAACTGCCCTAACCCAACCCAGAGCACTGCTGCCAGGAGAAGAGCAGGTCTGGCTTCTGCAGCCTCTGTATCCTGGTGCTAACTCAGGGAGCAGGAGGCAGATGCCAGCATCAGTAACTGGATTTTGTTTTCTGGCACTTGGAAACAGAAGCCAAACAACAATTACAGTTTTACCTGCAATGTATATTTAAAAACAAGGAGCTTCCAATGGCTAGCTAAATTATCCTTTCGACACTTCCTGCTTTGTCAACACAAGTTTACATTTAAAACACAAATTAAACTACCTTCAGTCCCTGGAGGAAAGGTTAGCTGAACTTAGTATTTTTTAGTGTGTCGTATAGGAAAAACCCCACAGGTGCATGCTCAGATAGCAGTGACATGGAGCCCCAGAGACAGACAGATGCAAACCACACTCACTGCCACCCACTTGATAAATGCTTCTGATTGCCCAGGAACCAGAAGCACGGCCAGCCATGACCCTGCACATGGAGTGAGCTGAGAGGGTGACTGAGTGCAAGTGTTCACACAGGTGATTTCTGCAGATGAGAACATTCATTGCCACGAGAAAGGCAGCACAGGTAAACGAAAGACAGCTTACCTGTTTGAGCTGCTGGACACCACCAAATATCCTCATCACTCCATCAATCTCCTGCTCCAGCCTCCTGGCCCAGTACTGCATACTGCAAGAGATGGAGAGAAAGAGAGAAAGAGAAAGGGAGAGAAAGAGAGAGAAAGAGTCAGAGCCCTGACACTGAGTAGATAAGCAAGGGACTGAAGGGAGAGGGAGGAAATCGGTGCCTCAGCTAAGTTCACTGCTCTCTCTGCAGCACTGAGTGCAGGCAGAGTACCAGGAACACACTGCTTTGAGAATTACTGCTGGGGCAGGTTACAAACTTCAAGACTTCAAAATTTAGGCACAAGGCACCACAGAGAGAAGAGGGGAGAAAAAGGTACGACAAAAACTGCAAGGCTCGAGGCTTTATTTTTTCCTCATATAAACATTTGCAGCAGATAATTATTTAAGCCCAGAGTGATTAACAAGGTCGAAGTGCTGTGGAGTACAGAAAACAGCTTATTGCTTCAGCAGGGCTCTGTGGCAGAGAGCAAACCTCGAGCCAGGGCAGGGCCAAAGGTGTCTTGTCCTACTGCAGCAATGGATTATGATTGCAGCACCACGGGAGAGACCTGGGCACAGCCAGGAGCCAAGCACAGAGCAGCGAGTGCCCGAGGGCTCAGCTGCTTTGCACCTTCAGCAAAGCCCAACCTGTGCCAGGCACCGACTCTGCCAGGCCCACTGCGGGCAGAGCTGCCTCCTGAGGCAGTGGGAAGGGCTGGGAGCTGCCACTGGCACGTCCTTCATCCTGAGCCCCGTATGGAGAGGGAGCTGGCTGCCAGGCCTTGCAACAGCCACAACACCCTTCCATATATTCAGCCACACAGATTTCTGCTTACAGCAATAACATCGAGTTAAAAACAACAACACATAAACCCTCTTATAAATCCCCAGAACTTGATAATTCTCCTTCTTTTAATGAGATTTCCTGGCTTCAGCCACTGCCCCGGCAAATGTCAAATCTCCTGTCTGACCTGGAAAAGCAACACTCGATTGCCTCTGCACCACTTGGCACTGCCTTCGGTGCTTTTTTCACAGCAACATTTCTCTTTCAATGTACGCCACAGAAAGGAGGGAAGGAGAACAAGGAGTAGAAGGCAAGGCCAGCAGCAGGGCAAAGTGCTGGTGGGAGGGAGCAGACCAGCTTGGGGAGGTTGCACTTTCGTTAGGTTCACCAAGTGATTTCATTCTTCACGCAAAGAGACATTCCCCAGGCAGCCCACACACGCTACCCCACAACCCTTACACCATGGAGGGGCTCTCCCGGAGAACAAGGAGCAAAGAAACCCAACTAATTTTCACCTGGGCACTGGAGGACTCTGAATTACACAGCACAGCCCAAAAGCTGGGCAGAAATACCAAAACAGAAAGATGCCCTGAGCCGAGTGGCAGAGCAGAGCTGAAGCATCGCTTGTGAGGGGTGAGGGATGAGCAAGACAGAGGGAGGGACTGGCAGACAGACGTGTGTTACTCAGGCAAAAATCATGCCAGTTAATAACATTCAAGGCTGTGGATGAAAACAAGATTTAATTGTGCATGCCAAGCCATCTCAGTTCTCCAAGGTAACTTATGCTATTTCCCATCTTCCCGCAGAGGCAACACTGTCTCTTGTCCCCTGGAAGCGTGGCTGGAGAGGGGAAATCTAGGGAATGAGATGAGTGAATATATCAGCAAACCCCCTGTTCTGCCAAAGGAGGGAGAGCAAAGCCTTCAGTGGGGCTGCCCGTGTGAGGGTACCAGGTCACAGACAGAGCTGAGGGAGGTTGGGTTTTGGGGTTTTTGTTTCTTTTCCTTTTCCAGTCAAACATTTTATCAAAAGTATATTCAGGCTATCCTGAGTACCAAAGTTACCCACAAATCTTCCAAAGTATTTTCACCAAAAAATATTTATTTTTACACAAGGCATTCATTTTTAAAAAAAAGTCTTGAAAAACCAAAACTAAATTTATTTTTCCCCTCCTCCAGTTTGTCCAGTGAATTGAAAAAAATCAATTATATGCTCATACTCAGCCACAGGTCTGAGAAACCCCACTGAGCACTTATGGAGCTGACACTTTTCCTTAACTTCCAGCTCTGTACAAGATCCTCGATTTCAGTGACACCTGCCTGTGTCAGCTCTCACCAGGAACACCTACACCACCACGGCAAGGGAAAATTACCTCCCATCTTGAGCTGTATCCATCAACATTAACAACTGCTCATATCCGCTTAAATGTCACGTATGGCCAAGCCTTCAGAAAGGATTAGTTAGAGAGGAAGACAGAGGCATCAATATTACTCTGTTGGCATATGCAAAAGAGACACTGAACGCTCAGTTGAGCTGGGATTTACAATTAATTTAAATTTAGTCAGCAGATTTGTTTCAAAAAAATTTTTTTAAACTTATTCCACCCCCTGCCTCCGCCCCAAGAAGTACTAGTATTTTAGAGAAAAGCCACCGGGTTTTTCATTCATTAGAAAAGCTGCAATTCCCTTGAATTGTGCAGTCTTAGGATACCTGGCTCTCAACCTACAGACCAGCAGTTTCCCAAAGAGTCCAGCTAAGCCTTGTGACATCAGTATTAAAATACATAAATACATGTATTACACTATCAAAGAAAAAGGACAGCATTTTGGCATAGCTGACACCAGATTTCTAGATTAAAAAAAAGTAATAGCAGAAGCAGCTTCTTTTTTTTTTGTGTAGTATGGCTATACGAGAGCTTTTGCCAGTGGTAGTAAAAATTCTTTTTTCTACCCAGCACATCCCTCACCCACATCAAAGCACTGGCAGAACTCTTGTCTGACCCACTACTATGCCCCTCTACCCTAGTAATGTCCAAGACAGAAGTCTGCAGAGTGGGGCCATATCCCAGAATCTGGAGGTTTTATCTCAGTTGCCATATACTGGGTTACCATTAAAGTACCATTACCATTTAAAGTTACCATTAAGAAAAAAATACATGAAACTAATGCACTTGAAATTTTATGTAAGATGGCTGTAGCAAGGCTGAAGAGGGTAAAGAAACTGCTAGCCCATGATGAACATGGATATTTCTGTGTGCAGCACGTCTCCTAAGGAAGCTGTAAGCACTAAGACATGGCAGTCATTGCATTCCTGGGCCATTACTGCACGCCTCAGGTACGTTACAGGGCTCGAGGAGCGATAACTCCTCCAAACACGCTGCCAGGAGTGCCCTCCTGCTCTTGTGAAATGTCACTGACGAATAAAGCATAAAGAGCACAGCTGATGCACTGGCTGGGAAGCCACTGGCACGGCTGTGGTGGTGCTCACGGAAAGCCACCAGGCTCCTTTACGAGCCATGTGCACAATCCCCTCCTAAAACCGAGCACCACTTTGGTGTCCGCTGCAGTGAGAAAACACGGGCCAGGAGAAAACCTCGGAGCTCAAGAATTTGTGATGGCACTTAACAGCTCTGTGCCTGCAGGAGCTGCATGGAAGGAGCCTGGCAACCCCACCATCCCCTGGCCTATCTTTGGCCGTGACATGCCCAGCACATCTCACTGATCCCCATCGTCTCAGCCGGCTCTCCAGAGTCTCCATAGGATTCTCCCAACCCAACAACTCGACAACTGTCATATACACATTCAGGATATCCACGAAAAAATCTTCAGTATTGGAAAAATGTTTGTTTCCTTCACCTGTATATATTACAGCCTCCAGTACAACATTTGCAAGAGATGTAAGTGATTTTTGAAAACACACCACCATTTATCACTGCCTCTCCAAAGAAAACTACAAAAATGTTAATTGATTACATCATTTGCATATTTGATTTTTCTTAAAGATTATATAAAGTAGGCTTTCAAAAAGAAGCAGATATTCAAAACTTTTTCAGAATTTACTGTGTCAAGCAGAACATCAGGAGGCAAATCACTGCTGTTGCAGTTGGGGCCAAGAGGCAAAGCATCCCACGTGTCCCACTCCTGCTCAGTGTGCCTTGCCACTGGTCACAGCAGCCCTTTTTTAGGGTTAGGGCACATTCCATGCTTCAGGCCACCCAAGCAGTTGCAGAGACTTCTGTGCACATCCACATTGGTGTCCGAGGCTACACCACTGCTCCAGCTGTGTAGCTTCAGACGAAAATGATAATTGCCTGGAAAGACAGGAGACGGGCTGTCCTTGGCCCACATCCTCCCACACTTGTGAACACATCAGATGGCAGCCTGAGTCCTGGTCTTCTGTATAGAACCTGGAGACACTCACAGAGAAGTCACCAGGACGAGCCATGTGCTGCCAGCCTGTGGCCAGCACCAGGGATGTGCCACAGCAGCTTAGCCCAAGGCCACACTGTTCCTTGGTGGCTTTGGGTACGTGGGACAGACCCTCACAGGCTGCAGTGATACCTCCTCACGGCTAACCTAGGGGTGGGCAAGGCAGTTACACAAACCACTAATGAATATAAGCCTCATTGCAAGGCACCTCTCACAAAAGCACTGGGAAAAGAGAAGTAAGAGGAAGGAAAATTAGTTTTCTGCTTGAGGACGTTTTTTCCTTAAAAGACGCCTTCAGAGAGTGCTTGTCTGGCTGTGAACAGAAGAGGATGTTAAAAAAAAAAATAAAATAGGAGATTTGGTCCTTTTCTTTTGCTGCCTTCCTGGCCCCCAAAATAAGAGAGAGTCACAGAAACATGAAAGCACAAGAGGAGAAACTACTTGCTAAGTGGATCTACTGCCCCAAAGCTCATTGGGTTCTACACAGAGTGTGTTCTGAACAAGTGTCTACACTTCACGCAGTGTGTTCAGCCAAGAATGCTTCACCCTGATTCATACGCTTTGGTTCAGTGCCCAAATATTGCTATTTAATAAGGTTATTAATTACTGTGTTGTCTAATTTTTGCTGTGCAGGAACTTCTTATAATTGGCTTATTCCTTCAAGATGCTTAATCCTTTAACTATAATAGTGTGTGTCGGTGCACACACGTGCACGTGTGCAGGATATGCCCCCTCTGAGCTCCCTTACACACCTAGGCTGTAAAAACCCCACATGAGCCAATATTTACCCATCAAGGAAAAACAAGTTGCCTTTTTATTTTCCCCTGAAGATACAACTTACGGAGAGCACCTGTTTCCTTCCAAATAACTTACTGACCGTGCTGCCAGACATTATCAAGCCTCCCACATTGTCATTTTATGACTCTTTTAATTTCAAGTATGTGCCCAGGTGTTTATATAAAGGAAGGGTGGGAAAAATTGCCTGCTGGACTAGTCTTTTCTTAATATTTATCAAGGCATTATTCACCTCTACCATCTGGTCTTCCCTGTAATAAGAAAGCATCTTTGACATTATTAGAGGGGGGAAGGACAGGACAAATGACTATTAGAACTATATCCTAAGGAAAATCTTTAAGAAACAGGATGGGGATAGTCTGTCTATATTCAGGTCTTTCATGACATTATTTTATTCTCCTCAGTTCAAACACAAACTTTCTGGGTCTGTTTCTGTGTCCTATCTTCTGCTTATCTTTACAATTTTTTGCACCAGGCTATGTCTTGCAAAAAACTGCACCCAAAAAAACCCCCAAGTGCCAAGCCCCCAACCAGATCCATCTTGATCCCAGTTTGACACTCCAATAGTATTAAAATCTAATAAAAAGGGTAACTGTGGAGTTTTCTCAACCTGCAGAATAGATTAAGCTGGGTGAGGGGACAGTAAGTCTGAGGGGACAATTACACCAAAAAAATTGTGTTTCATTAACAGCTCTTGAGCACGAATATTCCAGTAGGTACCTGCGAGAAAACCAACAGTAACCACCGACTTGTCACCAGTGACATTTAGGACAGTAGGAAAATTATTCCTTAAATATGATTTCTCTATCACAACCCAGAAGCATTGCCCATTCGAGGTCTAACTCCACCCGAGAACAGAACAGGCAGTAGCTGTTCAGTCAGTCATAGATAAACAGGATGGCAGGGATTTCAGGAACTCCTCTTCCACCATTAATTGCACTAAGACATCGAAATACCTGAACCCTCTGCATGAAGTGTTGTCTAATCTGTTCTTTAAATTCACTGTTGAAGGTGAACCCAAGCTCCCCACAGTACCTCTTCCCAGTTCAATTTTTCAGCACGTGGTGAAAAAGTTGCCTTCTTATTCACCCTAAATCTCAATTCCCTCTTTCCACTTAGCCCACCTATCGCTGACACTGAAAACACCTTACAACAAGCTCCTAAGAACTGGAAGATCATTATTCTTTTGCATCCTTTTGAGCAGTAAAATAAATAGAAAGGCAAACTCAGCTTTTCCCAGCTTTCTCTATTTTGCACTGTTTTCTAAATATTGCATTCTTTTTGTTGCCCTGCTCTGGATTCTCTACAGTTTTCCTAGTTTTCTCCAAAGGCTCATGCCAAAAAGTGAGGTCAGGTACTCCAACAGAAGCCAAACCCAGTGCTGTATGAGGAAGAAGACATCACCTCCCCAGTCTTGTCCAAGAGCCTACTGAACACTGCAGACCAAATGTGCCCTTCTGCTATGACAGCACTTTGTTGACCCAAAGTGCTCCACAATAACTCTCGAGATCTTTTTTGCCACGCTGCTACCCAGACGGCTGTTCTTTATTCTGTATTTGTACATTTCATTTCTCCCTCATAAGTGCAGTACTTTGCATTTGTTTTCACTGAATTTCATTTTGCTGATATCCAGCTCACCGTTCAATTTTTCTAGATCATTTTGAATTCTGGTAATGCCTTTCAAAGTACATCCAACCCCTCCTAGCTCAGTGTCGCCTGCAAATTTTATAAGCATATTTCCCATTCCATTGCTTAAGTTATTAATGAAACTATTGAATAAAAGCAGGTCCAGGGCAGATCCCTGCAGGACCCCACTTGAAATGCCCTCCCAGTATGACAAAGAGCCATGATAACTATTCTTTGAGAGCTGCGTGTCCAATCAAAATATCTTGAATTTCAAACTTTACAAAAAGCTGATTTGGAGTATTTGATATGCAAAGGAGCTGGAGGCCAAAGGATAATGCAGTGAATAATTTAAAGCCTAGGAGTAGGTTTGAGGAAAATGGCAATCTGTTGGTGGATGATTTGCCCACAGACAGAGGAAGAAGCCACTGAATCTGTGAGCTGGTACATTTGCCCAGCAGTGCTGGGAAAGGCCCCACACAGGCACAGATTTTTTCTGACCAAACACGTGCAGGACCTCTCACTGATACAGCAATGAAAAGAACAAATGGCAGAGCAAGCACAGCAAATACCTTCTGCAGATCACAGGGCAGAGCAGAGCCCTTTGCCAAAAGGCCCTTCCAGCCTTGAACCCGGTACCCAACTCCAGAACCGTAACAAACGAAATAAGCCAAAGGCAATGGCTACCAGTACTGGAGCAACACTGGTGACACCAGCATATCCTACCCAAAACAATTAACTGTATTTTTCGGAGCCCAAGCTAACATAATAATGCCTCAGCCTCCCTGCTTTTTTAAAAACTCTGCTCTCAGTTTACATCTGGAAACTCTGTTTCCACGGCACGCTTGCTGATGCGCATCAGGAGCAAGAGAAACCCGTGGCTTCTTTGCACCATCTTTGCACTCTCGTCGCACAGGACTAGAACTGGGCTCCTTATCTCAAAGCCTGTCACAAATCTAGACTTGAAACACAATGAATTAATAAATAAGTGAATAGGTGTCAGTTTTATGGAGCACACTACCTGCATAAATTTCACCCAATGCAGCCACTTGTCATTTTCAGCACCCCTTGAGACCCCAACGTCTGATAACTCTTGCACGTCACTTTGCAACCCATTATACAGATGAAGTTTTATGATAAAACCTCCGTCCTTACTGACTCCTTCTGTTTTACAGATGCAATCTGAGGGGAGGCTGAAGAGATCCCATCCCCCACGGCAAAGATAAAGTTACGGAGGGTAGGTCTTAGTAAGGATTTTGCAAGCTGCATGAATTATTAAAGTCCTTTATGATATAATGACAGACATATCAGGTTATTTGTTTATTCTGTGTATAATTCATGACTCTCTTGGGAGCTCAACAGAAGTAAGATCGCTTGTTGCATCTTCTTGTTCATTCCAGTAAATCTCCATCACCAGATGGAAGGCTGAACCACCCCAGAAGACAAAACAGCCACAGCTCGCAGGACCTGTACTTGGGGTTGGAGACGGGAGAGCTTTTTACACAGCCTGGAGAAACAGTGAAGCTGTCATTTGAGTACGTCAGGCTGGATGGCTGAAAGATGACAGTCCGGGCAGTGTTTCTGTATCCTGCCACCAGAACACTGACCACTGAAGCATATGCAAACAACTTCATGATTACATGCTATGAGTTGCCCTGTGCTCCTCTATCACTGCTGAGCAACAGTAGGACAATCCAAGCTGATGCAGGCTTTTATAAGTCTCCAGGATAATTCACAACCACCATCTTCTGGCTACTCAAATAGTGTGATACTGGACAAAGCAAAACAGTTGCCCTCGTGTGGGCCATTTGTGTAGCGTCTGGTCAAGATGTGGGGCAAAGCACGATAAAGAAGTGCCACATCTTGATGGCTGGAACTGAGTTTTGAATACATACGTTGTAGTCATCTCTCATCTCCTTAGCATGCTGCTCAAAGGGTGAAGGAGATGTGATGCTGCAGCAGGAAAACAGGAAATAAAGGATTGACTGGAGCCCCTGGCAAGGAAGAGCTTCCCAACGCGCTCTTGTTCACACAAGAGTTTCCACCCTGCTACGCTCCTACTGCCAGGAAGAGTCACACTACTATGGAGAGTTGCAGCAAAAGACAAAGATGGCCAAACTGCAAACAGCACAATGTAAACTCTTACCAGCCACTTGACACCAGGGGACTGCTTTCAGCATCCACCCTGCCCATGGCAGATTTCAGCTGATCAGGAACAAATGCAGCACAAATGACTGATCTGATCACTTAAAGACAAGCCAGGAGTTCGGCAGAGGACTACTGACTAGTCAGAACTCTGCTGAATCTGTGTCGACAGCTTCTCTCCTTACCAAGGAAAGGTATCATTAAGCTCTGCCACAAAGTCCTCCTGCTACAAGAAGCTATTTAGGGGCATCCATTGTCATTGCTTCAGCTTCAAACCATGTCAGTCCAAGTCTCCTGGGGTTTCTGGAGTAGCCTTACACAGCACCATATGCAACATTCCGCAGGGGTTTCTGGGCATCACTGTCACTAGATGTCTATCTAGTTAAACCCCCCACCTTAAACAAGCCCTCTCCACACCATCCCCCTACCTGAGAGTTCCTGGCTCCTAAGAGAGCATTGTAATCATTGTTATTATAAAGCACTTAGCGATGCTCACTTATTGCATCTCTCACCAGCCAAACACCCAGAACCCTGTTATTTCAAATGCAGTTGCCTTCATTTGCAGAAGCTCTTCATTGTATTAGTCCCTTTCAGCAATGAAAGAAAAAAGGGTGGGGGTGGAGAGCATTAAAAAAAAATAAATAGCAGTTTACTGCATTTTATGCCATTACCTCACTACTTTGTGATACATATCTAAAAGCTGTTTGTAAGACCTTTCCTGCTGTAAGGTGGCATCCAGACAAGCACTGAAGCAGACAGAGGGGAAGCATGAAGCCCAGTTCAGTTTTGTCCCAGTACTGCTGCATCACCCAGAGCTTAACAGCAGCAGGGATGAAGCTGCCAGCTTTCACAGGTCACCTCCTCTCTCCTTCCCCCCATCCAAGTGGGACAAAGACTGCTCCCTCCTCAGGGAAAAAGCGTGTACGTATCACTGTTCCTCTGAAAACGATACAAGTCTGTAGAAATGGAGGTGCTTGAACCACCCTGGGAATACTCAGAAGGTGCAGGATTTGCTGTACGTGGAAAGGATGCTGATCTGTCAGGCTCAGTTTCCCCATCTCCAGCAATAGCCAGCTTTTCACACTGAAAAGAATTCACCTCCTGTCCTGGAGGACTCCATGAAAGGAGGATCAACAGTAAACTATCGAATCCTCCTAATATGTCCGAAAAAATATTTTCCATCTTTTTCAGGAGGGGAGAATGGAGCTACAAAGGTGAGGCAGTCTCAGATCCAGACAGACTTTTAGGAGCAGAGTCAAAGCTTCAACTCAACCCCCTGATGCTAACTTTGATGTTTGCCCTTGGAAGACAGCACTGGAACACCAAAGCCAGAAACTTGCACACCAGTGGGTGCCCCAGAGCAGGTTTGCTCCCAGCCCTCACACACAATATGCTCACATGTAACCGGAATTGAGGATTACGCGATAATTCTCTTTTCTGCTCTTCTACGTGAGTATTGACATTAAACCCAAAAACTCCTGACATCCCAACATCCTATGAATAGAATGCCTTGGACTCTTTCCTGTAAGAGAGAAAATCCCAGTCTCTAATGTGGTCGTCTCAATGGGGCCCGTGACATCACCAGCCCCTTTCTGTTCAGAATAATGACTTCTTCCACACGCCAAGAGATTTGAAATTACCTGTGAAATATATTTCCCTAGGCACCGGCTCAAGAAGCATGTAAATTACCCAGCTTAATGGCCTCCAGAATTTCTCTCCAAGACACACGTAGAGAGCAGGAAATGTTCAGATGGTATCTCAGGTACTGTCCAAGGGGTTAAATGTCCAAGGGACGGCCAGGAGCTACTGCCCTGCAGCTTGCCCAGTAACTGGTCCCACTGGTGAGCGCTTGCCACAAGGAGGCAATGAGCACAAGATCCAATTCTAAATGAGTGCATCATCAGCACAAAAATGCAATTTTAAGGAGAGCACTTCTTGGGAAAGGTGCCTAACCATAATTTACATGGCACAAAGAGCCAACATACTGCTTATGCAGCAGAGGGCACCCATTTAATTTGGAGAAGTCCAGTGCTGAGCACTCAGCAGCAAGGCCTCTTGCCCTCTGACTACATAGAGAACAGCACTGCCCAAGCTTTGATGTTCAGGCATTTGCCAGAGAAGAGTGTCCTTCAGAGAAGCTTTTCATCCACAAGGACAGTTCTCACCCTCCCAACACCAAAGAAAGGGACAGACACTTTCCCCGGAGCCCAAATCCTCCTGCCCCTGTTTTCTGTTCCTGCAGCTGAATCTGATGTCTTGTTAGTACACCGTAGAAGAAACATTAATCCCAAAACTAAGAGCATGGATTCCGTCAGAGGAACAGAGGAGGAGGAATTCTGTGATCTGGTTGCATTTCCTGCTCCACCCCTGACTTACTGGAGTCTCTGAAGCCTTAGTTTCAGCAGCAAAACGAGCAATGGGGAAATGCAAGTGCTATTACAGAGTGCATGTACAAAACCACAACAAGGAGTGGAAGATTGAGAGCAGTGAGGGGTCGGGAGGGGGGACAATCCCAGGGGCATCATGAAAGAATTACCTGCCTCCTCAGGGAACAAGCCTGAGGCACACACGCTCTGCTCCCGATGCTCGCCAAGAATGACAGGTTGGTCACCTTTTAACACACAGTGGACAGAAAGTAGGCCAGAAGGTCAACTGGGGATAAGAAAACACCTGGAAGATAGGCCTGGCAATTGAAAAATGGGCCACATTCCTCAGTGTAAACCTCCTCAGAGCAAAGGTGTAAGACAAGGTCTTTGCTGAGACTCTTTTAAAGTGAGAACCTGTCCTCATTCTCGGCCACAACCATCTTGCTAACCCACATACTGCCAGAAGCTGTGGTATCACAGCAAGATTAACACAGAAGCAATTTTAACAAACAGCAATTTCCAAGCTAATTTCCTCACTCACAAGCGTGCCACTGAGGGCTGAAGTCCGTCTGGACCTCTCACAGCTATCTGTGCTCAGGATTAACTATACATCACTGCCAGTAATGCAAGCACTCTGCTACTCAGAAACTATTAGAAGATAAATATTAAACCTCAATATCATAGCAGTAGAAAAAAAAATGAGAAGGAGGAATGTCATTGTAATAAATACTGTAACCAAGCCAAATGAGGAAGCAAGGTTAGTTTCATGTGGAAAATTAGACACAGAAAATACAATATACTTGGAATAGTCCTTGCTTTGGTCATGGGATCTGGACTTTTGCGCAATGAACCTCACAAACTTCAGAGCAGTTCAACAAACTGCAGTTTGGTACTGCAGGTTGTCAGTTGCAGGATGAAACAGGGCTCTGGCCACCAATTCCACCCAGCCCTGAAGCACCAAGCCTTGCACACGAATCCTTCATCTAACGTAGATTGTTAAGTAGGGAAACTACAGGTCCACGCATTACTTATGGCCCCAACACAGGCCTCAGGTAATGCAGCTGGAGCATCTCACCTGCAGCCCAAGCAGGTCCCATTTCACCACACTACAATGATTCTGATATTCCTCCATAAGAAGGACAGGTACATTTACTACACCTTTCCTTGCTGCAGCTGTTTGGTGCTCTCTGAAAGCAACGTCACGTACAAGAACCCTCACGTTATCCAGTGAGATCTGAGAACAACAGGAATGGTACAAACACAGCAAAAAGTAGATTTAACTAAGAATGAAAGTCAAGTATTAGGCAAGCTACCATAAAAACACTGTATCTTTTTTTCTGGCAACCTGCTCTTCCACCAGCCAGCTGTGACTCCAGAGAACAGGATGGGGTCTGGCAGCCACTCCCCGATGAGAAGGTAGCTGGCCACGCACTCAGCTGCCTGAGTCCCCAAATAAGTGACATTTATTAAGAGGCCCTTACAAAATAAAAAAGGCAAGGCTGCTTTCAGCACACATAATCACATTCATAAACTGCACAAACCAGCAGTGCTTTCAGCACAAGGATTCACTTGGAGTGGTGTCAAGATAAGAAGGGCAGAAAAAGAAGATTCCCACACAGCAGCGTTGCCACAGGCAGTGCTCCATGCAGAGCACCAGCCTTGGGATGCATCCTCACCTCTGGCTGGGTAACACTGTGCCCGCTCCAGCAAACATGGCCCCAGCAAGGCTGGCACGACAGGGCTGCAAGAGGGGAAAAGGTAAGAGCTAGCTCAGCAGTGACAGTGCTGAAGTGAGACCTCATGCCAAAATGTGGCTGTCAGAGCCCTTTCGTACCCAGCTGCTCCGTCCTCATGTCTGGGCAGGGAGCACAGGGAAGCAGGGGGAAAGTGAGGGTGTAAATTCACCTGTGGAAGGAGCCACTTCACATGAAAAAGAGCCCCAAGCACCTAGCAGACAGCTGAGGTGAGACAGAGCTGGTTAGATTTTTCTCTACAGTAAAGACTAGATCAAAACAAATAAACATAGCAAGGAGCAAGTGACACAGAAGGGTTCAATTTAGCCTTAAGATGATGGGTAAAAGGGCGGTATTGATGTCAGAAATGCCAACACAACATTTTTGCTGCTGGGTCAAACAGGCGGGCAGGTGCTAAATGGGGTTATTTAGAAACTGAGACCAAAGCATCAGCAGACAGTAGATGTGTTAGCTGCATTTCTTTTCTCCACCTCACAGTAAAAATCCCACCGGAAGCAACCACAACCACCACCATATTTAAAAGTTAAAAGGCAGAAGCCTGAAAGTTATCCCTGGCATAATCCCACAGCATCGTTACATCAGGGACGTTACATTTGTCCCAGCATCTTGAAAATTTTCTTGAGAATTCTCAGCTTTTAAACCTATACAGCAGAGCACAGCACACAAGACTTGACAACAGCAAATTTTTCTGCACTGTATCAAGCCTAAAATCAGGAATGGCTCAATCAGAAATCCCCCAGCACTCAGCCAAGGGGGAGGCATGAAAGCATCCCTATGCACAGAGAGGGTCCCTTTTGGTCTACGCTCTTGGAAGTGCCGTTATTTGTAGGAGGCAAAATAATGTCATCATTTTGGTCACTGATCAACAACTATTAAGACCTCCCAGCCAACAAAAACAGAATAAATAAAAAATAAGAGCTGCATGAACAGAAAAATATTGATTTTTTTTTTCCACACTCATGTAATCTACCCTCCTTCCCAGAGCAGGCAGGGGAGGAAGGGAAAGCAGAGGAGTGCCCACAAAGCTTTGACGCATGCCTAGCTCACTGTCCTGAAACCCTTTTCAGCTTGCAGGCCTTGAATAATTAAATGCTTTTTCTTCCACCCTTTTCTTCCCCTGGTGTGCATGACACAGTGCTGCAGGAGGTTAACTTTACCTGGGCAAGGGGCATCCCTCTCCCTGCAGAGGTACTGGAAGCACGTGAGCCCACACAATACTTCCCACACACACTGATCCCAAGAATGTGACACTACAGTGAAGGCTTAGCAGAGACCTCTAATTTACAAGACTGCCTCAGACATGAGGAGATGGCACTTTGGCTCCTCCTGGGTCTACTGAGTTCGTTATGGAGCAATAAAAAGACGTTCAACCACTCACAGCCCAGAATCTGACTCAATCTTCAACACCTGATAAAGTTGAACATTAGGTGCTTCGCTTGGCTTAAGTCTGCCTCTATTTTGGTGTTCATGTTACAGCTGCCAAAAGTCTGCCTGTAAAACCCACTATAGGCTAGAAATGCAAACAAGGCACGGCATTCGTGACCCTCCCTGTTTCATACTGTACAAAAAGTGTTTATTAACTACAACAGAGAGATATTATTACATGAAAATTAATAGATGTGGGAATTCAAATACAAGAATATCTCTGGTTCAACAGAAATTACATCGGTGAGAGCTTTATATATTTTTGAGGGGTGAGTAGCTTATACAAGGCTAGCTCTGAAAATTATTTCGAGATATGCCCCTTGTTTCGCTTTCCTGTTTGGGAGAATGAATGTGAGCTCGGACTTGAGATATGGGATTCTTCTGGACTGCAGAATATTAAGCGCCCACTGGAGAAGAAACAGAGCCTGACAGCAAACCGGCAGCTTGTGACAAAAGTTTCAGGACACGGCTCTGTTATGAGCTGAGAGGCATTGGTATTTATAAGGAGAATCATATCCTCATTTGTCACTTCAATGGAGATGGATACAACACTTTCCACCGTTTGAGGGCTAACTTTGTGCTTGCAAGGCCAAGAGGCTTGGAAGCCCAAAGACACGGAGCAGGCTCTATTTACCAAAAAATCAGGTGCACAACGGCAGCCACACCGTGAACCCGTGCTGTGCCTGCTGCAGCACTGACTTTTAGCACTGAAATGGTGTTGCAGCTGGGATTGAAGCAAGCCCACACACTGCTGCCAGGACTCCGACTCTTAGTGCCCTCACTCTCCGTGTTAGACAGCACTGACTTAATGCTCCTGTGGACACACATGTTCCAGGTTATCCTGAGCAAACCCCTCTGGTCCACAGCCACGTGTTCTGCACACTTCCAAGCCTCTCAGTTGCTGAATGCCACACAGAAAAGCCTGGCCAGCTCTGGCTGGAGCTTTCTTTTACTGGAACTCGGATAAGAAAACCTCACCAAAAGGAGTACGTACTTTAACCAAACTACCCCTGCAAACAGCATTTCTACAGATGGGAAGCAGCCGCTATTTCGGTCATGAGATTTTCACCCTTCTCTGTCCTTGTGTCTGTACTCCCCATCCTTTCCACCCCCCACCCTTCCCTGAAGCATAGGCTGCTTTCTAACACCACACAGATTTTTGCTCCAATGCACAGCATGATCTAACTAATTCGCACTTCATTGCTCCGCACACCTCATCATTTGCACATGAAAACGGCAGTCTCTCTCTATCCCTCCACTTGCTGCCTATTTCTTCCCCCTCCTCCTCCATCCCCCACCTCCTGTACCTCCTCAGAACAACTCCGCTACGGAAGCTGCAGTGAAGGGGCTCACATTACCAGGACTCCATTGCTTTTACAAAATTTACTAGTGTGCTGTGAAACCTCATAAATAATTCAAGATAGACAACCTTTGTCAGGTAAATGAACGTGCCTTTTGTAATGCATCACTCCGGGTTTTCTATCACAGTGATACTCACTTTAGGCACAACCCATATTGATTCAGGAATTCCCCGAGTGTCACTGTGGGAAAGAGTAGAACAGTTTTCACACCAGCAGAAGCCAAGGAAACCCAAAGTCTACCCAGGGCTTCACGGGACTCATAACAGAAACCCACTGGTGCAGAAGTAGCTCCAGCCTAGTCCACGGAAAGCACAGCTCCATCCCCACTCTTCAAGGACAACGAAAGAAGGAACAAGGTCGAGGGAGGCAAGAGACATTCTTATTATAGATCTCCTTTTCATCGCAAGAACTTCAGGGATTTTGACACACACCAGAGCTAAAAATCATGTTGCATCCTGTGCTTCTTGCGTTTAACTCTACTCACAATCAGCGGTGTCGCTGCACAAAGAGATGGGCAAACTCAACTGCTGTTTTGACAACTGTGCCCAAGGCTTTACCATCATTATTGACCTAGATGGTTTATATGGCATTTAGCACCCAATCTGATTGCTGTCAGCAATTATCTCCTCTGGAGTTCTCAGTCCCAACGAGACGTGCGGGAGGAGAATTGATCCCGGTTCTCCTGAAAGGCAGTCTCACGTAGCCTTGGGAGAAGCTGTGCTGTACAACAGCTCCTGCACCGTCCCCCACCAGACCGAGAAGCAGCTTCCGAGGAGGTGGCACAGTAGCCTAATCACAAGCAAGGATAACGACCTTGCGATGAGTTAATGAATAGATACAGAAACCACAGACCGTGCACCCTTTGTCTGGCCCGACTGCGTTCAGATCCTTGTGTCGTCTCTCGCCCTGCAGCCCTTTCACCCGTCACAAGCTCATCTGGTTAAATATCCCGATCACTCACGCGTCAGTCAGTGCGAGAAACACTTCGCTTTACAGAGGAAGAATGAATCCTTTGGTCTGCATAAACACCTTTTATTTCTCATTATATTTATGACAAAAAGATAACGGCCGAGACAGAATGGGAAGGGCTGTAGGAAAACTGTCAAAGTTATGAAGAAAATCTACGCGCATTCTCCACAAGATCAAATAATTCAGCCTAAAGAAAACCATGCCAATAGCTTGTTGACAGAAACTGACTCTCCAGTAACAACAATATGTGCAACCCAGCAACAATAAACTCGAGGATGAAGGCTAGATTACAGGAACTGCTCTAAAACAACAAACTACTACCAACACCCCAGAGAGGAAAAATAATTTTGCTAACAAAAACCATTTTGCTTTCAAGAGGCTCCTAGAAAAGTAAATATCGAAGCGTTCCGATACCGTCCTTTCTTACTGAATATTTCACTCAAGTATGTTGCTCGGTAATGACTTTTTCTTTTATTTCATCCCACTTGAGTATTTCATTGGCTGAAAAAAGCATTGTCTGACTCGTACAGCGTGTGCACGCGTACCGTGTTGCAGAGTGCGGATGCCCCAGCACGCAAGCCCTCGAGAGCCGTTCTGATGGCTTTTGAAGCCAAACACCAGGAAGCTCGTTCAAGGATAAACGTTCAGGTTCCCATTCAGAGCCTCCGTAACCAAACCACCGTCAGCTTTTCAGGGGCTGCTGCACACACGCGCACGACGCACACAAAGCTTCTTTACAACAAAGCTGCTGAACTCTGCCTGTCAAACACCAAGCAGGAGCCCATTTCTACCCTCAGGTCTATGTGCAGGAGCCTCATCGATTTCAGTGGGAACCCACACGCTTTCTCAAGAGAATTTCAATTAACAATTTCTCAATGTATGCAGTTGAAAAACTCAAACTCCTGAAACCACAATCTTGAAGGGGATGAGTGCAGGCAGGTTACGGTGTTGAGGTGTCACAGGCAAAAAAGCAGTAATGCTCTGCTCTTTCCCCATGTGAGAACTGAGCAGGAAGCACACAGGAATGGAGAAATTTGTTTTTAAATAGCAAGAAATATTGCAAATGGCTTTTAAAAAACATTCGTTCCTCTTTGTGAGGCTCTTCTTTAACCTCTGGAAAGTTCAGGGTGCCTCTGCACGCCTCAAAGAGGTTTCTGCCACCAAGCTCAGCCTGCGTAGGGCTGTTGCAGGGACAGTGGGTATTTGTGCCTCCACTGGGTACAAATTGTCACAGAGGCTGCTCAGCCCTCACAGGGACGGAGGGACGTTATCTGTCAGTCACTCATCGTGGTAGTTTGCCCTCCCAGGGAGCTGTCTCTCTGCTTAGCGGAGCACAGCAGAAGACAAGCAGGGCCATCTCCCAACTTCTCTGCTCCTTTCCAGACGAGTTCCAATGCCAAGCATCAAAACCATAATTGGAAAAGATTTTCTGACTGCACAGCAGGTGGGCAGTAGAACAAGAGAAGGAGCTTCCTCGACATGGCATCCTGCAAACCCTAAAGCCTCCAGTCCTAATAGAGTTATTTATTTCAAGCCCTGCTAGCCCAGATGTGCCATCACTACCAGCATCATTAACCTCATTTGGGGTGAAATGACAAGTACAAATCAAAATCTGCTACAAAGAAGCAACTAATTTGGAAGAGGCAGCCTCAGGCCCACCTTCCAGTGGTGATGGGAAGCTATTATGCCGTGTTGCTCTGAGCAGGAATCTTCACTGCTCACTATCTGACAGGAACAGGGGTAACACCTCCAGCTTGCTGCCCAAAACAACTGTCTACATCTGACAAGTGCTGAACCTGTTGGAAAAGCAGGACTGGATCCTGGACCCCATGCTGGCACTTTCCCCTGCAGACATGCCTTTCTCCTGGGCTGCCTGGCCAGAGATGCCCTGCAGCGCAGCGACGAAGCCAAGCAGACACGCAGCAATTCTGCACACACCTGCTTCCTCACAAGAAGCAAATGGCTCGCCACCCTCTAGCAGATGGCAATTTTCTTTCAAGTCCAAGTGACAAAAAGCCTTGCTGGAAAGTAAGGAGGGGGTTTGTTCTGCTCCCCAGTGGCAGCACGGGCAGCCACATTCCCCAGCACTCACGTGCACAATCTCCACTAACGTGAGGCGATGGCGATACAGGTACAGGACTGACCAGGCTTTCGATCATCTCACATCAAACAGCTCAGAAATTCAAGCAGAGGTTGTTACCATGCTGCCACAGGAATCCCTCTGTGTACTATTTAAAAGAAAAATTAACTGCAACCAACAACCTTCCTTTCCACAGCCATTAATCCCGTTGCCCACATAGATGCACATTCTTGTACGTGATGATTCCTGAAAGGAGCCTTGTCAGTCAGTGGCCATCACCTAACACGCCCGCCCCAATGGGTTTGTTCCAATCGGGGATTTTGCTTTTTAAATCTCAATGAAAAATTCCCCTTTGGACAACTGGCTGAGCCGAGCTTTCCTTAGCTCAGCATAAGATGATTAAAACCATGCTACCCGGGAGGAGAGAGATAATGTAGAACACCAGCGATTTATCAGGGACAGAACCAAGAATCAACACACTGACAATAATTAATACAATTGTAACCAAAAATAAAAACCGAAAATGTTCTTTATTTTCTTCCTTCCCCCCCCTCAGGCAAAATATCCTAATCATTCAGTCTGCTGCCTGCCAGAATGAAACAGTTCTGGGGCTGCTTAAAAAAGAAGCCTCATTTTTGAGAGTCCTGTAGTAAAAGATGACTTCAGTGATTTACAGAGAAAACCTCCAAAGACAAACATGTTTCTAATCAATGCTCTGAATCATTCGCAAGGGTGCATTGTCCAAAGTAGGAGAAAATTAGCTGGTAATGGGAAGAATTCAGCAGCACATCTCATCAGCTCAACTCGGCTCCCGACCGGTAAATCTGCCCAAAAAATTTAAGTTCTATCCAGGCTCTCTAAAAACAAGAAGGGTGCAAACTCGGGGGGAACAGACAATTACAGGGGATTGTTCAAGCCTTGGTGCCAGTTACCATTGCGCTCTTTACTCCCATTAAGTATTTCCTTCCCAAGAAACAAACAATCACAGCAGCCCTAGGGCAGAGCTCACCAGGCATTTCAACCCACAGGTTACGGCATTAACCTACTGCCCAGCAATTGTGCATCACCATCAAATATCCATTCGTGACTCCTCTCTTCTCTGGGTTCACAAAACAGGTCATGAGGGGAACCAAAGGAGCAAGAAGATATCGGGTCAGGTTGAGGTCTTGCGTCCCTTCTGCGTCTCTTCTCCAGATGCAGCCAGACGGCATTGATTCCCACCAGAGGCACACACAGAATTAGCGGCCTTTTCAGGACCATTCCTCTATATTTGCAAGAAATTATGGATCTTTGCCAGTGGCTTCAGTTTTTGCTCATCTTGCCTCACTCAGTGCAGGATCAGGCCCACTCTGATAAAACCTCTGATAAGGGAGCACAGAGCTAGCAAAATCTATTCTAGCAAACCCCACCAAATTAATTGGAATAGAACTGCTTCGGTTAAAAAGCTGGCATGGTTTATTAGACTAACGTAGATAATAGTCAGGGTGAGGGAAGGCAAGCACATTATTTACAACTTATAAGCCTTTTTATGTCTCTCTCGGTAGAGGAACCTTCTTATAAAACTTTCTGCAGCTAGAAAGAAAACACAGCTTTGACTCACAAACTGGTACCCAAAAGAAATTTATTCTACAAATTGATACTGTGTTCTGAACTTAAGAAGAGAATGCAACAACTTGCAATCCATGAAACGCTGCTGAAATAGCAAACACGCCACAAACTTCAGCTGTGCTTCACCACATACAGAACCCCCTTTGCTTCTTTAGGCATTCTCCCAGAAGCAGAGATCGTTCATGGGAGAGCGAAGCTGGATCAGGCCGTAAGGCTGTGGTACTTGGACGGGAACTGGCGTGTTCCCTTTCCTCTCCTCCCCCTGTAGGTAGACATTTCTCAGGGTCTTATTCTGAAGAATTTCTGTATTTACGTGACAGCAAGAAAAGGGAACCCATCGGCTCCCAAAGGTCAAGGATATTTAAAAATATGAATACATGCCCCAAAAGAATCCAGAAGGAATCTGTCTGAATGGGAAGGATTTCGGAATAAACAACCATGCCTTTGGTGAAGGCAGATATTAACACAGTAAGCTACAGCTCTCCCAAATAAACAACACTGTTTCTTCTGCCGATAAGCCTTCTTTTCAGAAGGCCTGACTACATGCTTGCAAAAACGTACTTTGAGATCAAAGACACTAATCTAAAAGGCTTTCAAAAACACTTCCTATGACATATATATATATGAAATGTATTTCTATTCTTAAGCAAATCACAAATGACAAGACAAATGTGACATAAAGCAGTGCACATTCACTGGGGCAGCACGAAGTTAAGGGCAACACTGCTATTATTAACTCTATGTCATTGAAATCTTTCCCCCACCTTCAGAAACGCAGACTGTAAGGACACGGTGTCAGCCTTTACTTTGAATCGTCTGGATTTTTTTCAGTTTTGTGTCAACAAACCTCAGCAATTCATAACGGAGATGACAGCCTCTTAAAATACATCTCAGCAAGGTTTCCCATGGATGTGTGGAGAGGGACAGGCTTAAGGGTTATCACGGTAGGCAAGAGAGCCATCCCCGTTAGCAAATATTCCCAAACATGAACTTCTAAAGCAATTTCTTCTTGTTCAAAAAAATCTATTTATATCCTTCCTGCAGCGACTCTCCAGTCCCCCACCCCCTCACCCAAACGAGCTGCTTTCCGACTCTCTTTCAGTAGATTACAGTCAATTTTAGTCGGTCCAGAGGGAGGGAGAGGAAGACCCGCCAGCTCGGATAGCCTGTGGAACTATCCAGCTATTATTAGTTTATGCTCAAACTCCGG
>VZTA01028942.1:219513-307347 GCA_013398855.1 Mohoua ochrocephala
CCCCGCCCCGAGCAACGAGGGACCTCGCGGCTCCTTCCCATCCTCCGCGCGGGTCTGTCACTGCCATTCCTGCCCGGGTACCGCGTTCCCCTTCGGGGCCACCTCCCGGAGACACGGCAACGTATGGGAATCTCCAGTTATGTTTAATATAATAATAATAGCAGCTACGATTTTTTTTTTAAAGCATACTATGACTTTGGGGAGCGTTCCTGAGCGCGACAGGAGGGCAGACTGCAAATTCAAAATAACGGAATTAATAACTACAGCCCCCAGATTGGCAGGGTTTCTGAGCCAGACTTTTGAAGGCCTGGATTTTGAAACGCTGTCTTCTGGATAGCTGCAGCATAATTTCATCTTCCCTAAACTCAAACCCAAGCTGTTCGGCTTCACGGGAACTGACCACTGGCGAGGCAGGGACAGCTGGCAAAGGCAGAGGCAGGAACACTGTTCACATGCTCTCCTCCCCAGATAGCCTAAATCTGGACAATCAGGGGCCAGGCAACGTGTGAGTAGCACCACCTTGCCCTCTTTAACTTCGAAAAAGGTGCCATATGGGCAAGGTTGGCAGATCTGGCCAGATCTCTTGTGGAAGAGCCCCACAAATTAGGCATCAGCGCTTTAAAGATGCAAAGGCTTCTCGGTCCTGCCCACAGTAACAGCACAGCAGTGGCAGGACAGGAGCTCCTGGCAGTTTGGATTCCAGCACAGAGGTTTAAAAGCCTTCCAGCTTGGGAAGGGGGAAGGATTTTGATAGGGAGAGGTTGCTTCTCTGAAATGCTACATGCCCTCCTTTTTCAGGAGGGGTTTTCATCTGCCGATGGACAGAATCGCCTCCACCCTGTTTCTGCTGCGTAAAGGAAACGTTTTGGAGTAACAGAGATCCAGACTCAGACTCCCAGTACCCCAGGAGCACTGAGACTGCCATCTAAACTCATGTAGTCACATCCAGGCACATCATGAGTTTCAGAGAGGAGCAGTGATGGAACATTCAGGATTTGATGCACTGACTCCAGCTCAAGCTGGTTCACAGAAACAATTCTTTTTTCGAAGAGGTAGAAAACCGCTATCATTTTCCCCAACTCTTGTTGGAACTCAGCAGTAAAACCCACTCCTGAATCCAGAAAATAGGACTTGCAAACACATCAGACCCTGACCTGATATGTTCGACACAGAAATGAATATGCGCAGTAATTTAATACTTCAATAAATTATTAAGAAATACTTCAGTATTCCCTCTCTAGCTTCTGTGCCACGTGCAGACCAGAACCATGCTTTGCACGCTCTTCAGGACATGGTCTGGTTTTGCATCCTGTGTTTCAACTGCACCTGCCACACAGTTTAATCCAGGTTTGCATGGGCTATTACAGTCAAAATCACAGTTACTGACCTGCCATCCAGAAGTTTCCAATTTACAACCTCCAAGTGTGTTTCAGCACTGGTAAGTGGATAATCTCTAGTGTATACATGGGAAACAGAGAGACAATAGGATAAACAGCTTGTCCTTTGCTGGCAGAGTCAGCAGCAGATAGTAAACACTCTGAATTGTGTAGAATTTGGCTTTCCAAACTCTTGAAAGACAAATTCTGTTCTCTGTTACATCCCTACTTTCTTTCCCAGAGGACCTGGGTTAGCATCTGTCTAACAGATACAATTTAACTCAAGACATGAGCCCACAGGGTCCAGATTTTTGGTTCCCATTCCAGCAAGATAGCCAGGGTCTATGAGGCAACATTGCCATTGCCAGATATTCTTTATAACATGGGATTTTTCTGCATTATGCAATCTGATCCTCTGTCCTGTAAGAAAAGCTCAGGGACACAACTGTGTATTGCCACGGCTATCAAATGCTTTTCCAAATGCCTGGCATCCAGCAGCTGGCTGCTCTACAATTGCAAATGCATGGCATGTATGCAGCAGCCCCAACGCTGGGTGCTCCAGCCTGCTGTGCTCGAGCCGTGTGTGTGAACAGAGCAACTCGCCAGCCCAGGCACAGCGACCCGACGCATTCGGAGCGGCGGGAGGGATTTATTTCCTTGAGATGTGGCTCTCCAAAATGCTTACAATTGTTTTGGTTTGATACCATTACCAATACTTACAATTGTTTTGTTTGATATCGATAACCTTCAGAGCAAAATTTGATCTTGTGGTCTTACAGTAGGAGCAGATCTCTAGATGTCAAGCAGTTATTTTCAAATGTGGCTGTTTGGGTTTGTTAACAGTAAAGCCTTGTCTGCTATGTCCTTGTTTGTAAAGAACAGTCCTGTACTGCTGAGATGGATGTTTTGGTTTAGTTTTATGAAGTTGTTTTGTTTTGCTATTTCAAACGTTTTGTGACTGTGTAGTACTTGTTGCTGCAATGTCTGCAGTCCATACATGGATAGGTTGGCTAGTAGGAAGCTGGTTGGAAACAGTCTTAAGTGTAAAGGGGCATAATCATGGAATAAGTCAAGAGACAAGGCACAAAAAAGTGTCGATTCACTCCTGTGTGCTGCTAGATTAACTCTGTCACCTCCCAACCAAACCCCTTTTCCTCGGGCACATCTGTATACAGATTTATCAGCAGCCTCCTTTTACTGCCACCCTTAAAAATGCTGCAAGTTTAATTTCCAAGCTCTGCACAGGGGAGAGTCACATCCAGAACCTGTATAAACAATGTATTATAAAGACCTTACATGGCCAAAATTTTCAAAATCACTGCTGTCCCAAAAGGGAGGGAAGCAAATCAGTGGAATCATCTTCCAGCTGGTATTCTGTTGAGAATGACAGGGAAGACAGCATTGCTACTTACATTATCCTTCCCATTTTCTGCAGCAGGTGCTGCTACACTGTGGCCTGTTTGAAACACTGTCTAACCTGCAGCACCAAGCACCACCAAGCCACAAATGTGGGCTTGAACATGGAGTTGAAGCCATCCCCAGCAGGGCAGCTTGTGATATGTCAGTGTAGGTTCTCAGGATCAGCCTAACATTGCACTGAAAGCACAATAATCTACACAGGACCCGGTGGAATTCGGCACAATACCTGAAATACCGACAGGGTTGCAGCAAAACAGGCAGCACCACTGCCGTTCTCCCACGTCTTTTAGTGGAGAAGCCATGTAGGAGGAGGCTGTCTAAGTTGTTCTTATGGCTGATTTATTTGCAAATGCAGGTGGATGCTAGAGAAGGTGTGAGTTTAACTCTTCCCTGACTGATCGTTTCTCAGGAAAAATGCAAACCTTTGCAGTCAGTAACTGCTACGTGGACATGTTTCTTTCCTTACTCCTTCAGGTACACCAAGTTTGGCCTTCCCCAGCCTCTGCTTTCATGCAGTACCTTGATGAAAAGGGACAATCATCCACGCTGTCCTAGCAAAGCACATCCCCTCTGTGCAGACCGAGTGAGGAGAAGAATTAGCAAGGACACTCCTCTCCCCCTCTTAGCAATTTACAGTGAAGCACCTCTGCATTCCTGATGGGCAGCTGAGATTCCAGCATGCCTAAGGGAGCACAGCTCTGCGCAGGATTCCCCAAGAAGGGCAGTCAGTGTCCCAGGACACAAGCTTCAACTTCAGGCAGATTGGCACAGGTACCTGGCTTGGTGTACGAACGGTAGTCAGCAGAACAAATCTGTCAGTTTAAACCTGAAGCCCTTTCATGGAATTAGTCCAGATCCACAGTTTTGTAATTACTAGTGCAGTTTTGCCCCCCACGGCGAAACACGTAAATGCTGGAGTAAATGATACCTATAGTCTTGACAAATCAGTTGCTGAGTGAGAGGTTGGAAGATGTTGTTGGCATACTATTAAAGAGAGACAAATAAGGGGAAGAGGTAATTAAGAGTGAGCAAATGATAACAGCTAATGCACATCCTGACTTCAGAGGTTTGCTCTTATTCCAGGTTCTTAAACACCGAGCTCCTCAGCTAATGATGTATAGAGTTGCTTGATGCCAGATGTCATTGTTTCAGAAAGAGGAGAAAAGAATACACTTAACATTGATAAAAGCACAAGAAGTAACTGTTGCACTTATCACAGGTCATGGAAAGCCACATTGTTTTCAAAAGCTCAAGAAATAAGGAAACAGCATCGTGGATATTTGCGGAGTTTTTGATCCAGAGCAAATAAGAACCTGCAAGTAAGAGCAAGGAGTTGTTCTGCGGATACTGATATGGACAGGAAAGGGAAACAGCCCAGGGACAAGGTTAAAGCTATTCCCAAATCCTTTCCCAGCTGTCTCCATGGGGCACTTAGCTGCGTGTTGCAGGGCCTGTGCTGGCCTGACATTACAGAGTCCACAATGTACATTTAGAGAAGCATACAGGTTCTTTGCCCAAACTTTGCCAAGGCAAAGGCTTGATCTGAGTCCACAACTGGAATCAGTTCCTTCGGCACTATCATTTTGTACTATACATCTTTTCTAGACAGTCTACGAAATACATGTACTCCATCTCAAACTGGCAAGTCTGACAGTCACTCTGGATGAAATTCACATTGCAGAAGCCTTGGGCACGACTGGAAGCCTACTCTGGAACTGTAATTGGGATTTGCCTGTTGACTTAACAATTTTGTTTTCTTTTTTGCTATTAGTTTAGAGATGCAAAGTCTAATCCAGGACTGCAAAATTTTCCAGCTCTGTAAAGACCTAGCCTCATTGCCAAAGGGCTGATGGGCAGCTTGTAAAATGGAGCCTCCCACAATCACTTTGGAGGCTGCTGGGGCAGCTGAAGACACAGTTTTCTTCCAGCTTTTACCTGTACCTGCGCTCAAAGTAGACCTGGTGTGGCAAAAAATAAAAATGTAAGCATTCAGTCAGTCAATTTAACTCAAGCCCGAGTCACCTGCCATTGAATCATTTATCTGTGGGATCCAAATGGTACTTCTGCACGATGTGAGGGTGAAATAGCTGAGGTCAGCATCGTAACGAGTCACACAGCGTTGCACTCAGCTACCTAATGTAGTCACACCTCACTATTGCTTTAATTTAAAACATGGTTACTGCACAACAGGAATCAGCACTTGTTTCAGAGTTCAGTACAGGAGATACTCAACCTTGACCCATATTGAACATGAGATGGGTTTTTTTGTTTAGTTGGACAATGATTTAGGATTGTCATCATATTAAGTGCTTCTCCTGTGCTCAGCACACGGACTGATACTGTTCCCCCAGCATTTTGCAGTGGAGGAATATGTACTTGTGGTCTATATACACTCATGGTAGTGCCATCTTGTAGGTGAGCCCATATGAAACAAAGGAGATGAGTGACATGCCCAAGGACATGCCAGCAATCTGTGACACAGGAGGAGTGAACCCCAGTTTCCTAAAAACTGAGCTCTAAAAACTGTCAGTTCCTCAGGGCCTTGCTCTGTGACTGGGGCCTGTAAGTGCTGCTACAAAGTAAATACATTTTTCTTATTATTAAATTCAGAAGAAGACCTAAAGGTGATTTGATTAGATCACATAAGTACCTTTATCCTGAGAACACAGGGGTTTTTTAAGGGCTTCTTAATCTAGTGGAAAAAGACATATTACAAGAGCCAATAGCTGGAATTTAAAGCCAGAAAATTCAAATTAGAAACAAGGTGCAGAATTGAGGGGTTTCTAACTGTAAGGATGATTAAATACTGGAAGGACTATCCAGGAATTATTTGCCTTTTGAATTCCTCACATCAAGAGTAGATGTCTCTCTGGAAGATCCAATTTTGTCAAACACAAGTTACTGGGCTCAATACAAGGGTAACTGGATGAAATGTCTGGTTTTTGCTAAGCAGGAGGTCGGATTAGATCATCTTATCATCCTTTACAATCTTAAATTCTATGAATCTATGAATAGTAATGACCATCATTGTACGTTACAGCTTGTAAAACAGCAAAGAGCGCGCTGCAACATAGCTGGGAGACAGAATAAAGAAGCACGTTATAAAAAAAGCACTTTGCTCTGGAACTAAACCTGTGACTGGTAATTATTTAAACTTCATCTGTGTGTTTCCAAATATTCCCCCCAAACAATATTTTAATTAGATTTCAATTATAGGGAAAAAATAATAATCTGATAATCAACTAGGCCCAACTGCATTCAGAACAGCATCACCAACGTTCCTGCATAACGTTTAAAAGCCCAATGGATACAGAAATAGCTGCCGATTTGCAGGAATTATACACAGGAAATCTGTAAAGGAGGGCTTTTCTATAAAAGGTTTTATAGGCCTGAGCCTGGGATTCCTCTATTATATTTGAGTAGCTATAAAAACTTTTGTGCTAGATCATAACATTCTGTAGTTGTGAATGCAACAGATTTTACAGAAAATCTGTTTTAGCTATGTCTCAGGGAGTTTTTCAAATAAAGACATTGGCACCGCTCTGTGCTTCTTTGCCCATAAAGCCAAATTCTTTTACTGCCACGCTACAGCCTTCATCCTAAACTTTCACATCAGTTTAAAGGCCCACTCAGAAATCAGGACTTGTGTCTCCTCCCTTGGGGTTGTGAATGTGATACTTGTTTGCCAGATATGGGTCTGAAAAAAATCCATGGCGAGGGATCTGGAGGCCTCCAGTTTGCATATTTGCCTAACGTTCATCTCCACACCATAATGTCTGAGCATCTCACAGTCTCTAACAGATTTATCTTCCCACCACTTCCGAGATAACATGAAGTGTAATTCCCACGTTACAGTTAGGAAACTGAGATGTGGGGCACCTAACGCGATTTTCCTAACATCAAACATTTGTAGCAAAGGAGGGGCTGAACAAAGGTCTTGCAATTGTGAAGAGGTGTTCCTCATATTCCAGATTGTCTTCCCCCTTCCGCATTTGGCTGGAATGAAAATGATTGAAAGGAAAGCGACAGGAAAAATCAAGTTAGACAAGGAAATTTTCCCTACAAAGTGCTGCTTTTTTTGACGGGGGGGGAAGGTAAGAGAAATGGTATGCTTCACAAACTTCTGAAAATTTCTACTAACATCCTTCTTAAGAATTTCAGTCACTGATTGTGCGTGTGGATTTTGGAAGGAAACACACACACACACACAGACACACGCACACAGAAGTCCTTCTTTTGGAACAAGAGCTAAAACTATAAAAGCAACAAAATGTGGAAAGCAGGCCTGCAGCGGTGTGGGTTGATATTCTGTCTTTAAATCATTCTGGCACTTGTTTTTTTCCCCTCGAGGTAGAAGTGGTAAGCATCAAGGCAGAACTGCAGTAGCCCTAAATCAGAACATGCCTCTGTTCCTGGGTTTACAAAGCAGACTCTTTGCATTCCCAAGCAGAGGTCTTGGTGGTTCTCTACAGAGCTACAAAGACAGTTTCTGCACAGCTGTTCCCTATGTACAAGCCAGCTTGCTTTCTTTCTCACCATGCATATTTTAGTACCACTGACACATTCTAACGTGGCCGTGGCCGCCTTTTCTGGCCACATACAGGTGGGCCCTGAACATCCAGTGTTCGAACGGCCCAAATCTATCCTGCTACTTGTTCTGTAGAAGTCAAAGCAGTATAATCCTCCTGATATTGTGATATAAACTAAACTTTGTGAATTCTTTTCTATTTTAGGATACTTTTTCCTTATTCTTTATTTTTCCTCTGCAGGTGTATCCTCACACTCTGCATCCTCCATCCAAGTACTCATTTTTCTTTCTCTTTTCTCACCTCCATCCAATTACTCATCTTTCTCTTTTCTCACCTGCCCTATTGAGCTCTTTAGTCCAAAGATGAGGTGACAGTGCTGTCTTTCCGCAAATCCTCATGATCTTTCCTGCGGTCTCCCTGATTCCACCAAGCCAAATTCTCTCTCCTTTTTTCCCTCTCCTCCCCAGTGTTCCATTTCTCCCCTCCTCTCTGTTCCCACATCTGAAATACTCCCTTAAAGCAAGAGTCTCTGTCTCTTGTGTCATTTTGATCTTCTCAGTGCTACCAATCAGGCTATTCCAAAATGACAGGAAAATATCTCTGGCCTGTTAATCCCAGTTAGCGTTAGAGCAAAAGCAGGCAGCTCCAGCAAACACTGAGAAATCAAAAAGAGATTGAGGAGCACCCTACTTCCAAGCTAAAGGATGGTGAATCATAGTGTGTGCAGCTACAACATATTGCCATGATGTTCCATGTTAATATTCCAAGGAGAACACTGAGAAAACAGTCAGATCACCTCTGAGGCACACCTTGTAATGTGGGCTAAGCAAGGAGCCCACAAAGAGGTGCTTCCCAGAAGATATGTCCTCCGAAGGAGATGCTGGACATTATTACAGCTGGAGGAGATGCACTGCACATGTCTCTAATGCAATTCCATGCATCTCCCAAGGTTAATTCTTCCGTGAGCTGTGGGTGGCTGTGACATTTTTCCAGAAGACAGGCATCTGCCACAGCTCCTGGAATTATGGCCAAGGTAGCTCATGATTCATGCATGCCCATAGGCTTAATGTAGCAAGTGCTTGGCAGGACAGAAGTGTCGAGTGTAGCAAGGAGGGCAGGGAGAGCAGTGGTGAATCAGGCCTTCCCCCTGTGTCCTGGGCAAGGGGGACATAAAAGAGAAATGAAAAGATAAAGCCACATGCAGGTCATCAGCACACAGTGGTGAATGTATTCCGCGTTTAACCACCCCAAGTGCTTTTCTTGCCCCCTAAACACATTCTACCTTTTGCTGGGTGTCACCCCGTTGCTGAAAGCAAAGCACCCAAGTGACATTCACTGAAAATCACTGAAAAACAAGCACAGCGCAATCACACCTTCCCTCTCCAGTGCTCCTGCCACCCACAACCAGCCATAACATGGTCTATGCATCAAACTGACGGGAGAGCCTGCGTGCTGGACGCAGGCAAAATTAAGTAATGATGCTGGCAATGAAAGGAAAGGTCATGGACGTGTTAAAATTGGAAACAAAAAATAAGCATTCAGGTGAGAATATATTTACTACTTTCCTTTAGACAGCTAATTATCTTCTTTCTTGATATCTCCCACAGTCTCTGGCCAGATTCGTAGTTTAGTGAAAGCTGTAGGATTTTCTGTTCTGGTAGCAATCTTTTTTGCAGAACCCAAACCATTTTCCTGTGCCATGTGCCAGATCATTCCTGCAATAGGGCAGCAAGATCCTGTCCTGCCTGGGGTTCAGGGAAGCAGAGTGGAGTTTTCAGTGTGATTGACATATTTTTGCCTTCAAACCAGCCTGAGCGCCCTTTGGCTTGTAGTGCAGTAGAGGGGAGAAAGGCAGCATTTGAAAAAGAGAAAGGATCTCATTTTCCATTCCATCCTCGATCCTTTAGAGAAGGAACTGAAAGAGACACTCCAGATAGATGCAGAATAAGATTAGGCTCTAGAAGTGCTCTTTTAGGAAGAATGGGTGTAGCAGTTCTGCTGTGGTATTTTCTCTGCACTAGGCTATGAGAGATAATAGGTCTAACGGTTAAGCTGGGAGTATCAGGAGACTTTATTTCTAGCCCTAATTATATCAGAAATTATCTGTCTTTCCTTAGGCAAATCCCTTGGTTACATAGTGCCACAATTTCCCAGTCAGTAAAATGTTTAGACACCTCCAAAGCACTGAGATGCACAGATTAAAAACATTACTGTCATCACGTGCATGATTCACAAATGGAAGCTCATGTGTGCGAAACTTTTGACCGAAGTTGATGGCCAAAGTTTGCAAAGCTTTATTATATCCTGAATTACCTCTTTATTAGCTCAACCACAGTATCTGGGAACACTCTATTTTATAAGCCCCGTGATACTTTCTGTTGGTATTGGCTCACAGTTTCTCAAGTCTATCTAAGTTTGTAAGTATGTTTATCGCAAAATGAAAATCAATAAGGAGGGCTTTTTAAAAAAAATGGCAGTATTATATGCTTAGACAGAAGGGCAGGAATCCTGTGCATCTGAACGGCTTTTAAAACTACCTGACAATGAGGTCTCATCTTTGGCACAGAAATTGAGCTGTTCCACAGGTACCTTGTTTGGGCTACACGCAGCGTGAATCTGTTCCCCCAATCAACCCTCACCCCAGGTCTGTTTGCTGGCTGTGGCTACCACCATCGTGTTGCAAAGAAAAGAGGTATCCAGAGAGCAACATGATTCAAGGGCCTGGGAGACTGCAAGAGAGAAAAAGGGTATTTTCCGAATCAGTTCCCCATGAAATCACTGGAACTAGCGTTGTCCTGGGGGATAATAGAATGGATCATTAGGTGCCTTAAAAAGTTCACATTGGATTTTGAAGCCACCCTGCAAGATGAAAAATCAGTAGTTTAGGCAAATAAATAAAAGTCAGTGAATCTTCTTTAAGCTATGAACACAGGGGCAAAAGGGTTGTAAGAAGAAAGAGATTCCAGTCTTCACAAATTATATGTTTTAAAACTCCCCCCTTCCGTCTCAAATCCTTTTTTCTCTTCCCTGGTGATTTAATCACATGAGGTACCGTAAATCAAATTGCTTCCTTTTCTCCTCAAGTGTGAGTTAGCTCTTAATTAGGCTATTGGGCAAAAATGAAATGCATCCTATTAATAGCTTGGGATATCCTTTGTGCTAATGTAAAGGTTAAAACCTATCTTTGCAATGTGTCTGGAGTGGGATTTTGCTCTTGCAGACAGATGATTTACCTCTTGCTGAATTCACTGGAATTCATTCTGATTTACATACACATAAAAGAGTAATTTGGCCCATGGTATTTAATTTTTCTGTTTCAAGCTTCTGTTCAGATAAGAGAAGAAGATACATGGGATTGAATGCCAAGGTGAGCAATCATTTGGGCTCAATTATTTTCATTCTGTGCTTCCCATGTGTACATCAGAGTGTATAATGTGACATCCATATCCAGGTGAGTCTCAAACCTGACAGAAGGATGCAGTCTACTTATGGAGATGACCGGACATTGTCCCAAGATACTGCTCCATCTGATAAACAGGCGTTGCTCAGCCACGTCACGAACTAATGTCATCCTGCCAGCACCAGGTGACGTGATGACACTACACTGTGCTGTGATGGCATCTCCTTACAAGGAGAACCTTCCCTGCTCGTTCACTCAGGTCACCGGTCAGAGGAGCAGAGCCTGCTGCAGCTCCCAGCTGACATCAGACTGCGTTGGCTGCCTGAGTTATGCAGGGCATTGGATGAAACCCCTGGCATACGTCTAAGGCAGATGTGGAACTGATGGGAGCTGACGGGGTCTGACAAAGCCAGCATCTGAGTGGAACTTGTCCCAAGCTGGCCTGGAATAATGGTAATTTATGTCTTCATTTAATAGCTGAGGAAATAAATGCACAGAGTTACTGCCAACATCTGGAAATATAAGCTAAGACTACTGGTGCCTCTAGACAACGCTGACTAATATTTACTACCAAGCTTATTCTTCACTAGGAGATATTTACCAAGATTCATACAAGTCTCCGTTATGAAAACTTCTTTCCAGTCAGGATTTCTCATAGAATGACTGAAGATGTCTAAGGGAAAGGTGTAAACTTTGCAGGTTTCTTTCAAAACACAGATTTGGATTGCTTAGTCTTCTGCATCCTGTTTCAAATCAATCACTGCAGCTTAGGATAGCTCTTTGCAATGAAAAGTAAAGCCCTATCTGAGACACTCTGCTACTACAAACTCCCAACAGAGCAAAGTACACCTATCATTTATGCTCAGAAATAGGTCCTTTCCACTGCTAGCTGTTTTTCATGTGAGCAGTATAAAGCAAAATGGAAATGATTCCTGCACTAGCTAGTGTGACTCGGCTTATAACATCAAACAGGAACTCAGAGAACAAAACATTAGTTTCATGCTAGCTACAGTAAACAACATTAGGCTGCCTGAGAGCTGTAGTTGGGTCCCAGGAAAAACAAGGTCTTTGCTAAACAACATCAACACAGTAACTAAAATGTGAATAACTAAATCATACACTGTGCAAGCTGAACTACCAAATGAAAGTAAAGCGTTGAATTATTTGAATGCTCTTCAAACCTAATTTAAATTTCACCCACTACTGAGACCTCCATTTACTGGCATCATAACTAATAATGGGAATGCTGCTGAAATGCCAGTTTTAGCAAGAAGCCCATTAAGAGAATGAGAAAAAAAAAAGAGACATCATACAAGAAAACCAGCCATTTACAACATGGCATATAAGCTCCTTGCATAGAAATACAAAATAGCTGGAAATAAAACCCAGGCAGTAAACTGTCCCTTTTTCCAACACATTCAGTAATCACATCCATCCAGAGCTTCACACAGGAAGCCCTGAATATAAATATTCTACAGCAGATGCTGCACTGGCATTAAAGTTCCCTGTTGGGGGGACTGGATGATTCAAAGGGTAGTAGAAAATCTGTACGCCTTTAAGATATTGGTCTGAAACCAGACCAGGTTAATTTTGCTGTGAAAGTCAATTCCATCTGAGAGGATTTTTTAGCCAGCTGGAAATGAACTGGAGGTCTACTATGTCCCAGTCTCATCTGGCAGCTCTACAGAGACGCTGATGTATCAGAGACACTGATCTGTTCCTAAATCCTACCCAGGTTTGTGGCTCGTATAAGCATGGAGCTGGTTAGGAGGCAGACATTCTTGTTCAGTGCTGTGCATGCTCACTTTTCCTCCAAATTAAAGGTTATGGACACTAAACAAACCCTTGCATGTCTGAGTTGTGTGCACATTCCTGTCCTCTGCCCCCAGCTGCAAGATAAAATATGCCAGCAGAAGCCACCAAAAAGAGAAATGCTGGTGCCATGGACTCAAGTGACACACGGGTGTTTGCACACACCCTCTTAGCCAGGGCAAATTGCCCCTTTTGCTCTCAATGTCCAAGTGTTCTTAATCATTGAACCAAAGTGAGTATGAAAGGTTGCACACAAAGCTGAGATTAGGCTTCACAACACCACGGCTGAACATTTATAGCAATACGTTTTCTTCTTTCCTTGAGCTGTTCTAGTTCCTGCCAACAAGGATCCCAAGCCCCAGACAGTGCTGGAACACTCCAAACACTGCCAGATGTGCGACCTCAGGGTTTTCAAGGGTTCCATTTCACCTTTTCCCATTTTACCCCCATCAACAATTTTCTAGCCCATTCCCCTCACATATTTTGTGATTTTTGAAGGAATTGTCTATCAGGTTCTTTGAAGGTAGCAGTATTTTTGATATAAGTGTCCGAAAACTCACTGTTCCTTTGCATGCAGCCTTGCTCTTAGTCACTGGGGAGCTGGGAAACTGTGCTGACGTTCCTTGCAAGTGACCTACCCCTGTAAGAACCTGGTGGCCACAAGAACGACCTCCTCATTGCTCATCTCTGTTTCAACACACAGCACCTTCTCGTGCAGCTTGAGCAGCCAAAGAGTCCAACCTTTTGAAAGGGGATTTTTATCAGCAGCTTTCAAATGTCTAAACAGATAGAAATGTCATCCACCTTCATTTTATCAGCTCTCTTACTGACCTCACCATAGAGAGTAATTAGGTTACTTTGGTCTGGACTGTTTTATGTACAGTTGTCTTGATCTTCTTTTATTTATAAATCTCGCTATTTCAGCCTATTCCATCAAACTGTCTTTTATAATAGGCTCCACAGGGCTCAGTTCTCCTCTCACAGGAGGGTAAGTCAGGAATGTTTGTATTCAGTGAATGCTGCTACCCTGGTTTGAAACCATGGTCCTATTGATTAGTCAGTTCTCATAATTTTGTCAAATATTGAAGCTAAACTAAATGTGTGATTCTTACATGGTTGATAAGTTTTGGTTGGTTTTTTTGTTTTTTTTTTTTAAAGCTGGGTTCACATGAGATATTTTCTAACATGAAAAAGTTGCAAGCCACAAAACTTTACACTCACACTGGCTGGTCTGCTGCTCCTCATCTACTGTGCCCATAAAATATGCCACATTTCACACAACGTGCTTATTAGCACAGTTAGGAGCCATTAGAAAGAACCAGCAGAAGTCTTGTTAAAAGGCCTGAAGATAAAAAACATTCTGGCGTCACTCAAGAAATGCAGATATTCTGTTGTAGATGGCACAAAGAGACTGGGCTTACGCCCATTACTGATACTGCAGGAAGGAAGAATTTGGTGTCAGCATCCAGCAAGTTGGGAGCTCCCTTACCCCACTGGAATGCAAATTATTTGAACCTGGTAATTTATTAGGTCCACATTTTTTAAACATAGTCAGCATGAACCTGATTTCTCAGCTTGTAAGCTCATCAGGGCAAGGACAGCCTGCAGAGCTGAGTTCAGGGCATCCTGATCCCAACTGGTGTTACTGAACAACAATAATGAAAAGCCAGTGACACCTTCATCCACTGTGCATGTTTGTAGCTTATTTGTTTAGTCAGCATCACCATCCTCCTTAAAACAACTTTACTCAGTTTCTGCCTCTCAGACATTGATCTTTTTTGCACCAACAAACTTCCCACAGGTTCCCTTCGAAGGGGCTGTGACATCTTTCTGCATATTCTCAGTTACGGGGTTTTTATTGATTAAATGTACTTGCACAATTCTACATTTCTGAATGGCTGACAAGAGCAGGCTACACCCTGCTCTGCTGCAGCTCTCTGAGCAGCAATGCTGGAGATGAATGAAGAGATTTGCTTAAAGCTGGGCAGGGATGCTCATTCTGAAAAAAACAAAGCCCCAAAGAAAGCATTGTCTCTTTGGATGTGGCTTGGCAGGCTGAGGTTAAGGTGCAAAGCTCACGTTGGGGTTCTCTCCAGGCCATGGGGACAACTCATTCCCAAGCTCTGTGAACTGTACACAGCCCACAGACAACAGCTGGCCTCTGTCTGCAAATTAGCTCAGACCAATCAGTTTCCTCCTCTCCTACTTCCCTGACAAAAACTCCACTCAAACAGTAATTAACAGGTCTCGTTACTGCTCACTCTGTCTTGAACTGTTGGAAAATTATCTGTTCTTTGGCAATCATTGTATTAGTTCGTCAAGGGCTTCCTACAGGAACACGGCCTGCATGGAGGCCTGCAGGGAGCTCCCTCTGGGACATGGATATGGACAAGGCTTGGCAGGAAGCAGGGAGACCTTTAGTGCTTGCATCCTGGGATTTGAAAGTCTGAAGAAAACAAATGTGTGCATGGAGGAATGACATGAGAAAGATCTTAGCTGGAGTGCCACCTTCATGTCCCTTTTCTGGGCCACCTCTCTTGGCAGGGTTAAAAACTGCGACAGTGATGGATAAATATCCTTTGGCTTTGGGATTCAAACCTCTCCGGTTTTACTGCCTTCATAGGGGAATACTGGCATGAGAAAATCTGCCTTAAACCTATGCAGGGGAGTGCTCAGAACACCTCCACAGGCGTGCAGAGATCACTGTGTTCAGACCACTCGATTAATTGAGATGGAAAGTTTGTTGTGCCAAAACCCTCACAGTCATTTGGTAGATGTTAGATACAAAAACGTACATCTCTTTACCGCTTCACACACATGGATCTCAGTAAGTTTGCTTTACGCACCAACAGTGGTGGCGATTTTTGTTGCATTTTTTGAGGTATCCAGAGATTCTGTTAGGGAAAAATAGAATTTCCTTGTCTTCAGGGTTCTCATGCAGCCATGTGAACTGGTTAGTTTCATAACTCAGAAGGCAAACCTGAAGAAATGGGAATTTGTCATTTTTAACCCAAGCTAGTGAAACTCAGAGCTTTAACATTATTTGAATAGCAAGCCTTCATGATATTACTTGATTTAGCTTCTTGAGATACACCTAGGAAATGTAAATAATATTATGCAATATTCACTGCTGTAAAAACTCAAGGAAGTTCCCGTTGTAAAGTCACTGACATTACTGAGTCTTGGAAAGTAAAACTGGAAGAGAAGTTGGGAGATCATCTAGCATATTCCCTCATCCCAAAGCAGGAATAGTCATGTCTAAGCCTAATCCTCTCCAGTCACTAGCTCTAACTGAGACTTTTTTAATGATGACTTGTACATAGTAATTTTGGACAGCAGTTTCCTTACGTAAAAGAAGCCAGTATTTATAATCAGCTGACAATTATGAGATACATAATATCTGCTATAAAATGTTGTTAATAGGATCCACACTACTGATGTTCTGACCTAACCTTAGACCACACTTTTATTCCTTCAGTATTTATTAGAGTTTCTTTTCTTAGCAAATGTGCTCTTCTTTTATTCTCCCTGGCTTTGAAGGAGCGTTAGTCTGTTACTTCTGTGTGCATTCATGGCACTGGGAAGGAGACTGTTCCTTTTTCTGGTGAGAACCAACCTGAATATGCTTCAGTACCTGCCCCAATGCTCTGTCCACAGACTGACTGCTTCAATTAAATCTCAAGTAGTAACTTGAAGCAAAAAGAAATAGGCAAATGCTGGACAGGAGTATGAGAGACTGCAGTACTAAAAGCCAGTATAACTTCTGCTAAATATGTAAAATAAGTTATTTAAATAAGTGGGGTTCCCCTTCTCAGAGATGAGTAAAAATACCTGCGTGTTTCTGTCCCCTCTCATTAGATCCATCTGCAAACAGTTTAATAAAAGCTGCACTGTCTCAATATCTGTATGACATACATTGTAGTTCAGTCTGCAGTAATCAGAACTCGTATCTAAATTATCTGCTATCCTTGCTGAGATTTCCTACAGAGAACTAAGGAAAGCACACGACCAGGTCCTTGTGCAGTTGAGTTGGTCTCTCCGATTTTATATAAGCAGAACTTGTGCAGGTTTTGTTATTTATACCCATTCAGTGAACTATCCAGTGCGTATTACCCACATCTTTCCTGAGTAAAACTGCTTATGACTTCAGTCAAAAAAAACCCCCACAAACAAACCCACAGTATCACTGCCCTGGTGGCTTGTACTCTCTTACTGAGAGAAATAATTTAATTCAGTCCTCGTTCTTGCATTCCTAAGAAAAAGAGGCTTCAGAGTACATGGGAAGCTGGCCCAGTAGTTAAAACATTAGTTTTAGAGACACACAAAAGCTAGAATCTCTGCTTTGCTTTGCTATTATCTTCTCCGCGACGCTTCCTTTCCCTGGAACTGTTTCAGCTCTGCCCTATTTTTTGTCTGGTCACCACGGCTCTAATGTAGGAGTCCTAAAAAAAGCAACACAGTAGGTACAGCGACTGCAGGCTCATCTTTGCTCAGCAGTGCAATAGCTTCTTGGAAGCAAGCAGAGGTGCAAAATATAACTAACTACCTTTCCTATCAAAATCAGCAGGAGAAGCCAAAGCTAGAGTGTCATCCCACTTAACGCAGATGAGTCCTGGTGCAACACCCTCCTGCAGCAGTTTGATCAGCACTGCTGTCTCTGCCTCAGAACACTGAAGAAGCTGAAGACATTGACACTGAGTGATCAGTCCAGGATGCAACAAGAGTCTCTATCAGACCTGGATTAGAGAGTTCCCAGAACCTGGTCTTTTTGTCAGAACACATCTCGTTCTTTCTGTCCTTTGACCGTATAACACTAAGATAAAAAATAACCCTCCAAAATCACGGTACAGCAGTCACAGAGAAATTAGAAGCATTATCTGGAAGAAACCAAGTAATGCACGTCTGTTCGATAAGAAAGGGCCCAGAATATGGTTCCTTTGAGGGGTTTGGATAGGACTGCACAAGGATAGCATCCAATCTGCCTGCATCATGCTGTGATTTATTTTTGCCTTTGCTGTTTGTTTTTTCCCCTACAGCATTTGCCTCTTACTCAATCCATCTTCTATTTCCTTATCATCAGATTAAATTTTTCAGTTATTTAATGTCCCATAATCTTTAGATCTAGTTCTCCTGAAAGAATATTTTTATGCCTAAATAAAATATTAATATTTTATTAAATATGTATTACTGGTAGCAATGTCCTCCATTATGGTTGCTCAGCTCTCTCTCACGTATGACACTGTGAATGGGAATATGTCTTTTGTCATCTTCAGGAAAAAATATAGCAAGGTAATAGAAGGGACCAGAATTAGAGAGAGGAGCTAAAAAGGCACAAAGAGGATGGGAGGAAGAGTCCCAGGACTAGCTGGGGGTGCAGAGGGAAGAAGTCAGATTATGGGCCAAGCAGATGGCAGAAGATGAGGTTCGTAGGATCAAAAGAAGGCTCTGGAGGAAAGAAAGCACAGGGTGACTATAAACTGAAAGGAAAGGAGATGGAGATTTGGAAGAGTGAGTTGGAACTCATGAAACTTTGTTTGTTGATGGAATAAGTGAAAAAAAGAGATCGGGAGAAAAGCCGGGCAGGGAGAGCGAAAGCTCAGGAGGAGAAACAACTGACCGAGAGCAAGGGAACTGCAGCACAGACTTGAAACTGAGCCCACCCCTCCTGCATCGTCTATTAACAGCCAGGATTAAAAAAATTCCTGACAGTGTGCATCTGGTTATTTCTTTATTCTGCATCCTTTAATGTCAGGGTCTCATGACATACAGCTGTATAACAATGTACCCTGTTAGCTGAAGTGATAGAAATCTGTGCTACAGATCTGAACAAAGCAACATTAAACTCTTGATGCAAGAACTGCTACAAGCCTTGCTACGCCGTGGATCTAAACATCAAAATCTTGCTGACTGGGGAAAACCACCTCTTTGCTCTAATGAAGAGAATTACACTACAAAAGGTTTTAAAGGCTGTTAAATCTGCAACACCAGTGATCATGAAGATGTGTGTCAATTAGGTCCCAAAGATCAAAAAAGGGGGAAAAGTTTGTCCAGCAGACTTTGTGGCTGAGACCTGAACACGTGCACGTGTCCATAAAAGTAGAGACAGAGGCATGGGTGCTATTCCAAGGTCTGCCAAAAGAATGGCATGACCTTGGGCAATCTATTAACCTTTCTACACCTCAGCCTCCCCATCTATATAACAGAGTGAGGATGACATATTTTGCACTTGACAGGTTTGTAGATCACTAAGACCTACGAGATACACCCAAGGGTAGCTCGCATTAACTGGCTGGCCCTGCATCTCTTGGTGGGAGAGCTGCTGTTGCCATTTTATGCGCCACCCAATGCAGTCAGAATTATGGTCAGAAGTCATCTCCTGTGGTCCATTAATACACACCCTGGCATCCCTCAATGCAGCAGTCGAGAACTAATCTGCCTCCAGTCTCGGCTAATTGGAAAAGGTTTTTTTCTCTGTGTTATGTGGATTTCCAAAGTTAAATCTTGAGTGATAGACAGTGCTGTCACAGCAGCATTAAGTGTTTAGAGAGTGATTATTCTTGAAAGACTTCCATTTTTCAAACTTGTGCTTTCAGAAAAAGCTGTGGAAATAAATGAGAACACCAAGGGCTAAACAACACTTTGAGCTTTACAACAATGATCTCCAGAAAGGAGATGCAATAGCCCAAAGCCTCGCCTCTTGCATTTACAATTACAAGAATCTGCAGGTTTCCTCATATCACTGTAGGCATTTAGGGGCTTGCATCATGTGAAATCCTATTCATAACAGTCAGTGTGTTCCTGAGAAGAATCACTCTCAAAACGTCAATATACTTTTTTGTAACCTTTCTATTTAATAAAAAAAGAGACAGCTTCAATTAGTGAGGAATGTTCCATATAAATTAGATTATTTTAAAAGTTCCAGCAACATTAAAAGATATTTTTAGTAAATGAACACTTGTCACTTCAGCAACATTTGTAGCCTTTTAGTTTTTCCTTTTTTTTTTTTTTTAATTTTTATACCTGGTCACTTATTCTGTATGAGTCAAACCCACACTCATAATTTCTCACTGCAGCTAACAGAAACTATGCCTCCTGAGAAGGTGAATAAGAAATATTCTGTATTTATGATCCCACTGCCATGAGCCAGCTATGTGTATGCTTAAACTTTCCCCACAGAGTCTGTATGTTGTTGATCCCAGGATCAGTATTAGTGGGAGTGACTCCATGGAAAGGCAGAGAAGGACCCAATTTAGAACAGCAGCTCACCTCACTGTCTTGCCAGAGGAAATCAGCACACTGTGCCCTGCTGATGCACAGACAGCCCAGGCTCCAAGCATTGAATGGCCAGCCCTGTCAAGACGAACCATGCTACCTGTTTGGAGATGAAATCCCAAACCTTGCTGTCAGCAGAGAAGGAAAAGCAGATTCTTTCCCAGCAGCTTCCTCTCCTCTTCCATTCTCCTGGCCTCCAATCAGTACCAGGACATGAACATTTCCTTTCCTCTTATTCCCTAAAGGAATATTTAACTTGCATTTTAGCGAAAAGCTTTTATTATTAATATCATTATTATATACAGATTTATCAGTGAAACTCTTCAGGGGGAAAGCTTTTGTCATCCGTGAAAGTGCGGCACAAAGAAACCTGCCCTTATCTTACTAATTACTCCAGTGCCTCCCCAAATCCTATCAAGCTGCTTGTTATTAATCAGTTAGAACAGTGTTGCCTGTATGGCAATATAATATATGCCAGGATGAGATCTGTTTACAGAAGTGCAGCTTTGGCACTGAGCAGGGAGGTGCAGATGCCAAGAGAAGCAGGCTTGCTACAGTCTATCGGCCAGATCAGGGGCCAGCAGACACCTGAGATTTCAGGCGCTGGATCCAGAGGGCTGCGGATGTCATGGCCACATCTACCTTTCCCACACTGTCCCTAAAGTAACAGCATATTTTGAACTAGCCTTGAGTCCAGAAGAAAAATTATTGGGATAGATGTGGCTATAAGTCTGTTGCAGGTATCAAACACTATGGTGCACCCTTGATGTCCCATGAAAAGAAAGAGGCTCTTCTACCTGCCCCCTGACTTCATGCCTGTATCCCAGCATGCAGAAGAAGTGAGAAAATCTCATCACCAAGTTGTTTTGCTGTCACCACTCTGAAGCTTCTCCGTGACAACATATGGATAATATAAGGGGCAAAAGTTATTCTGTCAGTCCTAGTCAACCAGCATCTTCTCTGGTGGAAGCTGAGAAATTCACTAACGAACTTACTGATCCAAGGCACAAACTGCTAATGCAGTAACCAGTGGCATGGTCTCCCTTCCCAGAGGAGAGTGAGCAAGCTCCTCTCAGATGGGTTAGTGCCAGGGTCTTGTCTTAACTCTTCAAGCAAATTCCTGCTTAAGGGGAGTGAGAATTTCGCTCTGAGAAAAGCTGCCGCAATGAAAACGGAGAGCAAAGCAAATCTGCAGCATTCCTCTGAAAGTCAAGTGTCTACTGAGGAAAAAGCTGCGCACATTGATGAAGAAAGTTGAACCATAAGGTTTCGCTAGAAAGTGATTGTGATTTTTTTGCCAAGCATAAAAATAACGGTCTAAACCAGAACTGCTTCCTAGGGGTGGAGGTGAGGAGATATATAAGAAACAAGAGAAGTATTACGTGATCTTTCTCTTGAGACATCCTTCTACTTTGTGGCAATCAGCAACTCTGAGTGAAGATGCAGCTGAGCCCATTCCTCTTTCCACAAGAATGTCAAAACACTTTGTTAACTGTGGCAGGTCAAGTTTCATAGCCAGGCTGAAAACCAGCAAATTATTACTATTGCTATTTACAGGTCATGAAACTGAGACACAGAGAGATGAAAGAACTTGCCTACAGTCTATTAAGGACAACACTGAGAAGAGAATCCAGGAAATCTTGTGGCTCATCATCTGCTTTGTGCATCATTTCATTTTCTTTCCCCAAAAGGCAATGCAGTGCTCAGGTACCCTGCACTTAATGAATACACTCCAAGCAATAGCCCACAGTAATCTCACCACAGTCTTTGGCCTTATTTTCTTCAATGATCAACATTGCCTCTTTCATTTTACACATTACTCCTTTCCCATTTTAGGTTCAGTATTTCCAGTCTGAAAAGATACTGATTTTGCAAGAAAAAAATAGAAGTAATTCTGCTGACTTCAAACACAAGCTGGTCTGAGTCTTTTTTAATGAAGGAAGAATGCTGGCTAGATTTATAGAGTTATCCTCTATTCAAGGTGTGCTGTGGGATCTTAAATATCCATCTGGACAGGACATGGAGAGAGCAGATGGGACTTCAGTTTAGCATTTATTCTAGCAGCAGCATTCAGGGAGGCGGTGAGCGTCTGAGTCTGACCCCCAGCCCTAGCTTAGTAAAACCTAAGTTGACCTTCTAGCCAAGGAGTAAAAGTACTGTTGAGTCAGCTGTATAACAATGCAGAGGGAGATGGCAATGCCTCATAAATCTGTTTTGTATTTTAGCATGCCATTAAACTGCTCATAATTAGGACAAAGCACAGGATGAAACCCTAGGCAGGCACTGATGCTTCCCTTATTACCTGTGGATTGATTCTCCTCTCGCTCACGCCGGCGTTACATCCGTGATTTGCCGGTGTTCCTCCGGTTTACTTTGCTGCAGCGAGGGTATGAATCTGGCCCAGAGCTCTAATATCCGTTCTAATTTAATTCGTGTCTCTGTCTCCACATGGGAATTCTCATCTAGACACAGCCCGCTCTGGGCCCTGTGCTATTTCCAAATATAGGACCCCATATATACTTTCCCATTTGTGCTGGATTGAGTGGGAAGCCCACCTAACTCTATTCATTCACATGACTTGCACTATGTTTTAAGGTTAGATTTAAGCTCTTTCCTCTGCCCACAGTCAATTTTAAGTACATTGCATGTTTTATTATTTTGTGTCGTTTTCTTGCACATAGATCAATATATAATGAACCTAAGCACTTTTACACTTGCTAAGGCATTGTGCAGACATTAACTCTCCTAGGCCCCTGGAGGTGAGTAAAATAGAGAACATTTCTAGCTTCTCCATCTAGGTCTATCCAGTGCATTCCACAGACAAATAGGTACACATTGGATTTTACAAACAGACAAAATGAGGCTGGGAGATTAAAGAGCGAACTGTACTAGGACAAGGAAGAAGATGACCCAGAGAAATCAGCATGCACTTATTGCAGCTGAAAAGTGCAGAGCACCCACACCCCTGTGTACCATGAAACTGTGCTCTCAGCATCCGACTTTGGATGCAAGTTAGATGCAGAGCCAAGGCCAAGGGATTTATGATCCATGATGATCACTTCCTAATTTTACCCCACGAGGGATATGCCTTCAGAAGGCAGGCAGCTCAGAAGATTTGTGGAGATGATTGCTTTTCTTTGGGGCCTATGCCAAGTGTTCTGGTGTGGTAGGCTAGAGATGGAGATGTAGTGACTTGCCCAAGGTAATGCAACAGAACAGGCCAAGGGACTGGAATCACAGAGGGGTTCCAAGTGCAATTCTGCAGGGCAGCACTATTGCAGTGGTGTTCTCTTCTGCTGCTGATTGACAGATTCACATCATGTATGTCCTTAAACTCTAGAAAGGAAAAAGCTGTGAAATGAGCCATTCCCCTATTCCAGCAACCCCAGCTGTCACAGGTGACACCCCAGCGCAACATCATTCCATGAGTAAATACCTGGGAATATCTAAGGAGCAAATCTGCAGGGGAAGGAGGAAACAAAGTGTCATGGCATAACCTTGGGTGAGCATTTGTTACCAAAGCCCTTTGTGCCCTGCCAGAGAACATGGGCTTGCTATAGCCTGAAGCTCACACCACAGCAGCTCACAGTTATTAATTCTAGAGAACCAAGCTCAAACCCTGCTGTGTTGGCCAGGATGGAGGCCAATCACAACACGAGGCAAATCCATTTAATATGTTGCATATCATTGCAGTAATCCAAGACAAATCTCAGAAAAGAATGTGACTTTTGCAAGAGTATTTTTGTCACTGTGAAAATTAGTCCAGCAAAGAAACACCAACATGATCTTAGCAGCATTCAAGTTGCCTGTCAGCCTTCGAGTGAGAATCCCTGAACAGGACTCTGAGGAGTCCACAGTATCCAAGAGGATGCCAGGGAATGCTGCAGATCCTGCTGACCTTTCCACACAAAGGCAGAGAACTACAGCTACACCACTCAGCACCAATGCAGAATTTACTTTTCAATTCCAGGAGACCAACTCCATTTGTTGTATAACTGTTACACACATGTGCACATACCACAGCTTCTTTATAGCCCTTTCTGACTTCCAAGGTCTAATGGCACATGCTGAACATGTCTGAAGGCTTCTCATTTTGCTATCATCAAGTTTAGAAATACACTCTCTTGAAACATAAAAGCTGAGGTTCAAATGACTCCAGATTATACCAACTTAGGAAAAAACATTAAATATTTCCAGACGTAATAAAATGCACTTTGGTGATAAGAAGTGCCTGCAGCACTACCACTGGGGGCAGAATGACTGAAAAGTGGCCTAGTGGGAAAGGACCTGGGAGTGCTGGTTGACAGCAGCTGAACATGAGCCCAGGTGTGCCTAGGTGGCCAAGAAGGCCAATGGCACCCAGGAGTGTACCAGAAACAGTGCTGCCAGCAGGACCAGGGAAGTGATAAACCCTTTATACTTGGCCCTGGTGAGGCCACATCTTGAGCCCTGTGTCTGGTTCTGGGCTCCTCACTGCAAGAAAGACATCGAGGTGCTGGAGCCTGTCCAGAGAAGGACAAAGGAACTGGGGAAGAGTTTAGAGAGTAAGTCCTATGAGGAGCAGCTAAGGGAGCTGGGGGTGTTTAGTCTGGAGAAAAGGAGGCTTGGGAGGGCCCTTATTGCTCTCTACAACTCCCTGAAAGGAGGTTGTAGCCAGGTGGGAGTCAGCCTCTTCTCCCAGGTAACAAGCAGCAGGACCAGAGGACATGGCCTCAAGCTGTTGCCAGGGGAGGTTCAGGTTGGACATCAGGAAGAATTTCTTCACAGAAAAGGTTGTCAGGCATTGGAACAGGCTTCCCAGGGATGGAGTCACCATCCCTGGAGGTGTTCAAGAAACAACTGGATGTGGCACTTAGTTGTTCTACTTGTCATGAGGTGATTGGTCAAAGGTTGGACTTGATGATCTTGGAGGTCTTTCCTAACCTAAATGATTTTGTGATTCTGTGTGAAAATTGTGAGAAGTCAATTCCTATGACTGCTTGTTAAACAACTTACACCAAATCCTGACTCAGTTGCCAAGAAAGTACTGTAGATCTAATCAGAATTTTCCACTTACCTAGGAAAATCAGCCTTCCTTCACCTGTGGCAATCCACACCGTTCTCTGGGTTTCTCTATTTCCATTACACAGTAGAAAACTGTTCAGATGGAATAGGTGGATTCTGGCTCCTTTAAACATGTTTTCAGGGTATAAAAGTTCAAAAGCTGGGAAAAAAAGTAATTTTAGAACACACTAAATAAGATGCTGATTGCAAAAATCTCTGAATTAGAAGAATGTCCTACACAATGAAAAGATGCAGATGAAATCTATAATGAACAAAAAAGTAATTTAAATTGTTCCCTGAGGAAAATAACCCAAAGTGTATCTCCTTATAACAGCAAAGAAATTCCCAGAAACAAAGAATAACTTACCTTTTTCTTTTGTTGGAAAACAAAACTGCAGTTCGCACACTGCAAAATGGTTTAGTCTGTGAAGCCATTCTGGAAAATAAAAACACCGCTTGACACAGGATCTGAAGTTATCAGCCCAGCCCTAATTTCTAATGTCTACACTCTTATCTTTTTAAATTATAGATGAAAATTCTGAACGCCCTTAATAGTATCTAACACTTCTACAACACTTTGCGCCATTAAGTCTTAAAGTGCCTTACAAAGGTTGGAGACATTATCTCCATTTTAAGAAGAGGGAAACAAGCATGGAGAGCCAATTTGCCCAGACCCACCAAGCAGACTGGGAGCAGACACGGAGCTATGATCCATCCTCCTGTGTGTTCTAGTCCTGGGGAAATTAGCATTCCCTCTAATTGCATTTTTATTTCCTTTTACAGAGCACATAGGAATATCTGCAAATTTAGTAGCAATTTTTAAAAGTGCTTTTGGGGAAAAGGAAGATTTTAGTCACTCATTATGTGACTAAATTAATGCACATAGAAAAACACTCTTATGAATATAAAACATGGCATACATCCACATCCTAGGCTATTTAATATTTGCTCTGAACCTCTGAATCAGATCAAATCCCTCAACTCAATATTGTTTACAATTTATTTCAACTTCAATTTATGAGACAACACGGAGGTTCTCTTCAGTTTACAAGTGGCTGTGCCGTGCTGATGCCACCTTCAACACCACTTTTGTAGTCCTCTGCCACATAAAGTTCCCGATACTTTCTGAATGTCAGTACTTACCCATCCCAGCTCTGAAGGGATAGTTGAATCAGTTTCATGGTATGTTTCAAGACATATGTTTAACACAATAATAATTTCAGAGCTTTTCCTTACCACTTTAATTCTGTCCCAAGCTTAATTCAGGAACTTAACAACATCCATTGATTATCTGGTTACAGAGTCACTTTCCATACATTCATATATGCAGGTGTTATTATATATAGAGAGAGAGCTACAAATCAATTTCACAAACATTTCTAGCCTTAGAACATAAACTCCCCTGCAAATCAGAAGGAACTTTGGGCACCTTGGCAAGGCAATGTGGAAGCAGAAGAATACTCATCACACGAATTAAAATTGCCAGCATCTAATTGACCCTTCCATTTCCCTTTGAGTCATGGAGATGGGAAGCACATGCTCCCTGAAACATTCCCAGCTTGAGCACTGCCACATTTCTGACACGGGAAACAGCTAACCCACATATTAGTGTCTGGGGTAATGGTAGATATTTAACACCTCGCACCAGAAGAAAACAGAAAAACATTTTACCAGGTGGGAGAGCTGGGGTAGGTAGACGAGGTATAATTATACGCACTGGAATTTGGCCAGAAAACTTGATCAAATACACTCTACAGTCTCGTTAAAGCTTTAAACAATTGCAGGTACTTTAGTTTTTGGTCTTAGGTAAAGACAGTGCTTGTCCATGTGTCTATTAACACATTGACGGGGTCACTGCAGCTTGCAGGGGAGTTTTAAGTGTATTTTATAGGTATAAGCACACACTTACCAATATTTGAAGCCGGAGCATCAGTAGAATCTACTTAACACACATTTGCATAAATATACATCCATTTGCATCAGATTACACAAATGCATGGTCATTTTCCCTGAGCATTTGGTGCTCGGGCCTCACACCTCATCTCTCCCCAGGGCTGCTCTTGCTTCCCCAGCAGCCCTGCGAGAAGGGTCCTTGGAGAAGGGAAGAACGGCACCATGAGGGGAACAGCCCCTCGGAGAGGGGGAGAGGGTCCCGGCACCGTGAGGGGAGCAGAGGCCCTCAGAGACGGCGAGAGGGTCCTGGCACCGTGAGGGGAGCAGAACCCCTCAGAGACGGCGAGAAGGTCTCGGCACCGTGAGGGGAGCAGAGGCCCTCAGAGACGGCGAGAAGGTGTCGGCACTGTGAGGGGAGCAGAGCCCCTCAGAGACGGCGAGAAGGTCTCGGCACCGTGAGGGGAGCAGATGCCCTCAGAGATGGCGAGAGGGTCTCGGCAGTGTGAGGGGAGCAGAACCCCTCAGAGATGGGGAGAGGGTCCTGGCACCGTGAGGGGAGCAGCCCCTCAGAGACGGCGAGAGGGGCCTGGCACCGTGAGGGGAGCAGCCCCTCAGAGACGGCGAGAGGGGCCTGGCACCGTGAGGGGAGCAGAGGCCCTCAGAGACGGCGAGAAGGTCCTGGCACCGTGAGGGGAGCGGCCTCTGAGAGACGGTGAGTCTTGGCACCATGAGGGAAACAGAGCCCTGAGGGGAACAGCCCCCTAAAAGGGGTCAGTCCCAAGACTATGAGGGGAAAGGCCCTTGAAGGGGGAGAGCCCCAAGGCTGCAAGTGCAGTCGTTTCTCAGAGCTGGAGCTCTGAGGTGAGCAGGTTTCAGTCCTGTATAGAGCAGCTGCCCAGGAACCATCTGAAGAGAAGATGGAGGGTATGGAGGTACCTGTGATAGACGGGGAGCTGGTCCGACTTGTCTGAGTTTTGCAGTGCTGAGAAGGAGAAGGGCCAGAGAAGGGCAGGTAGCACAACCAGGGTGGCCTTTGGAAGGGCAGGGAGCATATCCAGATGTGGGCTTTGGAAGGGCAGCCCCATGCCCTCAGGTGGGTTTGGTGTGTGAAAGGGAGTAGGGCCCTGGCTGGAAGTGTTGTTCAGGGCCTTTAAAAGTGGAAGGGCAGGAGTCTGCCTGAGGGAAGAAACAACAGCCCACCCTCCTGAGGGGTAGCTGCTCCTCCCGTGGAAATACGACAGTGATCCCGCCGGAGCGTCTGCTGAGGCTCACCTGCAGACAAGCCAGTTGCTCTGTGAACCCTGCCCTGTCTGAGGGTGTTCCTGTAGCTCGGGTGGCCAAAGTCATGCTCTGTTTTGTACTGCTGGAGGGTTTGGTCCAACTCTTGATTTGTGAGGCAGGTGGGAGGCCAAGAGAGGCCCTGTCATGCACCTGGATCTCGGGGCCAGCACCTGTTTGTGAGAAGTGTTCCTGTTTGAAATGCAGGGGCAGTGAGAAATCCCAGCACTCTGCTCCTGAGAAAGCTGTTCTGGAGGCCAGCAGATGGGAAATGTCATGACCGGGAGGAAAATGAATGAGGTAGGCTGTGGTCAGCAGGCCACTGATCATTCTGAGCAAAATGATCTTTAGAGTTACAGTGGTATCTCTAGGGATGCTGCACTAGACAATAAAGTAGTTCTGGGCTTGTTCCAGTGTGATTAAGATCTAAATCTCAAAAACAATGGCTTTGTGGTTAAGGCCTGGGACTGTGGCTCAGTGACTGTGGCCTCAATCCTTTCTCCCTGATTGGCACTTTAGACAAACTGGAGCAAGTCTCTTAATTTATCTGTGCCTCACTTGCACATCTGCAAAATTTTTACTATGCCATTTAAATCAGTGATATTTCTTCCTCTCTAATTGTACAGCACCCAGTGCAGTGTTGATCAGCCATTCTCAGTGTGCTTCCAAGGGGGCTAAATTTACTGAGGAGAGTAAGTCCCTTGGGCAAACGAGGCTTTATAAATTATCGTTTTGTTTAATTGTGTTTATTATACAAGAGATGAAGGTGAGAAAATGGAAAAAATATACATGTATAGAAAGTCTTGAAATTGAAAGATTCCCAAAACCTTGTACTAAGGGGCAATAGATATTTAAATGGCACTGTTGAGCAATATTAAAAATAGTTTCAGTACTCATGGCTTGTAGAAGTCTCTCACGACCCTGCAAATGATTTCTCTCTGTACTGATTTTGTCCTTTTCCCATTCACTGAGCAATGATTATTTCCCATGCTTTTAAATGGAGCTGAAATTAGCTTGGTTATTTTTGTTTAACAACAACAACCTCAATGCATGTTGTGCTTTTTATCCTGCTAAAAGAGCTTTGTTTGTTCCCTGGCATTGGAGATGATGTCAGCAAAGCTCCTGGAAGAGCAACTGCTGCTAGCTAATTGCTGTCTGCTTCACAACCAGCAAAGGTAGGAATGAAACCAAGGTACCTTTGTGGCCCCACAGAATGTAACCCGTGTTTACATTCAGTGGTGTCACTTCCTCACAATGCAGTAGCATGAAGTAGGCAAGAAGTACTTAACATATAACACTCATGCATCACGATAGCTTTCAGAATTAAGTTATTCTTCTGCTCAGTAACAAGAGCAGTAATATGCAGACAATTCCTGCTTTTTGCGTTCAGGGGTCCGACTTTTGAGCAAAACACAGGAGATGGGAAAGTCTGAAAGGATAAGCTCATTTATGCAATCTGGCAGGGGGTTGCACTTGGGGTTGATTTTTTTCACTTCACATAAGAGCAAGAAACTGTATTTTTGTTTGTTTTGTTGGAGGCATCATTCATCCATCTAGGACATTATCAATCCAATACATGCATCCCATTTCTACTAAAATCAGTGAGACAGGCCCTGAGAAATGAGGGCAGAAGATAAATACCGCGAAGACAGAAGAAAATATCTTCTTTAATTCCTGCTGGCAGCAGTTCATTGTGTCATGCAGAGTGCTAAGGTCTAATTGCATCGAGATGGGCAGCCCTCATACAGGAGTTTATCTCTTTTGGCAGACAAATAACTGGGAGAACAGTGACTCCTCAACCCTGCAGTCCCACGAGCCAAAGGGTTAATTTTTATTCCTGCTGTGGATTCTCAGGCTCTTTCCTTTGATGGAATCCGCATTCAGATTCTCCAGCAGTGAAGAAGAGGGCAGGTTTTTCCCTTCCAGGCTTTCATTATGTTGCAGTTTTCATGATTTTCCAGGGCTGCTGGGTTCATGAAAATTAATGCAATTCTGCCAGACTGTTTCCTTCGCTTCTGATGTGCCCTGATGCATTATGAAACCATTCAAGGGACTGAAATTTCCCTTCCACTGAGTTCAAACCAACAGCATTTGATTCGTGCTGTTTCCGGAGACTTCCTCATGGCTCCGGTGTTCTTCTACGCAACCCAACAGAACGAATTGGAGAAGTCTTCTGTGCTTGGGACCCTCCCCTCCAAAGCTTATTCCCCTTTGATGGCATCGGCTCCCTTTGCTGGGAAGTGTTACATGTACTCAACAGGCAGATCTTGCAGATACGTCTGTTCTGTAAGATTTCAAAACCATCTGTTGTCCTTTCTCTTCCTGGGTAAGGAGATGGAAACAGACAGTGGACAGGGAATACTTACCAGATTGGAGTTTTCAAAGGCAACCAGAGACAAAAGCAATTGGTGCAATGATAACAGAACAGTTTCTTCTCTGATGTATACTGTTAAGTCCTCCAGTGATGGCACCTTAGCTGATGGTAAGCTCAATTTTAGCTGGGGGAATTTCCACTGAAGGCATGGGGTTACTCTAGTGCTTTATTGATTGCTATAAAGTAGTTCTGTATTTCAGAGAAAATCTTCTGTCAGGCACCTAGAGTTTGGATTTCTTGATTATATCATGCCTGTGTCTCCTGGAAAAAAAAGTAAACCTCGAGGAAGAGAAAAGTTGATTTTGAATATGAAGGAACATGAAAAATCAGGACAGAGTTTGATCACATTTACTAGAGAGGAATAAGAGTTTCGCTCAGAGCTGTCAGGTAAACCCATGTGAAGAGATGTTCATCCTGAATATGAGGGTGATTGGGAGCTGTGAGCTATTTTCAAAATGAGCCAGTGTCTATGTATATACATGGCAGGCTAGGGTGACCAATCCTGGAGGGCCAAATGAGCATGATGATAAGGTTTTATTTTTATAATTTCAATGTATGCTTTGAATACATAGGCTCCATCCAGAATTTCTTCCCTGCCTTCTGACAGTGGTGTCTAGGTGTTCAACCAGGTGGCATTAAAAACGGGGGCAGGATGCTGGCTTTTCACAGGGGCTCCTGTCTTTAACAAATAAAGAGATGTTGCACAGGATAAAGCCTTGCTCTCTGAATCTGAAGCAGCTGAAGGATGCCAGTATGTGCTGCAATCACATTCCTGATTGCAGTGTAGTCATACCTGCAGAGAGGAACGGGCTCAGGAGTGCCCCAACTCCATCATTCACATTGCAACATCCGATGGATAAAGGGCTCTTCCAAGGACTTCTCCCCGGCCCGACTCTTCTGCATTACTGGATTTCCACCTACTGGTTCAGTAACCTGCAAAGATGGCCAACAGGCAACTTACCTCCCTTCCCCTCCTCTGTTTTCTCCTAATCAATTTGCTGAAAGGACAGATAAAAATTCCAGTGAGTGTCTCCTTATAAATTCAGAGATAAAGATTAAAGTGGGTAAGGGACCTCTTCCAGCACGCTCTTCATTTTTTAGTGGTTTCCTCAACAGCCCCAAAACACTCTTGTGACTTTTCAAGTATGTAAATGAGCTAATTCCTGTCTCTTCAGGTATTTCCAAGTAGAAGTCAGGCAAGCACCACCTATTCCAGTGATTATATGCCTGTTCTCTACTGTGATCCCCTTCTCATCTGCTGGGACACCTCATACTGTTTAGCAGTGTGTGAATAGCAGGGTGCTTATGACATGCTGACATCTACTTACATCTTGCAGCTGAAAACCCTGGTTCTACAGAGAAAATTGCTGTAATTTCAGGTATAAATGCATGGAAATTCTTGGTATCAGTACTGTACTGTCTTTATAATGGTGCCTGATGCTTTTTTTGGAGGAGTGGGGTGACACTGTGTGAGTAGGAAGTTGGAAGGGTTATTTGGTGGTTGACTAAGTGGCCAATGGGTAAACTGTAGCTAAAGTGTCTCAGATATACATTTGTGCTGCATGCACAAATAAAAATATCCCAGTGCACGTGGCAGGAAATGAATGGCTGGATAAAACTGCACTCGTAATGGTTGGCCTCAGCTTTTCTCTTTCCTGGGACATTGTGGCGGTGTCTCTGTGGGGCTGCTGTGACAATGAGCTGCACCTCCACCAGCTGCTCTGATGGATCTCCCAGAGGACACTGCCCAGTCCTGTTGGACTGTGGGCTGAGCACCAACAACCTGAGCTGCTTGTAGTCCTGACCCAGCAATGGAACACTGACATCTGTCTGTCCTTCCTTCCTTCCTTCCTTCCTTCCTTCCTTCCTTCCTTCCTTCCTTCCTTCCTCACTGTTCCTGCACTTCCATTTCTTCACAATTCTAACTGCTTCACATTTTTCAATGTGAAAGGATCAATAGGCAACCATCAAAGAAATGGTGTAAGGACTCATTTATTTTCAAAGTTTTTTCTTTCTTTTGTCATTGTTAATCGGATTGCTCGTAGCCAGTGGGCTTTTGATCTACTTAACTGCCCCGATGGCAGGGGAATGGAGAGGAAAGGAGAGAGTATTTAAAATGCTATAAATCATGTAGAGATGCAGAATGGTTTATAATGATCAATAAAACAAACAATTATCCTGTCATTACCCAATACATTGTCATGATGGCTTCAAGCACTGGCAAGGAAAATATAAATAATAGTAGCATGTATAAAAAGGAAAAAATCTGAAGCCTCATTTGTGATGGTAAAATCCACAGCCCCGTAAAATAAGGCTCCCATCTTAGAGCATGCCTGAGGTAGAACTCACCTGCAATTAGTTAATACGAGTTTTTCTTCTGTTCTAGCAACAGCTTTACACTTTTAGTAGAATCATGGCTCTGAGAACACCCATAGCTGTACAGAGTGAGAGCCAGACCCTGCTCTGGAGTGTTTCAATTAGAGCAGAAGCATCAACAAGCCAATATTCTTCACTGTCTCTTCACTATGGGAGGCACTGGTGATTGAGGACTACAGTAGCTACTGTTTCCACAGAATGCACAAGTTCAGGCTTGCCTCTCTTTGGATTCCTAAAAGAGACTCCATGGGTGCTTGTTGGACTTGAAGTGACTTTCCCAAATTTAAATTGGTGGCAAAACTTTTGTTGGTTTCAAATAGTGCATATTTAATTCATCATTTTATAGACACTGCTTGAACCAACATACCCAAAACAGAAACAAAAGAGGTCTTTTAGCACAAACATCACTGACAATGAGCGGATTGCCAAATGATGCTGCTGTCCCAACTCTCTGCCCTTGTAGTGCCTGTGCACTCCTTAGGTGAGACCTGGACCTGTGCCACTGTAAAGCCTCTGCCTCTTCCCCTGCTTCAGTGAAGGCATGTCCCACCTACAGCTACACCTGTGGTGAAGACTTGTCCCACCTAACAATTGATAAAATGAAAGATTTCTGGTGGCATTAAGTGCTTTGCTGAGAACTTTGTTGGGGCATAAAGTGTAGTTATAGCCAATAGCCACAGCACAAGTCCCTCTCCCTGCAGACAGGAAGCAACTCCAGTGACTGTATTGTCCCATCTTACAGCACCATGATGGATTCCACTTCTACAAATCCATTTCCAATGGCCCTGCATCCAATTAGATGACATGTACCCATCATGCTGGCAAACAAGCTAGATGTATCCTTTTAGTAAAGGTTCACCCCCACTGGACGTCTCTCATAGCAAAATAGTTGCTTTTTACCAGCAAACAGCCTGCGTGAATCTTGAGCATTCCCTTGGTTTCCGTGGAAATCTGCCAGCCCAGCAGTGGGTCTGGAAGACCAGCAGGGAAAAAGTTAATACAATTGAATGCAGAGAAGAAAAAGCATTGAACTTTTCAGTGGTATTTTTCTGTTTCGTTTTTTCAAATGCAAGTGCTTAAAACGATATATTTATAACAGCTGGAGGAGTTTTATAGTGCTGTAAAATGCAGAGTTTTACAGACTTATAACCTGTTGTGTAAGGGGTGGGGGGGATGTTGCTATGGAACAAAAATAATGATGTCACGTTATTAGTACTTTTGTCTTCAGTGTACCTGGCTGCTGGAAAATTACAGTGTTTGCAACAGACATTGCAAAGATAAACACCCCAAATTTGAAACAATAGCCACATAGTAACTTGTTAAAAAATTAAACCCACCCACAGAAGCCACTTCTTTGTTCTGGTATCTCTTGTGCTAGAGCAATCGGAATGGCATGATGTTCATGATCAACCCTGTGCTTATACAGGATGTGTTTCAACCTTTACCTGCTTTCTCTTCATGCAGCCCATCTTTGGGAAATGGATGGGCCTGATCTTGAATCCATTGTGCAGATGTGGCTCCTTGGTTGTATGTGGTCTTTAGCAAATACATTCTCCTTGAGCTCTGCTACCTCTTCCTGTCAGAGGAGAGGGATCTGGAAGAGTCTCTTGGAGAAAGAAAGAAGGTGAGAATAGACTATTTGGGTGATGTGTGTCTCAGTACTGCCATCAGACTGAGATTAACCCTGTGGGGGGGAGTTTCTCTATAGTCATTGTTACCTTTACTTTGACATTTCCTGAACCTCCTGGTTGGGGCTCAGGGCTCACACCCTACATGTATGTAATCACATCTCCTTCATCAGGAGTAAGAGAGGGCTCTCCAGACATTTGAAATCACTGAATAACCCCATTGCTTCTGGATATGAGCTGACTTTCACAGAGCTGCTCCAGCACTGCTGCACTCACTGACCTCTCAAGTACATCTGTATCCAGGGGATCCCATTTAGCAGGGCACAGCTCTATGCAAATATACAGGGACAATCCACTGCTGAAGTGATCTTGCTTTCTTAATATAACACTCTGCTTCAGCTGCTGTGCCTGTGACAGGGTCCAGTGGAGCTTATTGGCTGTGCTCAGTGTGCGTGGCTATTCTGGACCCAGGCTAGACTGTTTACAAACAGTAGAGATATTCTGTATCTGTAACAGTTTTTCTGCAATTTAGAGAAACATTTCATGGCTGATGTAGAGTTGTCAACAATAAGTGGAAACCTCAGCCCCAAGAGCTTACACTTTAAATAGAAAGCAAGGGCAAGGGAATGATTATTCATCCTCGGTTTGCAGATGAGTAGCTACTGCATACTGAAACTAAATGTCTCGTCAAAGATTATGCAGGAAATCTGTGAATGAGCCGAGAACCAAACTCAAATCTCCATTGTCTAAGCTTGGTATTGTCTTTCCTCTATTTGCTGCTTGCAGCTTATTTTAACCTTCTTGATATAGCTATCTAATTCTAGGCTCAGAGCTGTCATTGATTGAGATCCTTACTACATTTTAAGATGTGTGTTGGGAAGAGTAAAGTGCAAAGGACAAGTCTAACAGCAAACATTTCTCGGCTATACAGGCAATGAAGAAACCACCTGTTCTCTCAGAGGGGGTTAACCACTGCCTGCTGAAATCCATAGTCATCTATTGATTGATTTCATCAGGTGCTCCATAAAGCCTTTATTAGTCTGTCTAAGGTGCTTAAGCTAGAACACATCAATGTAAGTTAGTATATCTCAGTGCTTGCATTGTTTATCATACTTATTCTCATGATACTTCATTTGGCAGGACAATTTTGCTGTTTCATTTAACAGAGGGAGAACTGCAGCTCAGAGAGACCTGATGACTTGTACCAAAGTACACACAGTCAGTGGCAGAGGAGAGAGTTGGATCTGGCACTCTGAAGTTCCAGGCTTGTACCTTCAGCAGCGACTGACCCCTCAGCCTGCTTGGCTCCATCTTCTAGCAGTTCCTTTTCACTAGAATTGCTCAAGAGGTAGCAGAGCAGGTAGTTATTTACAGATGGAGGGAAGGACAACCTGCATAAGATATGGATGCCTGGGTATATTCTCTGAGATGTTTATAACCTGCACAACCTAAAGTTAGTGATAAAATCTATATATGCAAGTATATAGACTTGGTGGGGGAAGGCAGGCATTGTTTTTGTGCCCTGAGAATGGGCTGCCCACTGTCACAGCCTGTCAGTTCCTCAGCCTGCATGCTCTGTAATTTATCATTTCCTTCAGCTGACGAAGAGATGTCAGTTTTCATGAACTGTACGTGTTGGTTGATACACGAATATGATCCATTTGACACATCGCTGCATAATCTTGCCTTTTGTGCAGTGTAGGTGTGACTTGTCACATATGTTATGTGGTAATTTTCCTGTGACACTGATTGTGGCATCTTGAGAACAGCTACGGTAGGGAACAGCTGAAAGGGTAAACAAGTCCGAGTCTGGGCCGGGAGTGACCCCGCTGGGGGTGAGAAAGTGAAGGAGCCATTCTGAAAAGTCTATCCCAACTGCTGTATTTCACACTGGACATCTGTCACATGAAACAGATTACAAGTGAATCTCTACCAGCTTGGGTGCCTCAAGGCTCCGAAGAGCCTGTGTACAGAAAAGGCAGAAGGACAGCAAGATGGGGTGCTGGTCTGATGCTGCAAAAGCACTAAGTCAGACTGTGCTGCACCTGCAACACACACTTCTCCGTCTGGGCTTTATCCAGTAGAGGGAGGTGTTGGATATTGACCTGGAGATGACATTTTTTTCTAGGTGTGATCATTGCATGGTCCTCGTTCTCCTCACTTTTTCTGGTATTTAAAAGCAATATATAAGTTTTTTCACAGAGGTGTCATGAACAGATTACTGTGCTTGTTATTTACTAAGGAAACTTGTTGTTGATGTTTTAACTAGTGCTGGTTTTAGTGATTGTACCCCTTTAAACTGTAAATCTCAGATGACCTTGCAAATGGGAAAGGATTGGGCTGTAGCATAGCAAGAATGTAGGGAAAAAAGGACTTTATAGTGGAATTGAGTATGATAATGCAGGATTAGGCCTGCATGAATCTGTATGGAATAGAAACCAAAGCAGATCTGTGGAGGGTGATCTATTATTGGAGAGATGTCTCATAGCTAAGAAATAAGGTACCTCTATTCATTCTTGGAGCAGCGAATGCCTGGATATGCTGTGAATATTTCTTTTGTCTACTTAGGTTTGCACTTTGGTTTTGGTCAGGTGGCTCATTTCTTCTTTCTAGACCTGAACTGTTGTGTATTGCTGCTATGTACTGCTAAACAGATTGTCATGCTCCACTGCAGAGCACACTGCCCATCAGTTCTAGGTAAAGCCCTTCTTGCATATATTTGCTTAAAAAAAAAAATCTGTGGAAGTACTGTGGTCTAAAAAGCAGAGGTTTAACTGGTTTTATTCCTGAGGATCACTACTAAATGTGTATAGTGCATTGATAACTCATGAAAAAGAAGGACTCTCAGATGTCCTACCATCAGGAGAAAGGACTGGAGACCATTTACCGTTACCAAACAAAAGACAGATGTACCATGAATTGTGTTCCAGAGAAGTCAGCAAGAATTACGTGGACCTTTGAACTTTCCGTGTGAATTGAGTCAAATGGGCTAAGGAAAGTTATGCTTTTGAATCTAACACCAGAGCTTCCTCCATGTGACTGTATTTCAGGTCATAAGCACTGTGGAAATATTGCTTTTTCGAACATGTTTTTGGTCTCAAAAGAATTCCCAAGAAAGGAAGCTGAAGCCAGGATCAAAAAAAATATTCTTTATGGAAGTATTGACTAAACCCACAGGAATAGATTCTGTTGTGGTTTGGCAGTGTAAATCAGAATGAACTCACCTGTAAAGCAAAAAAGGAGTCAGACTAAATCATGCCTTTGGAGTCAAGTCCAAATGGAATCAGCACAGGGATGATGTTCTAGCAGCAGGCAATGGAAGCAGCAGGATGATAATGCCCAGCAACAAGCCTGTTTTGGACACCTCATGAATGTACCTGGATAAGAGTCAAGACATCAACCTACTTGCTTTCATTCTGGTTCCTTTCCTAGAAGAAAGCTGAAGAAAACTAAGCAAAACTACAATTTAGAAGAAGTAAAATAGAGCTGTAGCAGCTGGGGAATCCGACTTGCTCCTGAGATTTGAGTTATTCCTTGCAGTTCAACTAAGAGAGCTTCGGGTTAAGTCTGTTGGCAGTGAACTTGATTCTGATCCAGGCTCAGGCATCTCACTGCCTGTCATGTGGCCTTGGCCATGCCAATAGATCTCCCTGTGCCTTGGCTTGTCCAGCTACAGAATGTGGATTGCACTGCCCAGTGAGAACGACCTGGAGCAGCCCCTTTCAGCATTAGTGTGTCTAAGGCACCAAAAGAGATGGAAGAAAAGGGGAGAGGAAAACTCTCTGGAAGTGCACAGGTCTACTGAAATAAATGGCCATGGAGGATGCATTTTAGGGGCCATCATATTTCGGCAAGTTGGCATCCTAAGAGGAGCTGCCTTTTGCCTGATAATTATTTGGACCTATACCTGAGGCTTTGTCACAAGATGAAACACTCCTTTATAATGCACAGCTGGAATACTTTATCCCCTTATAGATTTCTTCTATTGCCTGGTATTTCCTACAGCATCATGCACTATACTGTGTAGTAAATCTCTCCTCCATCAGACAGACAGATACAAAACAGAAAGTGATTTATTATTCAGTCCCATTATGCCTGTTTTCATAGAAACTAATTATTCTGCATTGTTGTATTAGATACTTTAAGAAAGATTACATTTTTCTTACTTTTGGCTGATAAAAAAAATTAAATCCATCAGTTTTCCTAAACACATTAGAGTAAAGACAGAATTTCTCGTTCTAATTATTAATCAGTCGGATTTGAGGACACAGAATATTTGACTTAAGCTCAATATATGCACGAACAATGTCCCAATATCACATTTTGTATTGAAACAATTTTTCACTTTATTAAAGTCTTTAGGAGAGGAACCCAAGCTGCAGCTCTCGCTCAAGGTCGTGGGAGCTTAACGCAGCCTCATTGGTGTAACAAAGCTTAAACGTTATCTTCAACTTTACAGGCACTACAGGCATCTTCTTCCCTCCCCTCCAAGCCCCTCCTCATGCCTTAGTGTTGTAGGGATGAGATAAGGGAGAGGGAAGCTTTCCATCATGCCTGGAGCCTGGGTGGGAATGTTCTGTAGAAGGAAGAGAAACCAGGGGCTTAGGGCAGAGTTAGGGTAGGTGCTAGAAATTTTGATAGAACATCACATGGTGATTTTTATAGATTTGCATCTGGAATTCAGCCATGATTTGGCAAATAGCATGATGTGTGTTTTTAAACCTGAGCACCTAAGTCATCATACTGCAGGTACAGGAACAGGGAAAGGGGAGTGCACATTTTCCCAAATCGGATCTGCTGGCAGGGACAAGCAGGTCGCTTGGAGAATGGCTCTGATTCTGTAGCCATGTCACCACTTCCTCGTGGAGCACAGCAGAGCTATCAGGATGTGAGTTAGCCTGGATACATTGATGGACCTGGCCCATCAAGCCTCTGTACATGGGATCAGGCAGCTCTGTGAGGCATCTCGCCTAGGAGGACACAGCACTCAGCCCTCACAGTTGTATTTCTCCCTCATGCAATTGTCATGCACCAGATCTGTTGCTGCCTTTTGCTGTATAAGCAAAAATTCAGCCCAAAGTGGCTGAATTTTATTTTAGTTTTAGCCTGAACTGCCTTGCAGTCTGTTTGGATTTTTTGTAAGAAAAATTTTCATCAGCAGTGTAAGAACTGGAAGAAGTGGTAATTTCAGGAAAATCAGAAATAACTTAAACATTTTCCACTCCCCAGTCTGTGGTTCTGTGGGAGGACCAAGGACACTTGGCTTGAAGAGACAGGTCAGATACAGGCCCTAATCTAAGGCAGGATAAATTTTGGCTGCTCCAGCTCTGCATGGGAGGATAGACAACCTCCCCACTAAAGGATTACTGAGCTTTTAAAGTATCTACCCCTCCTGAAAGGGGTGTTTATGGTGTTATTCAAAGAAAGGGACTTCCAACACAACTCAATAAAGAAGTAGGCCACAGAAGAAAGGATCTTATGTGGATGCCCCATCCTGGAACTGTTCAAGGCCAGGTTGGAGGGGCTTTGAGCAACCTGCTCTGGTGGAAGTTGTCCCTGCCCACAGCAGGAAGTAGGAACAAGATTATCTTGAAGGTCCCTTCCAACCCAAACCATTCTGTGATTCTAGGTTCTTGGCCTGCCTTTGAGGCTTAGCTGTAAACCAGGGGTGGGCACTGTCAAAATCAGTCAAAAGAGCTTGTGTCATTGCTGGAGCATTCCTCAGACATCCCAGGATGTGTAATGTGAGTTAACCCTTCCATGGGCTTGAAACAGTGCTCTATGCAATGTACACCTTTCCCTAAATGTGAGCTTCTCCATTCAGCCACTCCACTGCAGTTAGGAAGAATCTCATCTCATAGGGCTCATTTTCTAATCAACCATGCTCCATTTGTGAACACCACTTGTGTACACAATTATGGTACAGGCAGTTAACAGCATAAGGTAGCTACATGATTTGCAGGCACCTGCATTAAATATTTGAATAAACTCATGCTAATGTCACATCAAATTTCCATTTTCGTGGCAAAAATTTACTGTGCACACAGTCATGCAAGTATTTTCTAAAACTGGGCTCGCTGTCTAACAAGTGGCAATACAAAGATCTTGTCTTCTTTTCAGAGACACCAAGAGCCTGTAATTCACTCTGTTATGCTCATGTTCAGAATCACATTTACTTCTTTAATAACAACTACAAAAAAACCCCAGCTCTACAACCCTGTGTCTTTTTAGGCTCCCCCCGCAAAAGCCCACTGTCAACATAAAACGTAGGGCATCAAGATTAATAGCAGAGTAATGCACGTAGATGTCATTTCCATTTTAATTCTAATCAGCGTTTAGCATGGCAAGTGTCACTGTAACACCAGCAGATGGAAGCTGACACTGTCACTGCTGTCAAGTGCAGGGGGTTGTGGGTAGCTAGGGCACTGCTCTGTTATTTTCTTCTGGTTAAATACCGCATGGCAGCAAATTAACTTTATTTTGTTGTCACATGCTCTCTGTGGCTGCTTTCTTAACACTGCTGACTCTGCAGGCTCGAGAGTGAGTGCCAATGGTTGGACCGAGGGGCTTTCAGGCTCCTTCAGCCTGCCAGTGGCACTGAAACCCGTGCCATGGGCATGCCGTAGAAGGCAATGGAAAGAGCAGGGATAGAACTGGGAGATGGAGAGGTAATAAACATTTCTAAGTTCGTGCAAAATATTTTGCTGTTTCTTTCTTATTTTAGCATTTCAATGACTCAGAAATATGCTGGGAAATGACAAACCTCTGGCCTTTCCTGTCAGAGCACTCTATAGTGGGTGCCTCAGCCTGAACCAGGCTCCTCAAAGAGTCTTGTCTGGGGTTCTCTAGGCTAAACTTGTCTGCCTTTTGTTTCTCTAAAACACTGCACCGCACAAATGTCAGGGCAAGCACATCGTGTGTGTCACTCGTTTGACCTTCTCATGTGCTGCTGCCATTGAATCTGCATCTCCCGCATTTGCAGCACAACACCTTTGTGCTCCGTGGCAGGTTTGCCGAATTGTTGAAATTCTTCAGTGAGGTCTCAGAATAGAAAACAGAGCAAGGGCGTGTGCTGCTTTTGGGGTGTGCAGTCTAATGGGGCACCTCTATTACAGGAATTCTGCTGAAATTACCCCATCTTTCTCAAGGCTTACGTGAAAACTTTTTCCCAGCTCTGCTTTTCTGGATCCTCCCATCCCTTAACATTCAGGACTTTGTTTATTATTGTAAATGCAAGCAACTGGAGAAGAGATAGCTGATTGTATCTGTAATTTTTCTTCCCTTCTGCAGGCTCCCAGTTTTGACTAAGTATTCTTTTAAAAAGAATAAATAGCCCTTGGGAACATGTGAACTGGAAACTGAGATCTCATGGCAGTGAAATGTGCCTATGTAGCTCATATATACTTCCTTGATAATCCTTTTCCTGACTGCTGTTCTCCAGGGCAGATAATGATTTTATCTGAAGATGTCACCCCTAGAATATCCACAAGTTGTATTCTTAAATGAATTTTCAAAATAATCCCATTGCCTCATTTTGGCTCTGCAGAGTACTTGACCTTGGTCTGTCATTTCCTGCCTTAGGATGGTCCTTCTGCACCTTTTTCAAAGGAGAAAGAAGAAGAGGAGCCGCTGGTCTCTAGGCAGGGTTGCCAGGATTGGGGAGGCTCCACAGGGACCTTTCTCACATAGTTACATAGGACTTTCTCAAATATTGACACCAGGCCTGCTACGGCAAAGTCACTGCTGCTCGGGCTCACTCCACTCTCCATCAGGAGCCTGACCCAGCAGGACAAAGTCACTGCTGACAGTTGTGATGAGTCCCCATCATGACATACCCTGCTCACTTCTGGCTGCACTCCTGTGCCTGCCTCTCACCGCGCTTCCCACGCAAGTCCTCTGCTTCTCATAGACGCAGGAAAGGGGCCGGGAGGTCAAATACTGTGTGGGGTTTGTGGACAGAGCTGACAAATATAATTTGCCCTCTTCTACTATTTTGTTATTCAAGGGGAGGCATCCTACTCTTTCTAGTTTTAAAAAAAAAAAATTACAACAGAATCCTCTCCTGGCCACAAAGCAGCATATCCAGGAGATTATAGTTTCCACTTTGTCATCTCTGCTGTAAAAAGCTTATCAACTGGATGTTTGCACTACACTTAGATTACAGGGAATATGTTCTAATGGATGGGACTGGGACTCAGGAAGCTTGAATTTTAACTCCATCTCTGCTTCTGGTTTGCTGTGCCCTTGTAAAAATCACTTCCTGGCTGTTTCCCTTCTACTAAGTTTATCAGCCTTTCTAGGAAAAAAGCCCATTCTTCTTGTAGACACAGAATCCAGTGCGGTGGGGTGGCCCCATTTGCCACAAAAACTGATCTGTGGAGATATGAATGTATATGATATAACATCAAATTTTAATTTTCAAACATCAAAACCTGCTTCTAGTACTGCTGTTCCTCAAAGCCTGGATGGCCATGTCCCACAGAATTGCATCGCTATGGCTGTAATGTCACAAAGCAAGTATCAGCAAGCTTAGAAATCACAAAAATCTCAAAATAAGGCCAGGAGTTCACAGACAGAAGCTGGACAGCCCTGTGTCCTGCCACTTCTCCGTGCAGAACTCCTTGCTATTCGGATCAGATTGGAGGGATCACTTCTTTTCAACAGATCTCCAGTTCCCTTTACTGTGAATGAGGCTTTGCAGAAGCAAACTTTGTTTTTAGTGTTTTGCTTAGAGGGTTGATGCACCACTGTTAGATGGTTTAAAAATGCACAATGACACCAAGTCTGTATGTAGACACGTAACAGGAAGATATTTGAGCTTTCATATATATTCCTGTTTTTCCTGACAAAGATAGAGGAACGCCATCAAAAGCTCCTAAGAAACATTTCTACAGCACACATCTCTCTGTCTGTCTCCTCCCTTTCTTTTACTCCCTTTCCCTCTGTAGATGCCTGTCTACCATATATAGACTCATTGCTCTCAGGATTTATGTTGTTACTTGACATCTTCAATAGAAGTGCTGGCTTGTAGCATGCACGGCTTGGGATGTGTTTTAGAAAGACCAAATTTGAAAGCACTTCACCCTTCCACTCTTGCAGTAATCTCTGAGCTCCCTGTGTTTCTTGTATGTCAATATAGGACTGATCAGAGAAACTACTGTCGAGATGGGTTTATGTCACCCAGTGCCACCTTCAGCTGAGCCTCCATCATGAGCAGGAGAGATGGAAGGAAGCTGAGCCTTCATGGCTGAGGTGTTCACTGGCATCTCTGCCAAGGATGACAGCAAAGAAGCTGTGCTGGTTTGGCTGGGACTGTTCTGAATTTTGACGAACTGCACTGGAAGACGAATGCCTTGGCCACTGTCCCAGACCCAAACGTTAGAGTCCTTTCCTCAGCTCCCTGCTTGTCTGCTTCTCTCCCCAGAGACTCCCATACTTCCCTCTGTAAATAGGCACAGTTCCAGCTGTACATTGGGAGTCAAGAACAAATAAAACTAAAGCCTGATAGGGTGGCAGCTGTAAAAGGGAGGTGCAGCCTGCGGGGAAGAGTGGAGCTTGTTTTCAGAGAGAAGTACAGGTACCTGTTCAGGACTAGTGCCAAGGAAAGGAAGGGCTGCACGGTGGGGAGCTGGGCAGGAGAGGGCTGAAGCCAGGGAGCACAGTGGCTGAAGCAGATTGGTGGTGATGGAGGACCCTCGCAGGGGGTCAGTGCTCACTGACATCGCGGGGATGAGGGAGCAGTGCCCTGATTGCTCTTCCCCCTTACCTGCAGTGCTGATCTAGCAAAATGACGTTGTTTCCCCACAACAGGAAAGGAATTGAGGCAGAAGCCTCATCAGTATACCACACAAGACAACTGATATAAAGCATTCCCCTGTTAGCACGATTCTAAAGAATCTTTAGAAGATACTTCTTTTCTGTTTTGTAGCAATCTCTTCAGCTCTTACTGATCCCTAGGGAAAAAGAAAAAAACAACAAACCACAACCTAGCTTAGAAAACAAAACCAAAAAATAACCCCCAGCAGACATCACAGGACTGGGATCAGGAGATAACAACAGAGAATTCCTCTCCTGCATGCAGGTTAATTAAATGACACAGATAACCTTGTGCATGCCCAGAAAAACTGCGTTTTCTTTCTGAAATCATATCAATCATTTAATTATCCCACTTCTCACGCTGCCATTATCTAGAGCTAAAGGCTGCACAATTATTTTTTGATTTAGTTTTTTTCAAACTCACCTTTTTTCTTTCAAAGTCTGAGTTATCGCTCAGTTAAAGATACATGTAGGCACTCTAGCTCAGATCTGACCTCCCAGCTTATTTTTTCGAAGTTCTTGCATTTCATTTCTCATCACTGTGTATGCTAACAACTTCTTAGTGGAGTATGCAGCAAGTTAATTGCTATTTGTCACGCATGGTAAAGTAAGATGCTCAAAGTCATAGAGTAGGTCAGTGTCAGAGAAGGGGTTCATTCCCAAGCTAATGAACTCTTTCTACAGCCTGCTTCTGTCTCACCTTGTTGGCTTTAGGAAACAAAGATGGTCTTTTGGCTTTGAATGCCCTCAATCTCAATAAAAATAGGTTTAATTAGTATCTCAAATCAAAGGGAGGAAAAGCTGCTCATCTCCTCTAGTGATAAATATGCTGTGAATGCATCAGTACAGGTGTACTGCAAACAACACACAACGTAGTTTAGCCATAGCTGACTGACTTTGATCAAAATAAAATGACTTCTAGAACACTTGAGGGTGTTGCAGGGAAGAACTGGATTTACATCATCTCTGTGGTGCAGAACTGAAAAGTGGGAAGCTTCAGGGCAGAACTGAGTGAAATCAGCTAAGCTGCATCAGATTGCAGGACAGAAATGGCAGGTGGAGCTCTGAGTGTGTGAAATACATTTGCAGAGCTGGATGGAGCCTGAGGCTGCCGCGGCAGTGGGGGTCTGCAGGACAGGACCACATGCATTTTTCTGGTCTACGAGCTGCTTTCACAGGATACTGCTTGCCAAATCTCAAACCATGCGTGAACCACCAAACGTGCAAACCTGCAGCGTGTGGCAGAGCCCACTCTCCGTTTCTCGCCCCACGGTTGTATTCCAGGCCAAGGAGGATGGGCAGCTTGTCTCCCAAGATTTTCAACCCCCAGATATCTGCATTTGCACTGCTAAAGCAGGGTGGTGGAAGGCCAAGAAGGAGTGTGTGGGGAAGCTGGAGAGATGGAGAGAACTTCCTGTGCATTAGAAGGAAATTCTTATTGGCTTTGACTGCAATTTGTGCCTTCACAGCCTGGGTCCCTCGCCAGCTGTTTTTCCTGTGCTGAGTGCTCTGCTTGCTCTTGTTCGCATTGCAATCTCCAGGACTGTATTATTTTTTTTTCTTAACCAAAGAGCTGCCAGCTGGTGTTGTTGATCACACCCCCAGCAGCAGGCACAAAGGCCAGCACACACTTTACACAACACTCCTTCTCTTTCCCATTCTATTTCAGCACTAATAAAAACATTGTCATTTTAAACAAGCAGCTGGGAGTGTCACTAATTTCAGTCTTTTCATTAAGGTGGTTGAGCAGAGCTTTTTTCTGTACAGCTTTTCTTGCCCTGGAGCTATGGTTGGGCAAGGGTTGGTCAAAGTCCAGGTGCCACACTCAGTCTGCAGCAGTTTGTAACCCATATCCATCCAGGCAGCCCAGGCAGCCCTCCTCAGCTGTGTGCTCCCCTTCTTCAAGCTCCCACATGACCCTCTGCTAAGAGTGTCCCTGACCACATTATTCATTCTCCTGAGTTTCTGAGCCCTTCCTGCCTCCACTGGCAGTCACTGCTGTCCCTCCACTAAGGGCACAAAACCCTAACCTACCCCTCTTCCTCATTCAGAGACAGCCAACAGCAGTCATCCTACCAGAGGGCAGAATGTGCTTGTCAGAAGTGCCAGAGAGGGCAGCCTGCAAGGTGAAATCACTGCAGAGTCATCCCACTTGAAGTTAGGCACTTAACTGAGACACTTCAGCTAGGATGTGCTTGTCCTAGGTTCTTTGTATGTGTGGTCTGTGGAAAGGTGGAGGCTATTGAAGATCTGCTTTCCACTCTGGAGGTGTTTCTTTCTCCCCTGGCTGCAGAGAGAGCCTAGAAGGATAAGGTTTCCATCTCAGATGCTGAATTTCAGTAGCTTAAGTTGGATGCAATGGATCTCTGCTTTGGAAATCTGTTACTGCATATAGTGCCAGACTCATGAATGACTCTTACTTTTGTCTTCCAGAAGGCATCTTTTTTTTTTTTTTTTAATCCAGTACCTGTGTAGCTACCTGTCTAATACAAAGAAGTTGAGCATGTGACTTGTGCTAGGAGTGACCTCATGAAGTGCTGATATTCAAAGTATATGCACCTACCACTGACTTCTTCAAGATACAAGATTAACATGAGTCACTGACTTTCCCTCTCTCTGATGGATACTCTTTCCATACCCCTTCCCTTTCCATTATATCTCTATCAGCATGTATGACAGAGAGAAAGTGTAAATAGAGTCAGGGTACATGATAAAGAGCAGGGTAATACATTTTTTATCCCCACCAGTTAGGGATGACAGCATCACATATTTACTCTCTGTGAGCTGTGGTTGTTTGCTTCTAACAAATGTAAATCAGGAGTGTGGTACTGCACCATCCATCACTCAGTATTTTTAGACCATTCCAGAGCTGTTGAGGTTGTACCTGAAGTCACTGGTGTTATTAATAGGGGTGGCAATGATAACAAGATGCTCTGATACCTTATTTCCCAGAGGGATTCAGTCCTGCACAGTGCGTATCTGTATTTTTCCAGCCTTGACTTGTCTTCTTGCCCCTCTGGATTTGAGTGACAGCCTTTGTTGTAAGAATCTAAAGAGAAACAATGATCATTTTCATCAGGTGCACTTGCAGTTGCTCACTTCGTCGTTCAGCCTTGCTAAGGAGCCAGGTACTGACCACCACATGGCTTTGAGTGGCTCCGAACGAGCAGGCAGAGCAGCAGCCCTGGCTAACCTGCAGTAATACAGGAGGGGAAAGCCAGCCCCTGAAGGTCTCTTGTCACACAGTGTGCTGGGCACTGCTGTGTGCTAGCAGGAGGTGGGAGGGGAATAAGGAACAAGAAAGCAGATGATTGATTTAGAGAGATGGCTGTCTACTGTCAGAAGCCTGTCACTGCAGAGCAGTCACAGGATGATGAGAGCAGTCTGAAGGGCTACTCACCTTCTCTCTCTCTCTTTCTCTGCATTTCTCCTACTTGTAGGGCAGGGGCTTTTGGGTACATGGCCTTGCAACCAGCCTCTCTTGGCATTCACAGCTAGTTGCACTTCAGCATGAAAAAAAGAAGGTGGAATGTCTCCATATTTGCTCATATTTTTAAACAACACTAGAAAAAACCCACCCTAAACAATTACCGGTCTCTCCACCTACTCTCCTGTTCTTCTTTGTTCCTGCACAGAACTTGTCAGCTTTCCATCCATAAGAGAGAGGTACTGCAGGCAGGGAGGAGGGGTGAGGGAAGGCTGGGGGCTGGAGCCATTTAAGCTGTCACCATCTCTATCAGTGCATTTAAATCACTGACACGGAATTACAATGCCACATATTGCAGTTCAAAAACAACCAGCACCCAAATTCCCTTCAGCATAGCATCCTTCCTCCAGGATAATGCATTTTCTAACTTTATATTACATTGTATACAAAGAGTACAGAAAACTCATGGACTGGATAGTGTAGCAAGGATCTATACATGGAACTTTTTTCTGCTGATGGCTAAATCAAATTCAAACAGCACAAGCCATTTGTGCTCTCCTCTTTCTTTCTATTTAAATGGGTTACTGCTGGTAAGCGCCATAATAGTTAAGGATCTGTCAGCAATTCCAATACAAAGAAGAGCAATCACACCTTTAAGCAGACTTCCAGTGATGGGCTATAGACTATCAAAGTTAAATAGATTCTTAAAATCCTAGCCGTTAGGGCTGGGAAATCTTTCAGCACTAATAGTGCATGACTGTTCCCTGCAATGAAACCATCATGATAAGTGGTTTAGCCCCGTGCTTCTCAAGAACAGCTCATCGTGCCCTTGTGGCCACCCCCCCTCAGGTCAGATATCCCATCATCTAATCTGCATCAGTTTGAGAACTTGTCCCCTCAAGGCACTTTCAGTCTGCAGAGATGCCCCTACTCCTTCAGGACCTGTGGTCTTGGGGGTTAGTGCTGATGCCGACCTATCTGTCTCAATACTTACTAGTTTTTGCCCTGCCAACTGTCTGTCTTTGCCTGTGATCACAGCAGCTGACGCTCAGAGAGGTGAGGGACTGTGGTAGGTGCCAGCTAGTAGAGGTCTCCTTTAACTGTGATTTATAGAGTAATTGCCTGTCTGCAGCACATGGGTACACTGTCGGCCATGCCTTTGTTCCCCTTCAGTTCCTCTTGAATGCACTATATACTAAGCATTATCCTCTCTCCCTGGGTTGCCCTTCTCAAAGATACACTCTGCCGTTCACTGAAACTCATATCAAAGCCGGGAGCTCTGAATTTTTGCAACAACTCTGCTGCACCTTTTCCAGATTCTCTGCAGTTTATTTACATCTCCCTTGTGTGTCACCTAATGTGACTTCTGTGTGTGTTTGATACTGGTTCTCTTACAGCAGTCTGTAGCAAATTGTTAGGGAATAATACAGGAAACGGGGCATGTACTGAGTGTCTCTCTTCGTAAATTCTCCCAATTCTCAAGCATTTTCGATGTAAACACTTCTTGAGACAGAGCTTGGGACAGGAGCAGAAAGACTGGGGGAAATAGCGCATCTTCATTGCTTGACAGCCTCCTCTGAGGTGAGACAGGGATTTTTTTTTTTCCTGACAGTCATTTGATGAGATGCTGTAGGAGAACAGTCTGTTCTGATGTGTAGAACTCTGTTTTCTCTATATATTCCTTTGAGAACATAAAAAGGAAAATCCAAGGAGCCACTTGATTTTAGGTCATACTATATTTGTTTAAAAGTGGAAGACAAAATAAACAGACTTTTGCTTCTTACTAGAACACTGTCAAAATGGCATGGCATCTAGTACTTTTGGAGAATTGCAAATGAAGATAGAAAAACTTCAGGTTCATTGAGAAGAGATTGGTTGCAGCAAGATGGTTCAGTACATGTGAACTGAAAACTCCCTCAAATGTGCTAAGACCTCATTTTGACACAAGTTGAGTGGAGCAAAGTAAGATATGAAAGCCGGTCCTTTCAGCTTGTCTCTAGGATTCCTTATCCAAGAATTACTGCCACTGCAGCTTAGAGGGCTAAGTCCTGCAGTTTCGCCTAGGAGTTGCCTGAAGTATACAAAGTCAGTGGCTTTGCTCTGAAATAGGCTAAGCAGCTGCCAGCAGTTCTGTTCCAAACCTTGCCTCCTTTGGGAGATGGGGAGTGACAAACAGCTTGAGAACAGAAGCCTCTCACAACACTCCAGCCATTTCCCAAGTGCACCAAACCACCCTAAGGCTGTGCCCTGAGGGTGTTCCTTTTGATCTTATCCTGTAAAAGAATGAGATCACTGGCACCCTCCATTCCACAGCCAGTGGAATAGCTGTTGCTGCAGCTGCAGATCTTTGGCCTCATGGAAAGTGAAGAATTGGACAGCTCCCTGCCTGGGTACTCCTTTACTTCTGGCTGCTTTGTATATTGCTTTTTACTTGACCCTTGACACATTCTGGTCATTTTCATTTAGTGAAGGTAATTGTCCTCCAACAAAGCCATTGCAAGCAGGGAAAGACGGTGCTTAAGAGAGAATAATGCAGAACAGAATGCATCAATGCCATGATGTACCCAGATTCCTTTCACCAAAACTCAACCCTCTCGCCCTCTCCAGCACCAGAGGCTCTCCCAGCCTTGCACGATGCCTGTGTGGGTTAGATATGTCCAAACACAGGAGTCTGAAGTCGTGTGATCTGTCCATCCGGGCCTTAGGGCAGATTCGTCTCACTCTCACCAAAGTTTATTCTTGATTTAAGCCCTGCAGAATCACCTCAAACCAAAGCAGCCCTTATCTTACTTTTCTGCTTTTGTTTTCCTTAAGTCAGAGCTATTCAGTGTGACTTGTCTCCGTAGTGGAAAACATAGCAGGAACTACACTTGGTATCACTACTCTGTATAGTGGTTACTCAGCAGATTTTGGGATGTGAATTTAGTCATCTTGCATCAGTTTGCTAGCAAGGCAGGGCCCTGCTGCAGTCACTACACACCTTGCCTGTGTCACAAAATGGTGCTGGAAATCACCTAGCACACCTGAGGGCATCCTTTCTGAACACTGATGACCCACAAAAATGCAGTATGGATTAAAACATGCCCGACCAGGAATCTTCTTTTCTCGAGGTGCCTTTCCCTAGGGGTGTTAGTTTAGGTAATCAAGTTCTTCTGAGCAAAGAGAAGCATAGATTTCCCTCATTCAACACCATTGTAAAATACTGCATGTGTTTGTGGGAACAGGTATTTGCTGTTCCATGAGCAGGATTGTAATTCTTCTGCAGAGCATGAGAGCCATGATTAGGAAGCCAGGATTGCTCTGCTCACAGGAATCCTGCCATTGTCTTTGATTGCATGGTATTAACTGTAAATTATAGCCTTTTGGAGACTGCATGTAAAAATAAAATAAAAAAAAATTGTCAAAAGACAGAGAAAATATTGATTCCAGAGGCAGTGGAAACTATGGCTTGGTTGAATTAGAACCTTAAAAAATAATAACAAAAGAACATTTGTGAGGGTGAAAGAGGGACTAGAAGAAGAGAGCTGTGATTCTCCCCTCAGCAGTATGCAAATTTCAAGTAGCCCCAATGCAGGCAATGAGATATCACTGGTTTAACCAAGAGTCTGGCTCAAGGTATCGGGGAGAAGGTACAGAACGTGGATTACAGAGTTGTTATTGAGCTGCTGGTGAACTGTGAGCACAATGTGTGGAAGCACAAAATGGAAGCAGCTACAGCCTGAGACTGCTGTTAAGACCTCCTAGCTTTCTAATGCCTTTTCTAGCTCTTAGTGGCACAAGTCTCCATGTCAGCTCGTTAACAGGAATCAGCTCTGTGTGTCGTTCCGTGCTGATGACAGATACCATTGCAATCAGTCAGCCTACAATTTAACTGGTAAACTGGAATTGCAACTGGACTTTGCCTTGCTCCAGTCCCTGGAGGCTTCCCTGCAAAAGCTTTGAAGGTGCAAAATGGTGGTAGAATTATAATCACTAAAAGCCTTCAAGCCTGAGGCTGCTGAAAGCTGAGTATAGATACCCTAGAGAGATAATGGGCTTGCAGAAAAAGAAAGCATAGGACAGATGGCTTTTTTTCCAATAGATTACATTGATTTTAGAACCAGAAATGTCTATGAGGTCATGGAGTCTGGCTTGTTGCATGGCACAGGCCAGAGATTTTCACCCAGAAATTCCTGTTTCAAGCCCATATCTTTTAGCTGGGCTCAAGTGTATAACTCTAGAGCACTCATGCTGTGGATGCAATTCAGACCTAACAATTCTATGAATCTATTTATCTTCACCAGTTAGAGCATATATACCTGGCTGTCCCAGCCTTGGCTGTTAAAAAGGCTAAATAAAGGTCACTGGGCAAAACACGAAAGTAAAAAAAAACAGTTTAGCAAATCTTTGAACAAATATCTAGGACAATGGCTATAATTTAATACCTCTTAGTGAACTTTTTCCACTCCTGCACACCTCATTAAGTGAGCATAATATTCATTCTGTAGATTTCTCCTCCTTCATCCTTTTTGGAGTCTGGTTTTATTGGAAACTCAGCACAGAAATACCACAAACCCCATCTTCTCATTACTCTGCCACTTCTTAGAGTTCCCCTCTAAGATCCCATCAGTCCTAGAAATCTGGCCAAAACAATATTTTCACTTGTCCAAAGTTTGATTGGAAACCTTTGTCCATCCACAGCAACTCACTTTGACTCTGTAGTAACTGCTCAGATTCTTTCTGAGGAGTTCTAGCAGATCATCACTCCTTTCTTCTGAGCAGCATCTGACATCGCTTCTGTCCAAGATGGATTGGCACTTGCATCCTCTTGCCTCAAGAATCCACTAGTAAATCTCTATGTCTTCCACTATGCCCCAAGTCCATACATATTACTTCCATGAAGATTATTTTCTTTCACCTTTCTAAGTTCCCCTGTCCCAATACAAAGCCAGATCAGCCATTCTACTGTCTTGAATTTTTCCCATCCAAATCTTCTTAACTGCCTGATAGTTATTGATATTTCAGGAAGGGGACACTAGAGAGATCACTCAAGAGGGAAAGTGCAGTGGTTTCTAGGGTGGTAGACAAAGAATTTTAAAAAGATTTATATGACATATTACTTATGATTTGAGAGAATGGATTTCATGACCTAGGAGATCCATCTGTTGTTCATAACTTTATTTTTTGGTGGGGAAAAGTAGGCCAGGGACCTTTACAGGCTTTCTTCTCTTTCAGTGATGTTGTCTCCTTTTGCAGAGCCTGCCTCACTGGAAATCATTACATATCCACAGAAGGCAGAGTGAGACTTCCTTTTGCACTTCTCCCAGTACACCTTGAAAAGCAAGAGGACCCCTGCAGAAGAGGGGAACCCAGACTGTGAGATTAGCTAGTGCCTCTCTGATCCAGGGAACGAACCAGGCTGTTATTGCACCCCTTGTCAAAGGAACAGAACACATGGTTCACGTGACCGTTTAGCCGAGTCCCCTCACTATCAGCAGTTATCTACTGTATGCTTCTGCTAATAAATATTCTCCTAGAGAGGTCATGATAAAAGAGTTGGGAAGGAAGAGAAGGAATTACAGGGGATGGTGAGAATGAAAGAGACGCAAGTAACCTGAGCGTGACACATTCTTATGAAGCCTGTCTTTTATTTCCCATGTTTAGAGAAAACAGTTCTCACTTTATGGCTTTTGTTCAGTCAAAGAGAAAATGAGCTATAAAAGCAAAGATAGGAAGGAGTTAACCAATTTCCAATTCAGTGTGTTACAATTTGCTTCAGTAATAATAATAAAAAAAAGAGCAATACTGAGAAACATAATTTTTAAAATGAAGACTACTAAATCAATAGGCACTACATGACTAATCATTTTCTATTTTCTTGGGGGAGGAAGGTAGAGCTGTGATCAGAAATCAAAAGCAGAAGTGCCCAGTTCCTCTGCAATCTGACAAATTCTGCTTTACTGTAATACACAAGAAAGGAGATTTTTACATGAGCAGAAACTAATGCTGGTAAGTGGCATTAAAAACACTGTGCACTAACGTCATCTCATTTTGTGGAAAGATAATGAAATTCATTTGATGCTAGATGAGTTAATTCCCAAATACCTGCATTTCTTGGCAACTGAGTGTTTCAGCCTGAGACCGGAGGTCGGGGTGACTTCTTCACTCACACAATCTTCAGTTGTGGTGGGACTTCACGTAACAGCTATTTAAGTCTGTGTTTGACTTGTAGCACGTGAGTAGTCCTGTCAGCTTCAGTAAGACTACAGAGTCTGTAAGAAAGGCAGGTGTTCGAGTGCTGCTTGAACCTGCCACTCCAGCAGTAATTTGTAAAATCCTATTTGTACAAATACTTCTCAAAGTAGCAAACAAAGGTGAGCAACTACTCTCTCTCAGCACTGAATATCCAGAAGCCCACAGCATCAGTGGAAGACTGGGAGGAAATGCTCAAGGAGGAGATTTCAGTGTGCATTGCAGTTCCTCAAATTACTTAAAAAATTTCAATCCAGATTTCATAACATACCATACCATCATAGTCCTCTGGCACTTAACCACCCCTTTGCTCTTCTCGGGGTTGACAGTAGATGTCTTTGATTTTTAGAAGTGAACAAACGTGCGCTGGCTCCTGCCTGGAGCATTTTACTGTGCAGTATCTTACATCCTAAAGGACTCAGAGCAGCTGTCATAGTGGAACATGTCCTAGTAAAAGGTAGCATTGCAATAGTTTTTAACAGGACACAGCAACTGACTTAGAAGTTTTAAATTCCACCAGTTTTAACGTAGTATCCACAAATGAAACAGGTGAACTGTGGTGTGGGACAGGCAAAGTGACTCAGGTCATGGGGCATTCTGGTGCAAGAACTCTGCCAAGGCCTGTGTGACAGGGACACTGCCCCCAGCCTCTTGTGGTTGGGTGACAGCAAACTGAGCAATACTAAAGGTATGAGTGATGCCACCTGAACAGATCACACCCCACCACTGCTTCTGAACAGGGGTGGAGGAACTGGCACAACTGACACGAACAAAAGGAATTTTGATTTGACAACAGGTCCCAGGATGCATTTTCCAGCACATACTCACATGCCAACTCAAAGTTACCGGGCAACAGGTAAGAAAAAAGCAACTTTGGTTTAGCAAAATTCCTTTTGCAATGGAACCTGTGTTTTGAAGGTGTCTGCTTTAGTATAGGAGTGTTTGTGGGAGATTACTACTTATTAACTAATAACCTTTGATGATGTTTACTCCCACAGTTGATTTGCTCAGGTGTTTGCCACCCAGAAGTAGAAATAAGCTTCAATGACACAGCTTGTTCATGGTTCAGTCTGCAGAGTTTTGTGATTTCTTGGCAACTAAGTGATGGATTACTATTTTCTGTGAAATTCTCCTCTTTCCTGAAAGGCCTTTCATGCAAGGACTCTGGGGTAATTAGAAAAATAATAACCTGGCAATACCCTCTTGATCTGTTTTTAATGAAATGAAGTGTGGAGAGGGTAGGTGCTTTGTCCATAGTCAAATAGTGGGTAAGTGGCAGAACTGAAAATAGAACCCAGGAGCCCTAGTTTCTACTCTTTGCCTCTAAGAAGCACTTCCACTCACACTGGGTTATCCAGTGTTAAAAGACTCTCTTTTTTTTTTTCTACAGGACTGAAAGAGAGTATTTAGTGTACAGGGAAATCTTGCATTGGCAAAAGCTGGACCAGATTAATTAGCAGATTTATGCTGGGTTCTCAGTCAGTTTTCTGCAGCTCAATCATGGTTTATTGAGCACATCAGTCATTGGTGAATGTTACCCTTAAAAGAGCCCGGTGAATCAGGCTCACCTTCATTTCAAAAGCAGGGAAATAAAAGCACAGAGAAGATGAAGTTACTTACCTAAATTCACAGAGGAAGTCTTGGCCACACCTGTGAATTTTACTGTCACCTTCCTTTTTTCCTCAGAAAAGTCTCTTCTCTGTTAGACTGCATGATTTCCAGAGTTAGGAATATGCATCCCTGGTCAGGCTTTAAAACACAAGTGGAGTTTCTGGGCACATGTAGGAACAGCTTCCAGGGTCTCAGCCTCGAATTGAGCCAAATCAAGTTTCTAAAACAATAGTACAAAACTAACAATTGCCAGAAGCTGCCAATCTGACATGGGTATTTTGAAAGGGTGACATTACCTCTTCAAAACTTGGTGGGGGCTGAATACAGAGCCACTGAAAGCTCGGACCTGTGCTGTCCACTTCCCCATGGATCAGAATACATTAGGAAGGAGAGGTAATAAAAAGTGCTGCTCCACCACAGCTAAGTTTCTGGAGAAGCCTGCAAGATTAGGAACATGGTTTTGGTCTATTTGTAGTGATATTCCCTGGCAGGTCACCATCTGAGGAGAATAAAAGCAGAGCCTCTGATTTAAAACCAAAAGACTTTACTTGAACCAAAGACCAGATAATTTGCTAATGGAATAATTTTCCTGTACAGAACCTGACTTCACTGTCCTTCCCTGAACATGAAATGTAAGTTTAATGAAAAGATGTGTCTATTAGTAACTGCAGTGATACCGTCAGTTCTTTACAAATCTGCCTTTGGCTCATAAGTCAGGTATCAATACTTGCAGAATCATGCTGGTCTGTGTTGATTTTCCACCAAACAGTACAATGTCTTCATCCCATTCCCATCTCATCCACCTCTAATTGGGTCAATATGAAAAACAGCACTTCTTTTCTGGAGGGAAAAAGAAATTCTTCACAGACAGCTCAGATCCCATCTGTCGAAGGTAAATGAGAATGTCCACCCCTACATTTTGGAGTGAGATTGGATTTAGGATGTTGGAGAGGTGCTATATTACGGGGTAAGGAGGTGCTGTTTACCTGCAGGTATGAGCTGCCTTGTGGCTGAAACAGGGAGGAAGAACACAGCTCTTGGCGGAGCCAATGTGCCGTCATGTGACACTGCCGTGACACGCAGCAGCCCCGAGGCGGATCGGTGCCTCTGCCAGCCTCAGACACACGCACACATGTGCACAGTCACAGAGCCACAGCAAACATCATGACACAGCAATTACCTTCTGCAAAGAGAGCTAAAAAAGGCTGATCGAAAGATAAGAGTATCCAAACTTCCTGCCTAGATGTGCCGTGGGAGGCAGAATAAATCTACTCCTTCTTCTCCTCTGGGAGCAGCTGCCTGCTGGAGAGAACTAGGCAGAGTGTTAGCATCACATTGCAGTTTATTAGCAGAGGGATTCTGGACAATGGTGTTCCTTACTAAGCTAATCAGAGCCATAAAACAGACATTCCAGTGCTGGAAGCAGCTTTTGTCTGGCTTGGCCGTATAACAACATCCTCATTCAAGGTGCCTAAATCTGGTACCATCTGACTGAGCAGCAGGTCTTGCTTTCAGATCTTGCCATGCTGCCTTTTATCCTGCACATGATGGTCTACTACCTGACAAAGCTGACTGCAAACAAAAATGGGCATTTGCTCTGCTCATGAACATCCTCACCTACATGGGGAAAATCCAATGTCATTGGAAAGGGTGGAGAACTGAGTTTCCATCACAGGCCCTGCTCCTGTCCTATAAAGCATCTCAGCAGAGTCCAGCACTTTGTTGACCTCATGAGAGTTAGAAGTGTCCATCAGTCTTAAGTAGTCTTGGGTAAGGCTGAGTCAAGCTCTGACAATTGCTCTGTCAATGAGTGTATCTCAGTAGAGTGAGTCAAGAGCAGGTTATTCAAAGGTTTCCCAATCAAAACAACTTATTTAAAAAAGAAAAGCCTTCTATTAAACATCAGTGCCTCAAGGTTTATTAAGGTTCATATTTCTTATGACTCTTCCTATGTAATCTTGGTTAACTTTTTAGAAATTAAAGTACTTATGAAATAATATCAAAATGACTATTAAGTAGTCTATGCTCTGTGAGTATGTTCAAGTAAACAAAACATGATTATGTTATGTATCAGTTTTTATTTACTGAATGTATAGTATTCAGCAAATAAAAGGTCAGATGTGTTTTCAAGACAAAAAAAATGGTAGAAAAGTATTGACAAAAATGTTATAGTCACTCTCCTGACAAAGAAGAAATTACTCTATTTCAAACCCAATGAGAAGAAAAGAGTTGAAATGTCATTCAAGACGGGCTTATGTGCCCAAAAGCTTTTCTTTTTTTTTTCTCCTTTTCAGCTATACTGATTGGTCTTTTAAAAAGACATTAGCTTTATTGACATCCTTAGATGTTCACAGCATAACAACTTGCTGCACAATCTTCTCTCTAAATTTGTAGCCGCATGTTCTGAGTGTGCTTGGCTGGAGTCTCTGTGCCTTGTCCTCAGGGTGGCTGCTGGAGATGAGGAACCTGGTCCATCTGTGCTGGAGCACTCCAGCAGTCCAGGGGCAGCTCTCCCCAGGCACTGTGGATTCACAGCTCTTTCTCAATCCTTTCCAGAGCTTCCTTACACTTGAGATATTCCTTACTTATTGAGCTTTGTGGTGGGCCTTTAATAATATTAACATTTCTGATGACCCTTGGAGTAAAACTTGGTTGATAGCCAGATTTTATACAAAGAGATGCTAATTTCTGTTTAATTTTCTCCCTTTTATTACTAATCATATCACTGCAAAACGTAGTTTACAGCAATATAAATAGGATCCATTGCTGGAGGGAATTGTGCAGCTTCTGTCAATTTTTCAGCACCCAAATGTGAAACAGAAGCAATTAAACTCTGAGGGGAAAAAAGTAACAGCGTGGAACACATCAGAAATCGGGTCATGAATTCACACAGATGGGAAAGCCAGGAAGCAGTGGGAAAGCAGGATTTTGATTGACTCACCGTCAACAGTAAATGAGCCATTGGCAGTTTACTGTCAATTTTTTGCCTTTTAATCTGCAAGTTCCAGAGGTGATGGCACCCCCCTCAACCCACTGCTGGGAGGCAGGAGGGGAGAGGAAAGGGGGACAGAGAAAGCAACGGCAGGAGTTTAGGTGAGAACAGGGATGGCTCGACATCACAGAAGGAGGAAGGCAATTTTATCATTCTCTAAATCTGATGTGTGGAGCTAAAATTAAACAATATCCAGGCAATAGTCGTGGGTGTTAAAAATATGCTACCCAAAAGGGATCATGAGGTCTCTGCAGATTAATTAATAATAACAACATTGTGATAGTAATTAGAGGCATTGACCAGACCCGAACCCTGTGCTGGGAATTGTTATACAAATATAGTTAAGGACAGTTCTTGCTCCAAAAAATGTATAAAGCCAAGGGAAAAGAGGAAGGAGCAGAAGCCTCCCAGGTGAAGACAGAGGCTCTGTGACCCTAACAGGGCTTTGGTGTCATTTGGAAGATGCAAGGGGCAGGCAGGGAGTGCTCCTTTGTTTGCTCGTGTAGAGCATCTGCTGAACAGGCTGAGAGGAGGAGACGTGACAATTCAATCCTGTGCTGGTCCAGCTTTCTCCAGCAGAAATCCCAGACCCAGCCACAAGCCTGAGGGGCACACCAGGATAACTCACAGGCTACTAAAAGACCAATTTGTCCTTGCTAGCTAGGATGTGCCCGTGGCCTGAACTAGACTCAGTGGGATTTGTGGGATTTTCATACCACCCAAGAAAACACAAGACCTCGGCAAACACAGGGTATTTTAGCATGCAGAAGCTCAGTATATTTTTCTTTTCAAGCAGCAGCGCAGCACTTCTGAGAATGAAACAATCAGTTATAAAAGTAACCTTGCAGCAGAGCTTCAAGGGGGAGTTATATATGCTGGCAAATTTTCACTGTTTATTCATTCTAGACATACTTATAGACTAATTCTCCTCTTACTCTGATTTTATATCAATTATTCGCCATTGATTGAGTGGAGTTAATTTAAATTTACAGCAGTGTAAGTGAGGAAAAGCGGCTCGTAATCAGTAGCAAGTTGATTCTGCCACCTTTACTCACCATGAATAGTACCTTACTCACTGAATAATCCTATAAATTCCTCTTGGGGTTTCTCACAGAATAGGACAGTATGTGACCTGAGTAAGGATGGCAAATATTTCTCATACTTTTCACATCAATTACCCTACTGGACTGGACTAGGTGACATTTGTTCAGCTGTGCATTTTTAATAATTTTCTAATGTGTACCTTATAATGACATTTCCTCCCTGCCGTGTTGTTTGGAGTTTGGGAGAGGTGTGATGCAAGAAAAGAGCAAAAATGTTGTAACAGCACTATTGGACAGACAGCACAGGAAAACTCTTCCCCAAGAGAGACAATGCCCTTTTAAATTGTTTATTTTCTTTATGCTTTTGAAGAGATTTCTTGATTTCCTCTTACTGGTAGTTAATGAACATGAAATGGTATTAGAGTGGGGTAACAGCTTGCTAAATTTTCACTAAGAAACCAAGTTTCCTATTGCAATCCTTGTTCAGCCTATACACGTGCTGAAGGGATTTGCTAGATCAGGACTAGCCTTGATAGGAGTGGCCTATTGACATTCTGAACTACGACAAGAAATTATTGATTAAACTTGGCGACTGCTGAGGGTGACTTTATTTAAAAGATTTCTAATATTTTTAAGTCCAAAGCAGTAATTTATAACACTGCCAGAGAGGAATTCAGGATCCCTCAGTGGGGGCTCAGCTCTGTATTCCCAGTTTAGCACAGCTGTCAAATAAAAGCTCAGAAATTTTAAAAAGAATAATAATTTTTATATCACTTGGTTTCCTTTTTTTTTTTTCTTACCAAAACCAATTGAATCCAGTTATCACTCAAGAGACAGATAAAATAAAAAAAAATTAACTATGTGTTTATTAATCTTTTGAAAATTATTTATCTTGGAGACAAGCTTCCAGTAAGCAAATATTATAGTAAATAGTTAAGCAAACAAAATTGAGACGTTGAATGAAAACCCTTCTGTAGGGTTCTCTGTTGTGATCTGTACCAGGAGACAGGATCTGTGCCTCTGCACATGGGTGTGTATTCTCTCCATTGAGCCAACCGTTTTGCCAGTGGATAGGCCTGTGTTTAAAATTAGATACTTTTCTCTTTTTTTTCCCCCCAATTAAGAGGGACAGGAGAGGAAACAAAGAGTAGGAAGCAGCAGAGGAGATATGAAGGACAAGTTCAAGAGACATGCATCTCCTTGGCATTAACAAGCAAGGCAGACCCCACAAAAGGGATACATTAAGCCTGTGATACAGTGTGGGTGTATGTCCAGCACTTTGTTTTATTTTTGCAGTGTTAAAAGAGCAAGTTCTCACTCATACCTGCTTTGTCAGTTTTGCTAAAATGATTTGGGTGAGTGATAAGGAGATAAACAAGGAATCTCCTATCGTGCAGATGAAAGGAGTTGATGGATGCATGTCAGGCAAAGCACCCCTGCCCCAGGCCTTGAGGGCAGAAATCAGCTGAGGCTGCTTGCCAGGATTTCACAGCCTCCACAAAATCTGGATATTGTGTGAAAAATCAAAATTGCTTGTCTCTACCTGACTGCATGCGTTTCCACTTGATGGGTTTTATATTTACATGTCTCCAGTGGAGGAATGTGCAAGTATGGAAGTGCTGAAATGTTCAGGACATCTAAGTAAACGTGGCTTCTATTAATAAAAAAGAATTTTGTGATTCATTTTATGACAGCAAAAACACATTTCGTCACCGAGTAGAAGTCTCTCCGTGAACAAGAGAGGTGCAAGGATGTTGCAGTGAATGAGATGGCTGCATATTGATGAGACCTCATTAGTCTTAGTGGCAATACTGGTAGCCCCATGTGTTGGCAATGGGATGCACAGCCAGCCCCAATTCTGATTCAAACCCAGGTAGTCCTTGAAAATTGTTGGGTGGTTTCTGTGTGTTGAAGCCAAAGCACAGGTTTTGTCTGCGTGACAGCACAGTGGATGTGACTGACACAGAGCCACACGTCTTTGTGTGGTTTGTGGTGGGCACCTGGAGACACTGCAGAGAGGAATTTGTTTACATATGGAAGCAGTGTCAATGCAGTGGATGCTGGGGACCTGCTGGAAACCAGGGATTCTGGCACTGCTGTTGATCTGTTATGTGATTTACTTGACCTTCTGCTTTCTTGCAGTGTCACTCATTGTCTTGCCTACTTATACTGTAAACCTTTCAGAAAAGAGATTATTCCTAGCCCAGAGGATCCTTGATATTATTTGAATCTCTAGATGCTTCTGTGATAATAATAGTAAAGAAGCTAGAAAACCTGTTTTAAATACATGGTGTATACCTATGAGAGACAAGGTATGGGAACACCAGAAGAAATGGGGTGACCTTGCTGTGGATACCTTTAAGCTGAAAATGCACAGATTTTGAGAGAAGAGTTAGGGAACAGCTGTATAAGGAACAGGGGCAAATAACCTAACTGCATTTAAGGTTATACATGTTAAAAAGAAATGTATGAAAGGGAGTTTTATTCTGGTTGTGGGCAACAGTGGGAACTGTACTCAGTGGCCAGTGGATGTGGTCTTGCATCCAGGGAACATGGGGAAAGGACATCAAGTCAGTGAACGATGACAATAAAAGCATCTGAACTTATTTTTTTATGTAACTGTACTATTGCATTCTTACTTAGCTGAGAACTAAATAGATTGACTGAAGCAACAAATAAAAGCAGTGTTATAAATTTTGTAGGGGAGAGCTATTTGACAGAGATGAAGCAACTTCACCATGCAAAGAAAAGCTGTGTTTCACTCATCAGCCACATTTTCATTTTCCTGTCTGCAAAAGTGAAGCAAGGGAAAATCAAGTAACATAATGTACCTGTATATTTTTAAAAAATTAAGGTGCAGAAATGGAGGGGCAAACGTTAAATGCATTAGTAATTTTCAACATAGGAAGGTTTCCAGAAGCAGGGGTGTGCTAGGCTGTGTAGTGGAAACGGTGTTATTTTGTGTTTCTCAGTGAGCTGCAGGCCAGGTGATCAATAGAGTCCAAATTTGCAGCAAACAATTCAGAGTTGAGAAGACCACAGGTGATAAAGAGGAATGTTAAAGTTATGTAACCAAAGAAATAAATAAGCAGCCAGCAGCAGCTGAAAGTTACCTGAAGGGATGTTTCAGGGTAGTGAATGATTAGAGCTACTACCACTTACTGCTGTTTGCAATCCTATAGGTAACAAATTACCTGTACACCTGGATTATTACAAATCCAAGTTCCACTGAGTAAGAACTATGTTGTATATAACCCATACATAAGAGGTATAAACCTGTGTGATTCAAAACATGAAGCAGAGCTACTGCTCCGACATCATGAGGAGTTAGTAGATTTACTTTGCACATGTTTTATCATAAATGTCTGTTGCAAGGAATGGCCATCTTTCTCTGAGCCAAGAAACAATTTTGGTAGCCCTCCCAGTGCATACATTATCCAGTTATATAACCTTGGTTTCCAAGGCATAAGAAAAGCAACTTCTATAGAGCTTTAAAAAAGGCGCTTAATTTCTTCCTTCACTTATCTGGCGATTTGATTCTGCTTCATTCAGAACATCTTTTTTTAAGACAATTTACTTGTTCTTCACAATCAGCATTTCAGTCCAGTTCAGAGGCCTCCCAGATCTTTTTTGTTCGAACACTTCAGCTCCTCAGAATTTTAAAGTCAGCATTTTATGTCTTCCTTTTCTTGACAGAAAACATAGTCACTTCGGAGATGATTAACATTTTTGTCACAGAAATGTTTTCCCATCAGACAACGTGATTTCACCTAAACTGAAATTTGCAAAGATAAAATGTCATTTCTGACAAAAAAAAAAAAAAACAAACTAAAAAAATAGGGCTTTCCAGCTAGGAGAAGCATAACAAAATATTTTGTTTGGGGTTGACATTTCAACATAGAATGACTTATTTTTTGTTTCAATGTGTTGATTCAAAATTAAAAATGCCGTAACAGAATGACATGTTGGATCATTCTGTTTTGATATAAAATGTCTAGATCTTAACATTTATACTTTTCCTCAGACTTTTTACTTTTCATTTAAGTTTCAAATGAAGAATTAGTTTGAAATTCCCTTTGGGAGGAAAATTTCTATTTCCTCCCCTGCCCTCACATTGGGAGGAGAGACTGTTCTGAAACCAAAGGAGTCGGTAGGAGAGCAGGACAGCTTCAGTTTTGCATCCTGTGTTGTGTATCATAGTTTAGCTGCATACATTTGGCCAAACTGCTTCACTCCTTAAGAAGCTGGGTGGAATGTGAAGGGTTTTTGTTAAAATGAGGCAGAATGCTTATCTACATCCCTGGCAATGCTTGGGAAAATCATCAAATCCAGTTTGTAAATTAGGAATAACAGTACTTGCCTCTCTCACATGATAGGATGTGAGTCTTAATTGGTGCTTATGAAATTCTCTCAGATTCTTGAAAGATGCTGTAGAAATCTAAAATCATATTTACTGAAATGAGTTATTCAGGTGACTTAGAAGTGCTGAGCAAACCTGACCGTTATTTTTAACAACTGCAAATTATTAGTTTTGAGCAGTACCTCTAATCCGCTCTTCCAGGTTCTGGACTCTCTTCTTTGGGTTCTTTTCCTAGCTCTTCACTTTTATCCACAGATGTAGAGCAGCACTTTTCAGTAAGCGGAACGGTAATGCTAATTACAAAGATAGTTTCTTCTGCATTTGACAACAGAGATCCATGAGAAGTTTCCATGCTGTTTACTTCCAGACAGATAATCATGCCTCTGTCCCTTTCCTTTTTTTTTTTTCCTATTTTTGACATCATCTCTAACTCATGCACATAGACATGGAGTGGTAAAAGTTGTGGGATCAGGAGAACAGAAAATGCTGCAAACCAAAGTGGATAAAGTAAGACGTTTTATCCAGAGTTCCTTTAGCCAAGGCTCTGTCCTGCTCTGCTTGACATTCAGACATTTAAAGGGATTTTCCATAGAGAGTTAAAATATCGACTATATCAGTTCAAGGGGGAGAAGACGGGCCAGGGTTCTTGATTACATTGTACTGTAGGCTCTTGTTCTCTCCAGGTCAAGGCTCTTCATGCCAGTACCTTGTACTGAGACTAAGCCAGTTCTTTAGACTCCAGTATCAGATGTACCAATGTCTTCAGTCCATGTTTGCAGTCAAATAAAAGCATGAACATCACTCCCATCAAATTCAGCAGGATCTGGATAAAGTCTTGTTTTTCCGTAATCCTCTTTCTTTTTATCTATCTCTCCTCTTTATCTCCCTCAGCATCTCTTGCCCTTCCTGAGTTTTCATCTGGATTCCATCACTCATTGGACAAAGATGTTCTGTTCTGCAGCAGCTGCCACTCAGCCACACCACCAAGTACACCCCTCCCACCTGAAAATGAACCTCTCATCTTTCATATCCCCAGCTCTTTTAGACTGCCATTTGCCAGGTAAGCTTCAGTCTACCTGCTGTTTGATCTGTTTATTGCTCTGTCTGATCCTCACCATCTGCATCCTTATTTTCTATATTCTCCTGAGACTTTGAGCTTCTTTACTTCCAGGCCCAGAAGGACAGCAGTGTGGTTTTTCTTGCACTTGGGCTGTAGGAACTGTTAGAAAACATCATGCAAGTGCAATTGTGCCAACATATCCATGATTATGTAGACACAGGCAAAAGAATGCTTTTCCCAAGAGGCCTGGCAACTCTTTACCAAATTAAATTCATATGGAAGAGGGCACAAGTATTTTTGTTTAATTTTTTGTTTCATTGTGTTTCCTTTCTTGCTAGTGCAATGGTCTCTATAAACAGGCTTAAGTCGGTACACAAAAATCACATTAAGCACTAACTGGTACTATTTAACAGGTTTCTAGCACAGAATCAGCAATGGCTGGTTTGAGTGGGCATGTGGTAATGGCATCTCCAGTAGGGTGGTAAAGGAGTTAAGAAAGAGTGTGTGTACTGCTTGTGTTTGCACTCTCATTCTCCCCAACTAACGAGTGGCTTTGCTGGTCCTGGTAGCTGCTCTTTGCTTTTCTGGTGGTTTTGTTGACACAGGAATCTCCACCCTTGGTTGTAGTGGCACCTCAGTCACAGCTGTTGTTGCACAAAGTGTGATGCTTACCTGCACAATGGGTTTTTAGCAGGGTCTGTGGCTGATGGCACACATCAGCTCAAATAAATCTACTTTAGGAGTGAGTGAAAAACACAGAGAGAGAAAAAGGGAAGGGGAAAACTGTCTTTTCAGGGACCAGCCAGGAAGGCTGAGGTCCCAGACTCTCAAAGCAGGTGCAAGACCATGAGAGCAAAAGTACAAGAGCATGAGGTCAACAAAGGACAAAAGAATGAGAATAGCAGCATGGGAACAACAGAGGGAAAATACTGCCAGTGACACTTTGGAAAAGCACTGACTCAACAGCTGATGGGAAGGGTTATAGGGCTGCAAATAGGAAGCCCTTGGCATTACTTAGGCTAGAGCACTAGTGTATCTGAGGCCTTCTGCAGCACTGTGAATGCTCTGCTTTGTTTTCCCATCCTTTTGCCATCGGGCCTACAACCCATCTGTTCTGAATTCCTGGTTGGGGAATCACCAAGTAAGCATGGCAAGGTGAAGCATTTCCTAAATCTGATGTCTGGGCAGTTTCAGCCTTCTGGTAAGGGTTTCAGTTTAGCTGTACAAAAATAAAACCCCAACAAAGTTACCTCTGCCATAAAACAGTGCATTCCAGATTCATCCCATAACCAGCAGTCGAGCATTTCTTTAGCATTTCTACAGCACCAGTAAGTGCGTCACACTACGTCACTAATAATCACTGCCAGGAACACGGAACCCAGGCAGCTATTCATGTCTTCATTCCATTTCCATGGGTAAGTTCCTCCCTGTGGTATTCACAGGGAAAGTGTCCTTATTATACATTATAAGGGGACATGGGGGAGTAAAAACTTCTAGCAAGGATTTTCAAAGGAAACTAAGTGGATTAAGTACTCAAATACCCTAAAATTTCAGTGGCTTAGTCACTTTTAACAGCTCAAGACAAAACTATTGAGGACCAACTGGTAGATTCATTATAATAATAATATTTAACATGATTCATTCTTATTTATATTCTTGTCTCTGAGCCTACCAGTCCCAAGAACTAGATTCCCTGTCCTACTTCCCTCTGTGTCCTTCCACATTACCTTCTTAGTGTCTGATCACATTTGTCTCCTCATGCTTGATGTCATCTCTCCAGGGACTAATTTATTTTCTCTGGCTCTCCTCTGGCACCCTCACCTTTCCTTAGGAAGGCCAGAAATGTCTATCTGCATGTGGCATCCAGGGCTCTTGCACTGAGCACTTCCTTTGCACTGTAACATCTTTGTTTCCCCATCAAGAAGTGTAATATCCTCCTTGTGTTCAGGTGAGGAGGAAAAGCAAACCCGGTAAACAGGCACAGTAATTAGATCTGATGCCTTGGCTCTGGAGAGGAAATTGGGAGATAAATTAAAAGTTGGAACCATTGGAAGGTTCCCCAATGGATATTGATCAGACTCAGGTGAACTAGAAACGGTCCAAGGAGAATTTATTGATTAGAAGCTGACAACCAATTGTTTCTTCCTCTCTCTGTTTCCAGGTTGTAGTTTTTGTCTGCCTGCCTCTCTGATAGAGGCCACAGGTAAATTCCTTTAACTGTACTCCTTTGTCTATGTCCAAGGGGCAGCAGAGTGGAAGCACAAAGGCTGGCAAAACCCATTAAAGTCAGACACACAAAAATGGAGCTCAGGTCTTGCCATTGCCCTCCCCAGAGATGCTCAGGGTTGTTCACTATTCCCTTCTGAGACCCTGACCTCTTGTCCTTCAGATCACACAGCTGGTTACCCGAAACCTTGCTCTTGGATTTCTAACTCTGGCACAGACAGCACTCCCATGAAAACCACACGTATCTCAGTCAAGGAGAGGCGAGGAGAGAGGCAAAGAGGCCCAGAGGCCCAGATAACCCTCAGAGGCCTTTACCTGCCTTGTCAGCAGATCTAGCTAAGAACTCAGAAGGAGAAAGGGTGATTTTCCCTGACTGCAGAAGCCACCTGTGGTTTTAAAGTGAGTTATCAGTTTGCCTCATCATTTTTTTAACAGTTTACTACTGTTAATAGATTTCAATACCACTGAAATCTAAAGGAATTAGGGACCCAATTCTGAATATAATCCTTCTGGGGGAAACGCAGAAACACTGCTGCACATAGGTACATACTCTTCTATGAACATCTTTAAAACTGAAAAATAAGCTTTAAATCTTAAAGAATGTCAAATACAAAGTTAGCAGACACAAGCTTGAGTCTTCTCTGGGGTATACAATAAATCTTTAACTGCATCTCCTCACACTACTGTTTACCCAGCAGTTCTGTCTCAGGACAGTGCACAGAATAGATGGAGCTTTATGAGTAAGCAGCTAGTCAATATTTTATTTCCTTCTTATTGTTTGGTATATGGCTCCAGGCTCTATTTGCTGGATACAATTCAAACCCTACTCTGGAGAAAACAGTCTACCAGACTTTTTTGGAGGCACTATAGTGGCTAACTGCTGTGCAGACCTTAACCAACTTAGTGCAACAGTTCTGGCTGATGAAGGCATTCTATTGTATTGGGTTCCTGCTTGGGAAACCTAGGCAGAGACATTGCAGGAGGGAGTTTTGAAGCACTTCATATATTTGAACAGCTCCCATCTTTCTTCGTTGTAGATAGCTATGTTCAGGATGTCCTGTAAATCACAGCCCAGACCTCAAGTCAGGAATCAAGGAAACGGGGCATCTTCGGTGAGTGACCTTTCGTGGTACTCGGCTCAAGTGTCTTGCTTAAACCAAGACATTTGTACAAATGACATTTATACTAGCAGGCAGGAGAAAATCCATCCCCGTAGACATTCAGCTACATTAATCTTAAAACCCACCTCTTCTTTCCTCTCAGTTCCTTGCCTCATTTACTGTACACTTTTCCATCTTGACAATAAATGAGTAGAGATCCTAAAGACAACATCCTCTTTCAGTGTAGCCTCCTGTTCTGCTGTAATATGCAATATGTAAGTCAGTCTTCCATCAGCAAATAATCTGTGATAGGATAAGAAGGGACCAGATAATCAGAAATATGTTCAAAGGAACTGGATTTACTAGGTCTTCATGTTCAATATGCACCTGCTATTTCCTGTATTCCAAGTACATGACTTACCAGTATCAGCATGTTTTTCAGTGCCTCGCTTTTCTTATGTACGTCTGTGCACGCGTTTGAAAAAACAAGCAAATGAAAACTTCAGAAATTCCATCATGTGAGTTCGGATTCATTCCTAGGTGATTCATCAGCAACGTGGGAACATTTATACATGCTGTATAGACCTCTGCTACCCGGGCTGTGGGAGGAACTGATAGAAGGAGTACACAGTTATCTTCCTTGTAGGTCAGCACACAGAGGGGAATGAGGCGAGCATTTTGCATCTGGGTTTTACAATTGCTTGCTAACAACAAGAGATAGTGAGACTCTTGAATCCTGGATTATATTGTGGGCTCTGAAAGGGAATTTAAGATAGTGGGCCCAGACATTTCTGTCTTTTCTCCTCAAAGTGGTCCTAGGTGCCCTCTTCTCTACAGTTTATCTCATGCTCTATCTTCTCTAACTTTGCTGAGCTCATACCCTTAGGAGGCGTGGATGCAAACCCAGACAGTACAAGGCTGCTATTGAAATATCAAAATTCTGTAACAGCTTTACAGCTTAACATAAAGGATACGAGATTTTATTTCATGGTTTATTGATTTAAGAAAAGATGCATTGTAGAGGTGTTATAATACTGACTGATATTTGTTGTCGAATTTGCAGAAAAAACAGTAAATAAACTTCTTTCGCCTATTTCTTCTCTTTTAAAATAAAATCTGCAAAACTCCAGGAAGATTTTTCCTAGATTTATCTCCATTGGGTTAGTAGCTGCTAGGCCAAGATGTTTTCCTATGTGATTTATATGTCTTTTCACTGGTCCTTGGAGTTAATGTTTCCCCCCTAGGTGTTGGCCATTTGTAGCACAGCTTGAAAGAATGAAATAGGGTTTTAAACTCTCCTTCCCATCTCAAAGTTGGGCTTTCAACTTTAAAAATTGATTCACTTTGGGTGAAAGGTCCTGGCTTGAAGGGTTCTGGGGAATGAGGTTCTTTATTAAGTGACAGAACTTGTGCATAACGGACAGGATCAGGAGACACTTCCCGATCACCGTCTCTCCTTCCAACGTGACTTGCTCCTGAACTAGAGGTATCTGCTCTAAGGGTGAACTATTTTAAAGGTCTGGTCAGTGTCTCTACTCTCTGCTCTCTAGTTTTGATGCTGACTTTCTCTGATATGGACACTTTTCTATGAAGAGCTGTATGGGGATTGCTGGCATATTGCATGCAAAGCATTTGGCCATTCGATAAAGTTGAGCTGAGGTTACGTGGACGCAGAGAGCCTGGATTAAATGAGCTTCAGCCATTTGGCAGATTGATTCTCTTAGGAATTTGTTTTTCAGCTTGATGAAATATAAAGCTTGATGAAATGCAATTTTAAAGTATATGTATTTGGTAAATTAATGAACTGGCGCTGACTAAATGAAATTATCAAGAGCAACCAAACTCAGAAATTTTTTTGTGATTATAACGAGCTTCTCTCTTCCCATGGACAGGAAGTTACATGTGAAATCAGTGTTACATAGCAGAAAGGTTCACTTTTAGCATCTTTAATAAGAAAACACTCTATAAAAAAAGGTGCATAAGAAAATCCACAGTGTTTAGATCCATTTCATTGGTTTCAAATTTGTTGAGTTCAGATTAATATTAGAAGAACAGGATCAGACAGGGTTTTATTGATGTCCCCATGCTCCTTTTGCAGTTACAAACATCAGCTCTTAGGGGTTCAACTTATCTGCAGCAATTTATTATCCAGTGAAAAGCTTCCCGCCCTATGTGCATTGACAGCAACTAACAGCGAAGAACAGAAACCAGGTGGGAGACATGAAATTCTGGGGTAAGTGGAACCAATACCAAAGCTTCCACTGTCTTCAGTAGAGACAAGGTTTGTCTCAGGGAGTTTGGCTTAAGACAACTTGTATTAGCAACTTCCTGTAGTAAAGTAGTTCTTCCCGCTGATGACTTGGGCCTGCTGAGCCTTGAGGATGTGCTCAGTTTCGGTAAGCTGGGCTTTGTGGAAACGTGCCCTCTGCTTGTGGAAAACAGCGATCTGGGGTGTCTTTCTCATGCAGACTATTTTTTATCCTTTACTTCTCAAATTTCTTGTTCAAACAGATGCATTTCCTTACAGTGAGGAAAATGTGTCCCCATCCACACCTGTTCTCCATTCTTTTGAAGAGAGAATGTGGTAAGGCCACGTCAGACAAATGGGCTGATCCAAATAATCATGAAATGGTGGCAGTTTTGACTTCACTCCTCTCCTGATTGCGGCCTCATGCTTTCAGCATGTTCAGTGGAAATATGCCTGAGCATATGTTTGAATTTCTGCTGTAGAGCTCAGTAAAAGCAGACTGCCAAATTCATCTGTGATGTAAGCCCTGTTTGACTTCAGCAAATTTACTCCAGGGAGAGATTTGGTTCTGTGTACTTATGTGTACTAAATGGAAAAGTGAATTTTTCTGTTAATACTCTCTGCTATGGTTAGGCTAGAAAAAATGCTATAGCACTTTTTTTTTTTGATGGAGCAAGAATGCATATTTATGCATCTATATCTCTACAGCTTTCTCTACATCTACTTATTTGTAAAATTAAAATATTAGATAATGAAAGTGGTCTTAGAACCTGAAGTAATTAATATGCAGGCTTTTTACTCATTAACGGGCAAGCTTGCATTCAGATTTTGAGGGAGAAGCATGGGCAAAGCTGGGTATAGATCTGCAGGAGCAGTTCTGGATTAGGGCAGGAAGTGCAGAGCCTTGGCATAGCCACAGGGAGATGAAGGCAGGCCCAGCCATGGGGTGGTGCAGGCCAGGACCATGGTGTGTGGGCAGGGGTCACTGTGCCTGCACTGAACTGCTCCAGGCAAAGTCATCAGATCCTTCATGTCACAAAAACAAAGTTTACCTAGGGAACAATTTCAGTGCTGAAATGGACACCACTCTCGATTTTTAAAAGAATTATAGGAGAACTGAAATGAAAGCTGACAACCAGTTTCTCTCCCTTTGCCTGTGCTTGAGGAAGACCTCAGGAGCGGAGGGAGGCTACCAGGGCCAAGAGCCTCTCATCAGTGCTACCTTGTGCAGAGTTTGCCCCATGGGGTGTGAGTTGTACAGGTGTCCCCCAGCACCAACAGGGGACCCCTCGGGCTGCAGCGCTGTCAGACTGCACGAGCCATCCTCTCCTCTGGGAAGACAAGGGCAGAGATGGGTATGGTTCTGTCTCTCTCATTTGAGTTATGCGTTCCCACCTTGGTGGAAGCACAGTGGACAAACATGGGATTCAATCACCCACACCAGGGCTCCTGAGGAGTGACAGCTCTGTGGCCCTCCTGGGCTGCTGCTCTGCAACAGCAACTGCTAAGAAAAAAGGAGAAAGAAGGAATATGGATAAGCTTACCCTGCTCTGTGTAGCATCCTGCAAGTTTGTATAATGACATTTACTAATGCTGCCCACATAGTTCTGTCTCAGAGGAGTCTGGAATAGAGGTTAGACTTTGTAGGTCACCATTATAAAACCAAGGCCCTGCTCCAAAGCTCTTCATTGGCTGCCCTGTGATGCAGGGCAAAAAACTTCTACCCTTCTGTACCTCATTCTGCCCCAGTGATGCCAGCTCTCCTCCAGGAAGGCTTGGATGGCTGAGAGCCATAGCATTCCTGCAGGAGAAAGGCTTCCTGTGTTTGTTCAGTGGCTGCTCTGAGTGAATCCATAATATCATAGCCTAAAGTAGGCAGAGCTCCTACTCAGAATCCCTCTCTGCCCCTCACTGACAGTCTTCCTTGTGCTTCTGTGCTTCCTGGTAAAAACACAAGGTGGCACTGAGTCAGCAGGACCTTAGCTGACAGTTGCCTCTGCATTTCTTTCTATTTATACACAATTATGGCGATTTGCAAGATCTCCTGTGGGTAGGCTGCAATCTCCCATTTCTCCAATCGTTTTGTGAGGGTAGTGCCAGTGACCATCCTGACTCATTTATTGCAGAAGTTATTGTTTAGTCACTTTATGTAATGTACTGACAATTTCCTCAGGAAGTGTAGTGCCAGAGTAACCTAGCAAATGGATGCTCTCCAGGACTACCTTTTCTTGCATCTGCAAGAAAAAAATAACAGCTGAGAAAATTAAAAGAAAGAGGAAGCTGTCTCAAGGGACCCAGAGATCACCTGAATGGTGATCTACCACCAGGCCCAGATGCCTCATCACTGACAATATTTCTGCTAGAGAGAGAGGCCTGAATTGCAAAACCCCATCTCAGCTCCCTGCAGGATGGATGTGCCTTATGAGTTCTACTTTTTGCTGGCAGCAAGCAATTACCAAATGCGAAATAGCAGCGGCATGATTACAGCTCTATGAAAATACAGACTCGCCCAATCCCTACTGAGGGCTTAAAACAGCAGTGTCAAAGCCCCAGCTACACAGTGCCCCTTCCCTCTTTGCTCTCCAACTGAAGGTACATGACTGATAACACAGTTAAAACTGGGATTTGCCTTCCTCTAGGATTTGGGCCTGGTAAGCAGAGATAAGTGCACTGTTTACCATGGAAGTATGTCTGACGCCTAGAGGGGAGAATTGGGCAGCAAACCCCTAAGGTCCATTCCAAGACTTTCTGTAGTACACCATGGGCAATGTGCTTATTCCCTGAGGAATTTCCTCATGTGGGATGTGAGGATGATAAGCTCTCTTCCTTTGGACAGCGGTGTGATGACAGAGTACTGAGTGATACAAAGTTCTAATAGATGTGCCCTGCAAATAGGTGAAATGTGTAATGCCATTGCATTTGGGCTGTTTGATTGAAAGGGTTTGTTTGCCTCCCTGCAGGGTGAATGTCATTTTGTGTGACAAAGCTCGTGCAAATATATTACAGAGAAGACATCCCCTGATAATAGGAATCACCCCGATTCTCTTTTTAGCGTCACTAAGGTGATAGGACCAAAGCACGGCAAGTTTTTGACTGGAAGATGCTATGAAAGTGTTAAAAAAATTTAAAATTAATTTACCTTTCACTTAGTATAGTACTGCCCAACCAAAAATCATATTTTGTTTTCCCTTATACAAGGCCCAACAGCAATGACAAAAAATAGTGAGTTATTTGTAGATCATGTCTCCAAGCCCTCTGTTTGCTGTTGCCTCAGACAAGTCTCTCTGGGCTCAGGGAAATGTTTCCATCCTGCCCATTTTCCACTGCCTGTGCTTCCCCACCTTGCTCCTTGGCTCTGTGGAGATCCTTCCTCAATCCCCTGCCCACAGAACAGTTTATTTAACCTTGAAGTTCCCTTATCAGCTGCATCACCCTGCCGTAGCTGCGAGACCTAAATTGTTTTCCATCTCCGTGAGCTGAATGGGGCCAGGCCTTCAGAGAGCACAGGCTTGGAAGCACTTTAAATTAGGCAGTCTGAGATGGAAATGCTCCAGGTAACAAGGAAAAACAAACAAGCCCTATCCTTCTTCTGAGGCCCTTTGCTCCTTAAATGCCTGGTGGCTCTGTGGGAGCTCCAGCCCATCTCTCAGGAGAGTTGTGCACAGCATATGACTCTTAATTAAATACATATTTCTGTGCAATGTGGAATGAGAGAAAGCTGGTACCAGTGCAGACCAGCAAGCTCCTCCTCTGTCACCAGTAATGACCAAGTTCTCTCCTCATTGCCAGGTCATCACTTGGCAACATCCCTTTGGAACTGCACACATAACGTGGGCACGGTCCCACTGCACCCCAAGTACCGTGGGTTTTCCCTACTCTGAGTCTGTGTGTGATCAGTCCCTTCCAAACCCCGATGGGACAGAGCCTGCCGGCTGTGGGGAGCTGTGGCTCAGGAAGCACAGGACACCTAGAGGGGAGAATTGGGCAGCAACCCCTAAGGCTGAATGCCAGGTGCAATAACCACCAGACACGGCTGTTTTGGAGACAGAGGGATGGGAGCAATGCAGCGTGGCAGGGGTGTCTGCACAAGTGGTGCCACCAAGGTGCCACTTGGAGCTGTGTCTGCAATGGGATTGTCAGATGCAATTGCAGCATATGCAAACACAGGCCAGCTTGAGTGCCAGCAGTGCAGGGTTCAAAGTAGGGCAGCTGCCCAAATTTATATTTAGGACTTGTGCAATGGCTGTTTGCAGTCCACGCCATCACGTCTTCACCTGGTTTACTTCTAACCAGGGCATGAAGCTGTGCTTTGAACAAAACCAGTTTGCCTGGATTTTGGAAAAAGCACAAAGAAGGGATTGCAGCCTGTCCTGAAAATTTCCCTCACCCATGTGTGTTACCCTCAGTCCCAGGAGCACATACCTGTTCTTCCAAGGGGAGCTGCATGCCTTTACTCTCCCTTGCACTGCAGTCTTGTGTGGTAATTAAAGTGATTGGGGTCCCCTGGAACCGCAGACTGAATACAAAGATAGATTATGTCTTTTATGTCTTTGATTATCTTTTTTGCATTTGGATTGCAAGTTTCCATTCATTTTGCAAGTGGCTTTTCAGCACAAATGTGGTTTTGGTGTCAGTTATCACCAAATTTGACACAGCCCATAAGAAAGCAGGAGGAATGACGTGAGAAGAGTTTACCTGGCTGCACAAATGTTCTTGGACATCAGAAGGAGCTGCCTTCCATCTTCCCATGTGTTCATTCAACAGATGAGCTGCAGGTGAAAAACAATTGTTAGTTAATACTAGAAAATATTCATTCCTCACAGCACAGGAGGCCCGTGAAAACACTGGTGGCAGAACTGTGCTCACAAGAACTCCCATGCAGAATGTTCCAACCACAGTTTTGTCCTTGGAGTTACAGGGTACGTAATGCTGTGGAGCTGAAAACACCATCTCTCCAATGGAGGGCACATGGCTTAAAATGTCAGGAGCAGGGTTGGGAAGATGATGAATTTATAGATTGTGTGGCTCAGCTGAAAAACACTAGAATTGAAATTCTGTATTTGTTTTCAGTTCTCAGCTTATTTGTCCATTTCTCCTGCATTGTTTTTTCCCCTGGTTTTTACTTCAGATCAACTTCTTTAGCAAAGGATATTTTAAAGCAATAAGGAAACATTTTGTACAAAAATGAACTGTTTTGACATTTTGAAAACTCTCCTCTGGTTTCCTGCAAATACTGCTCAACAAATTCAGTGCAGTCTCATCAACAGCTTTATTCTCATAATCTTATGCTAAAATACTATTTTGTGCAAACTGTCTGACAGGGAAAATAGCAATATATTTCTTCTGGAAAGGCAGAAATTAGGACTTAGTGAGGACTTTAGATACTTTGGCCCCTTCCCGTCTGCCAGTGGCATGTTGTGTTGTCCTAGGTCACAGCACTTCTCTGCTTGTTTCCTCTTTCTCTGGATGACAAGTTCTTAGTCAAGTAATTCTACTCAGTGTGTATCCATCCAGTACAGATTAGCGAGGGGAACTGATGCTGATTGTGATTCTGGGTGTTATTTTGATAGAAATTTCTATTACGACTTCTCTTCGTGCAGTGAACAGGTTGTGGCATGTGGTTCCAGGTCAAGGAAATAGATTTCATTTTACAAAACATAGCGGGACTTCATCTGCATGAAATCCTAATTGCATTCTTTGGCTTTACTCTAAGCAAGCAAAGCAAATTAGAACCAAAGCAAATGCTATCTATACTTTGCAAATACCTTCCCATTTGAAGCCAAACATTGGGAAGCTTTTGTTCATCTCATTTTATCACTGTGTCTCTTACTACATAAAGGAGACCATGCTGGACCTCCCACCTTCAAGTCCAGCCCAGTGCAGCCTGCCTTATCCTGCCCCTTCAGGCTCTCTGAGGGTAGCCAGGCAGTTGGGACTCCTGGTTTTGCACTAGCACAGCAATCTTTTCCAGGGATCTGTAAGCACTGGATAACGAGGGGCAATACTACCAACCCTATTTCATACAGTAACTTGACCCCAGAGAGAAGTGGTTTGAAGAAGATCATGCTGTGAATCAAAGTCAGACCCCGACTCCCGGGCTCAAATCTGCTGTTGCACAGCTGCCCTTCATTGACAGCACCATGAGTCAGAAAGCGCCTGTGCATGTGGTTCCTAAAATAACTGGTAATCAGCAAAATTCACAGACCTTTTACTCAGTCACTTCTCTTGAAAGAGTCTTGTTAGGCCAAATTTCTTTTTTTCCCTCCATCATACAAGTGCTGCTCCATTGAAGATAATGGATTTGTTTGGGTATATCAGAGAACGAGAAAACCATTGTGGTGTTCAGGAGGTATTTTATCCATGCAAGGATTTGGCCAATTACTATAGTTACAGGCATGTTGGTGTTTTGCTAACCATAAAAGAAAGCAAATCTTTTTCATTAGATCTAATCAACACAAGAAGCTGGCTTAAAAGAGAGGTGAGAGCACAAATTTCAAGCTGGAAATGCAGTGTGGGAACCTTTGGATATTTCTTTATGCAGCTCCCCCATGCCAAGCCACCAAACTTGAGCCAGCTCTGTGCAAGCCACTTTTACAGAGGGGAAGCAGTGCAGCAATCGTGATTCCACTGAGAGTCATGGCCCTGCTGAGATGCTGTGTTTGGCCAAGGCAGACCCTAACCTTCCCATATTAACAGAGCTTTCTTTCCTCTGTAACATGCCAGCAAACCCAAACACCTACAATTTTGGTATTTTCATCTTTTTTTTCCCTCCTGTTGCTCACTCAAGGGTTTTGCTGATGTTGTTTGAAAAGCACAGTCATATGACTAAACTGACCGACTGTAAATTTATTAAATAAGCCGTAAAGCTGGATGGTTTTAAAACATGTATTTTAAGGTTCATGAGTATTTCTTCCATTTATGGAAGGAAACCAAATCAAGCATATAAGTTGTACCACAGTGTGCATAAAGCAGAAAGCATTTGGCATCAGCCAAGCCTGTCCTAGACCATTCCATACGTGTGCCACGTACAAGCTGTTGAATCACAAAGTTCCTGCTTTGTCAACCCATGGCTTGACCATGGCTTGACCTCTTGATTTAATCTGGTAGTTGTTTAGGGAGCTTTCTATCTAGTGTTCTCAAAAGATGGCAGGGAAAGTCTGCCTTCTATCCAGCATTTGTACAGCTCTGAGTAAATTGCTCCTGCTCCAGCACTTCACCTGTGCTACCACTTCGCTCTCAGTATCACATTCATCATCCATTAGCTTCACTTGCTGTATCATGACTCTGCTGCTGTGGTTATACAGAGATTTACAGTGCAGTGCTGATGTGGAGGGTATCTGACACCCGAGGAGCAGCCCTTGCCCAAATTGTCATATCCTAGGTCAGTCTCTGACCTCAGGAACAATGCTTCCTCAGGGAGGCTGACTTATGGACAGGTCCTTGGCTTCTGTTGCCAGAGAGATCACTACATGACCTTTCAGAACCTTTCCTTGACTTGTTACTTTATCTACTCTGCTTTTAGGAAAAGCGTAGAGAAAATGCTGAAGGAAATATCATCTGTGATGTTGATTGATAAAAATGCAATTTTTCTTACTTTGATATCTTCTTTAAACAGTTTTTCTGGGCTAGGGGCAGCAGACATGTTTTTAATTTATTTATTTGAGCAGGTGATCAGCCAGAACGCAGAACCACTTGGTGCACATGACCAGCCTTAACACAGCCTTCAGGTGCTGGTGTTTGTCATGGGAGTAACTCAACTCCAGTAGTGTCTCACCTGCCCTCTTCCAATCAGGGTCAGAAATTGCCTGGGGAGCTTCACCCCAGGCTCCCACACGGCACAGGAGACTCAGCACCATCTCCTCCCTGAGGCCTCCAGCTGAGGCCAGCGGTGATCCCCAAGCTTATGAGTGCAGATGAGAAGGCCTGCAACAACAGCTTCTGCCCAAAGCATCCACACACATTCCCATGAGACCAGGCTCCATTGTCTCCTAGTCAAACTTCCAGACTACCATCTCCATGTTTTCTCCCCTGCTGCTCTTCCTGTGTGTGAGGAATCCCTCCTGTAGGCATTCAGAAAGCCATGTCATTATCCACCTCTGTTCCCCACCTTCCAATTCCTTATCTCCTGCAAGGCGATGCAGTGCTGACACCTTTGACTGCCTTGCTGACAAATGTTTCATCCCACCCCCACATCTCATTGTCCAGATTTTGTCTTTCACGTTCAGACTACAAGATTTTTTTGGGGGCAGGCAGTGATGTCTTGCTTGGTAGAGGGCAGTGGGGTCTACGGTTATGCTCCTATAAACTGTGTATGATATCAAAGTGTAGCGCACTAATCTTTTTAGCACAGTCCTCCTACTGCTCTGGTCCACCTGAGTAATAAAAGCTATGAGTTCCCCTACAAAACAAACAGAAGACCCAATATTTGAGGAATGCAAACTGCATGTGCATCAGCCCAGAGAACATGGGCATTGCTAGCAGAGAAGGGGTTAATCCAGTCTTTTTTTCCCTGCAGTCCCTGCCGGGTGGATGAAAATGAATCACATTTCATTCTGCTCTCAGTCAGCTGAGATTGCTCTATAATTTTGTTTTTAGTCATTCGTGACTGAGACCTTCTCTGGCAAATTTAGTCACCGAATGTTTTTTTGCTGTTTAGCCCCAGTCGTTTGAAATCTCGGGGGAAAGTGGGTTTCATATTGCGACAGCTGAGAGATGAGCAAGGGGAAAGCTGATGGATGTTGATGGTTCAGGCTGATGATATTCAGCATCGTTTCCATATCCCACATTGCTGGGCAGAGATACTCAATTCATTTATTCATGATCATATACAAAGCATTTTAGTCTTCAACTCATAATAGCTTGTGACCTTAAAGAGACACAGTCAAGTACTTTTTGGGCCAGAATTTAACCTACTGTAGAAATTGCTATCTGCTGAAAGTGATATATAATAATAGCTGCTCCCATTGCCATTCATCCTGCCATCTCTACATACTATACACGCATTAGAGGGAAATTAATTTCATGACCATTAGAAGAGATAGAAGTGTATCATTTTCCCTTTTAACAGAAGGAGAAACTGAGGCACAAAAGTTAAACCCCTGGCCACATACAAAATCAAGGACAAAATTACACACAGGATTGAGGTTTTCTGTTCCTGTTATGAATAGGCAAGCAGTGTCTTACACATGCTAAACAGTTAATTCGTGTTAATCCAGCCCTAGCTCTTGAAGGAAAGTTTCCAGAAAGAATTTGAGAAAGAGTTAAAAAAAAAAAGATCCTAAAATGGAAAAGGTCCCTTTGTTATCTGTGCTTTAGCAGCATTAGCAAGGAGCTATTTCCCACTATTTCCAGTGGTTTCACAATGGCATTGACAAAGCTTTTGAGGCACAAACAGGACATCAAATAAAACTGAGACATGAAAGTATTCCTGCTTCACTCAGAGAAAGATGGATGAGCCTGGAAGGCAGAGGGGCAGGGCAGAGACATGTGCATCTACCCAAGAGCTTATGTGTGCAGGACACAATGGCAATCAGTCTGATGAGAGACGTTTTGTTCCCCATTTTCCAAGAGGAAGTTAGGAGCACCGCAGAGTCCTGCAGCCTCTCTAAATGGAGTCCCAGCCCACTTGTCATGATCAGGAAATAAGTCTGCAGCAGGATTGCAAAGGGCTGTGGCACAGCTGAGACGTCCAGTCGTGTTAGCATGGTGAGACCCTACAGTTTCTGTGGAATGGTGCTGGCTGTTGACAATAGGGGCTGATGGAGAAGGCATTTCCATGAAGTTAATGGCTGGCTGGTGGAGGTTAGGGCCTGAGGCCATTATTACCATTGTAAGTTCTGGAAATATAAAAATGCAGGGAGAAAAAATAAAGAAAATTGCCTTTTTATATATCAGAGGGTTTAAAGTTGAGCTGGCTGTTGCCATGGCTACAATATTCAGTTTGCAGTCTTTAGTTATTTAAGACCAAGGGCTCGATCTTGCTGAATCAGTGAACTCAATGGAAACATGTCACCCAGACTCAGCAGGGGAAGAATGAAACCATGGTAGGGTGGTAGGAAAGGAGAACCCATTCCCATCCCATTAGAGCTCACATCCCCTGCCTTCAAGGAGGCTTTCTGAGGTGCAGAAGCAGTGCCTCTGTGAGGAGATGGGAATGGATACAGGCTTTGGGGAACTCCTGAGTTCACAGGCCAGGATGCTCACAGAAGTTCCCAGTTCCTTACAGTACAGCATGGGCATCTTTGGAATGGAAAGGACTGGGAATAGGGCTGTTAACCCCTGTTTGTAAACTCTAGCTAATCTATATAAATATTTGCATTATACTAATAGTTTTTAAGATCAAGATTTCTTAAAAGGAGACATAACTCCTCAGTGGCAATTAAGCATGTTTTGGATCATAGAATTGGTAAGGTTGGAAGAGACCTCTAACATCCCTGAAATGTTCACCTTATTCCCAAAATGGGCTTTTCACGGTTCATCTAGCAGTGACATAGTTTGTGTTTTTGTTGGAAAACTGAAGTTTTCCCAGTGTGGATGTTCAAATTCCTGTTGAAATGGATTAGAATCCCTTAAAGATTGCTGTCTGTTTGGATTAAACTGTGAAGTCAAATGAGACAGCGGTAGAGTACCAAGAAAATGCAACCAGCAGGGGTTTGTTCCCCATCTTTGCTTCTCTTCCAGGGGATTCCCAAGGGGACATGCTACCAAACAACATCTTGTGTTGTAAAGCACTGTCTCGCAAAAAAGTGGGTCCCAACTATGTGCCTTCATGTCTTTCTTCAATTTCTACACTTGCCAAAGAAAAGCCAGAAGGATTTCACAATCTTTAGAGAAAGGAACAAGAAGTACAAAATGAAGTTCTCCAGGTCGGAGACAGCCCAGTGTGCGTGTCCTCTGTAGCAGGTGGCCCCAGTGGCACAAAGCAGCTGCTTTTCTGTACGTTTTAGCAAGTATGTTATAGGCTTAGATGCAATACTGAGAAACATAAATTCCTTTATAGTTGCAGAACTGACTACCACATCAGAATCTGAGGTGAAAATGTATGGATATGATTTTCTGAGTTGTGTCTCTCTCCTAAAGTATATCTATCTGTCTGTATAAACATTATCTCAGAAATGAACGCCGTAGTTTTGTATTTACTATAACGCTGCCATGTCCCAGAGCTGCACTGCAATGCCCAGGATTTGTCCGTGGATCCCTCTCCCCCAAATTTATCTTGCAGGTTCGTCCTAGGATATTCAAATTGTTCCCTACAGCTGTAGGTTGGCTGTTTCCCTGCTTTTCTGATCTACTATGCACATTCCTTCTTGCCTCAAGAATAATGGTGGTCATGTGTCCCCTTTGAGACATCTGGTTCAGCTGTGCTGTGGTCGCTGGCTTTTCCTCCTCACCAGACGGGAGGCAGAGCACTCCCCAGCTCAGCCTCAGAGCTCCTGCCACCCCCAAGTGAGACCAGATAACAGTGCCCCATATTGAGACAGAGACAGGGGAGTTTTATCAGGGAGGAACATGAACCAAATGAACGCTTTGGGATTTCGCTTCAAAAGAAAGATGCCATTAGCAGCCCCCTTTGTGTTTGGCTGCATGGGTGGGCAGGCATTTTATTAATGTCCTGAGCAAGCAGAGGGAATAGCTGCCTGTATGTGCTTAGTAAACAGCACAGGGAGACTACATTAGTATGAAATTAAAGAATTCAGGAGGGAAAAGGGAGATTTCCAGAAAAATTAAACACGCCCAGATGACCAAGGAGAGGTCTTACCTCCTTAGGCAGAGCTACATCAGTTTGATCAAAAACTCTGGAAGATGTGAAGTGAGAGGTCTCTCCAAGAGCTGGCCACATCCTGTCACCACCAGCATCACTCCATGCTTCCCCCCAGCTCCTCTGCCAGCTACAGAGTCCTTACACACCTCTAGCCTTTTTCCACTCTGCTGAGTCTCCCCTTTGTGATAAAAAGCAATATGATCTAAATTCCCAGTTTAGAGCTGAAAGCCAGATGCAGATTGCAAGCAGAGCACCGCACACCTTGTGGAAGAACAGGAGGTTGCTCACACTTCCTTCCTCCTCCCGTGAGGATGCTTTTCCAGGCTATGTCAGCAGCAGTTCCCAGCATTTCTGTTAACCTTTCTCTGTCTGCTTTCCAATGATGCAGGATTCATTTGAAGAAATAAGCATGCTAGGAAGTAGGAAAGGGATGATTTCCCCATTCATTAAATCAAAACAACTTGTATTGGGGAATATTGAATTTTTACTGAAGATGGATGATGCAATTGAACTTCCTTTTATAAATGAGTTATTTTTTGTTGACTGCTGCTGCCATTGTATGTGAATCTTACGACTTAAAAATTGTTAGATAATGTTGTTTAGGCCTACATGTAGTAGTGAGAAAGGCTGTCAAGAGTCCCTGGGAGAGGTGTTTTTCCTGCATCAGCGCTGCCCCTCTCCTACAAGTTTTCCAGCAGGGAAGAGAAGATTCAGTACTGCTGTGTGGACTGATGTTTGCTGGAGGCTCAGCTGTTTTTTGGGTCACAAGCATGGGCACAGTTATCCCTTCATCACCATTGTTCACACTGTGTAAATCTGGATTTGATATTCCAAGGTCACCTCCGGGCTCACCACTGAGCAGGATGAGGCCTGGAATGTTGGCCCACGTAATTTCCTGTCCCTAATGCATGCCTTAATACACTGCCTTAGTATATCTTGTAATATCTATACAGGAATTTTATACAATTTACATGTTGATAGGTAATTTCTTTTCTCCTTGTATCCCAAACCTGAATTTCCTTTTCCTCTATCTCTCCCCCTTCTTCCCTCTTTCCTTCTCTTTCCCTGAGCTGTCAGTACTAATGAACAAAGAAACATCTTTATTTAACCCCTCGCGACATCTTCTGCATCCGAAATCCCTGGTAATGGCTTATGGGAACCTTCCATTGATTGGGTTAATAGAGAATAAAATTGCTTCATAACTCTATTTCTCTTTGATTTTAAAATTATGTCCCCTATCCCCAACACTGGGAAGGAGTTGTTAACCCTTTCATTGTTCTAGTTCTTCTGAGGCTCCCACTGCCTTCTCTGGATGCTACCCAGTGTGGAGCTGGAGAGGATGGGTGGAAATTAATAAAATCCCTGAAGGAAATATGTGGTATTTCTGTGAAGATAATGAAAATTATCTGAATAGAATAAATATCATGAAGGAAACTATGCATAGGTTGTAAATGTTACTGAGAGAGGGGGAAAGTGCAGATTGCTGGGTTGCTGTACTTCAGCCCCTCCCATTAAAAACTCAGCTCCTTTTCCATCAGTCTCATATTCTGCACTTGTGCTAAAGGAAATGGAGGCCATTGTCTTCTTATGACTTCTCTATTACCTAAGTTTTATCGAAATCCTAGAGAAATGTAAATGTTGCCTGGCTCTGCTGCCACCCATTGGAATTACACTTTTCTGTGTGCATGGCTTATGCAGCGTTTTGTGGATATTTATCTTGGTTTGAAGTTTTTTCAAGATGTTTGTAAAGTGCACAGAGAGGATTTCCTTCTGTCTCTGTACTGCCTGTGGCCATTGCAACAGTGGATGAACACGAACTTATACTGGTCACCAAAGCAAACTGCCAAAGAGCAATTCAGCTGGAAAATTAGTCTGCAGCACGTGTTAGAGTTTTACATATCTTCAAGATCTCTTTCTTCTATCTAATGGCATTACTGCCCTCATTTCTAGTCTTTAACAACTTGTCACAATGGGAGACGATAAAAGTGACATAATTTCTTATAGTAAACATATGTGCTTTCATCCCAAAGGGCCCAAGTGTGCTTTGCCAATATGTGTGGCAATAACCATCACCCCCTGGCTGTGGAACAGCTCTTTGAAAGCACAGGGGAATCTATGTGGAAGTATGAAGATGAGAACAGCCCAGTTTTGCCTTGAAGTTGTTGCATAGATGAGATGAAGGAGGGATGTTTCAGAGTGGTGGAAAGGAATTCTCAAATATTAATTTGATCAGGACAAACAGAATAAATATCACAACATGGCCCAAGGATCTTTAGGGGGAACAGTAATTAAGAATGTCAGCACTTAAATTTCTTTTTAAGCATTGCAAGAAGCACAGGTCCCTTTAATTTTGTTGAGGGATTCATTCAGCACCAACTCTGAAAGAAGAGCTTTCCCTCAGAATAACAAATACTGTTTTCTCAGGCTCTGCCTCTCCTCTTCCATGCAGGTCCTCTTCCATGGCCCAGCAAGGCCTGTTAGTAATTAGGTGATGAGATTTGACAAGATCACAACACAGGCAGATATGGCTGCAGGTTTCTGCCTCAGTTTTCAATTATTATTTATCTGAGCAAAACAGCTCCTCTGCTACATTGTAGTGGCTCACAGGGTAATTTTTCAAATGAGCATTTTAGTTAATATCCCATAATGGCTCAGATATGCAGACTGAACCTCCTAAAAGATTTAGATGTTTATGGTATTTACCGTAACAGCTCCAGCTCTTGGACTGATTCCACAGTAATGCCTTTTTCCAGACTGGTTCAGGGCAGTCTATGACAACCACCACAACATTCGTTCTTTCCATCTCAGGAATGGGCTCCCACAGCTGATGCAGATGCTTTGCCTGTCTGGTGTTGACTTGCTACAGATGGAGACCCTTCTTAGATAGCAGAGGCCCTGCTCTAGTGACAGCATTCACATCCCGAGCAGCACAGTGTCCTTGCAAAAACAATTTGTGCACATCTTTTGTCATTATTCATTGTACCAGACCTACCCAAAAACATGGTTTGAAAACAATCTCAAGCCTTTTCTCTTGCAGCTTGGGACATTCCCACCTACTGCTGTGAGAGAAAACAGCTTCTGAGATTGGTAACTGCTTCTCCCTGAAAGCCTGGCATAGATGTCAATACAAGCACCAAAGACTATACCATTACAGCCCTGATTTGGGCTATACTGCTCATGATTTTCTCCTGCATGTCATTTACACTCTTCTTATCCACTGCTGGCGGTGATGGGGGTATGAATCACATTACTGCAGCTGGTAATTTTAGAAACACTGCCTGGGAATGCTGCTAAATATAGAGAGGGGCGAGTAAAAGGCCTTCCTCTTATCAGGCATCTGTGTAGGTTCTTGGCATCTCACGGGTACAGGTTGTATTGTTCCTGATTCGAGGCTCTGGAGAGCCTTTGATGAAGCCATGCCTGTCCATCACAGAACAGAAAGCTGCCTGGGGCCAGCAGAACATTACACGGGCTCAGAGGTCTCCCAGGGCCGGGCAGCACACTGGCGTTTTGTCAGGTAGGACTCTGCCCATGAGCACTGCCACTGAAGGTTTAATTTGAGATCTGCTCTGTGTCATTTACACGGATCTCCAGGCTAAGCAGGAAGGAAGAAGCACTTGCGTTTGCATCCACAGGCTGAGGGGTAAAACACGCAAGCTGCAGTGGGTGGAGGAGGAGAAGTAGACAGTGTAGACCTCTAGGCAGCGCATGAGAGTACAAGCCTGCCCAACAGGAAGAATTTAAAACACCATTAAAGGCCAACTGAATAAAACTATCATGCAGCACATGCCTCACAGCCTGACTGTGAGGACTTGGGTTGCCATACAAGAGATGCTGCTGCAAAGATCCTTTTGGACATCAGCAGTTGTAACTCATCTCAAATGGTAGAGAACAAGGAGCAATTCTGCCAGTACTATTTCTCTGAAGGAAACCGGGACTCTCTTCTTTACTAAGATGGTCTCTCTCTAAGTGAAGGGTTTCCTGCTCCATTAGCCCCCTGAAATGCCTTCCAGAGCAGTCAGGGGGCAGGAGAGCCAGCAGGAAGGTGAAGGCAGGATCTTCCAGTCAGTTGGACTGAACTGAATGCGAGAGAGGGTAAGAATAAACTTCCACATGTCCCTGTGGTACCAAAGTAATGCAGCTTTATTAGTGCAAAACCACAGCCCACTCTTGCTGGCAATGGGAGAGAGATTCCAAAGTTTCCATGTTTAACAGCTTTGGTTTCCTTCAGGAGCAAGAAGTCACCCTGGGATGAGCTCCCACAAGTGTTTCTTCATCTGTCTACATGAAAGGGAGTTGGAGAAGCATTGTTTTCCCTTGTATTTTTTGCCTAGATTTTTTGTTTTCACTTTTTTAGATTTTCCCCCGAAGACCCAAAGCACATTCCTTTGCCAAGTACAACCAAACAAGTGTCAGCATTTTCCTAAAAAAAGTCCATTCCCAAAATGGTTTTCTGCCCCCAAAATGTCAGTGGAATTATTTGAACCAGTTCCGTTTATACTGGCAGAAAAAAACCCCAACAAGATGCCAATATGCATCTCCATGCAAATGACATCTTGCAGCCCTGTGATAACCAAGACTTGGAACATTCTTGTACGTGGAAAGAGAAAAGAAATGGTGCGTGTGCCTGTGTTCGATGGGTGACAGAAAGGAGAGCCCATACAGAAAAGGCCTTGCAAGCCAGAGCAGAAGAGAGCTTTCATCTTTTTCCAAACAGAAAAGTGTCTGCATATCAACTGTAGAACAGAGGTACAATTTCTATGCCAATATCAAATGAATCCTGCATGCCAGTGTAGAAGGAAATTTACAGGTCAATATAAGGGAGCATTTCTGTGAATCGCACTACAAAAAAGGTTCTTAGACTGCCCTAAAAGCAAGTGGTTTTTTTCTTCCCAAATTAGCCCAGAAGAGAACCTACCAATTGAAAAGAGCCTGCATAAAAATCTCTTGTAGCTGCCCTTGAAGAAAAAGAATGACAGAACCAGTCTTTTCAAACCTAAACCAATTAACAAGGTAAAAGAAAAAGTCTTATGATAATTAAAAATTAAAACCAACAAGACAACAGTGTAAAAAATGAAAGAAATTAATAAAAACAATTAGCAGAGATGAAAAAAACCAGGGATGGGAGTGATATAAATTGAACCTATTATAAGGCACTAATGACATTTGAAAACCTAATTTTTACATTGTCAAACCATTTTGATTAAGTGTTAAATGCTGCTCTTATGAACTTGGCATATATTGTGCAAGAGCAGTAATTTCTGGCTTTATCTTTTTCGTTTTCTCTGAAAAGCTGCTTGTGTGCTGAAAGAGGCAGCGAGCACTCAGGACTTATCAGTGCTCCTTTCCCTCCCGTTCCTCATGCCAGGAAGCGCCAGCCCTGCCTCACAATGGCTATTTTCATCTTCACAGGGAGTGGGACCTAAGTAGGGTTGGGGGGCAATGAGGAGAGAGAGGTGACAAATGATGAAGACATTGGGTCCTGATGACAAAAACAGACATCTTTTTAACCAGGAAACGTCTCTCCCTTTTCCCTGTTTGTTTTTTTTTTTTTTTTTT
>VZTA01028942.1:307353-390719 GCA_013398855.1 Mohoua ochrocephala
CCTTTCTTTTTTTTTTTATTTCAAAAATGGAATAAGCAAAATAATTGAAAGAAAGAAAATTGACTTTTTATGGCTTTTTAAGTGCTTAACATGAAGTTTCATCTAGTAAAATTATTGTTATTTTTATCTTTAGCTGCGCCGTTCATGCTTCTCCTTAAAGAAGACATTTCTCCAGTCAGGATGCCAGCTGCAAGGAGCCGCGCCGGGAATGACAATGGCCTATGCAAATACAATGCATCAGCTATAAAGCCGCTCCGGAGCACCCGCCCTGCTCGAGAAGAGCTGCTGGCAGCACAGCAGGAGGCAGGCAAGGCATGGCCCCGGCACGGGGAGTGACCACGGCTCTGTTGCTGCAATGGGAGGTGAGGATGCTCCACACCTCGTGTGAGTCCCTCAGCATGGGCAGTAGCACACAGCAGGGAGTGCTGGATCCACTCTCACATCAGGGAGGCTCGGGGAGGCCAAATGTGGTTATAGATTTGGGATTCGTGACTCCAGACCACCGAGGCCTTGGTTTCCTAGAGACACTTCAGTACCCCAGGCCCCATCACATCAGCCCTTGAGGAGCTGAAAGTCTGTGGGATTGCCTTGTTTCAGAGCATGGGCTTGGTTTTTCTGGCCTCATCTGCAAACTCTCACTGACCAAAATTCAGCAACATAACTTACCAGGCACTGGTAGACTTGTGTTTGGGCTCACTACTCCAGAATTGGCCAGAAAAGTGAGAACATAGGGAAATGTCCATTGGAAAATTAGGAATTTTCAGCAAGAAAAAGATTTTTATATATATATATATATATATACACACACACATACACACACACATATATATATATGTAAGGGTTTTTTTTTACTTGAGAACTGAGAAAGGGCCAGGAAAACACTTTGCAGGCAGAAGGGAGTATATGAAAGTTTGGGCTGTTCCTGGGTGCTGTACACTCCTCAGCTCTGTCCATAAGAGAGTGACAGACTTGTAAATGACAGATCTGGGCTTGATGACAGCACAGAAGAGCCTCAGTCCAGGATGACGGTCCACATGCAGCACTAGGTAACAATGTGCTTCTCCCCAGCACACGTAGATCAGCAAGCCACAGTAACTAGGACAGGGACATGCAGGTATTGTCTGTCACCAAGGGCAGCAATCAGATGAAAGGTGATTACACAGAAAGCAAATTGGGCTCAAGAAGCTGGCATGTCTGGAAATGATGGTGCAGAGAGAATCTTTCTGCTTTGGCAGGGCACAAAGTCTTTTTACAGAGACATTGCATCCCTCGGGATAAAAGATTTGATCACAACTCTGTTGGTGCCAACCTGACATAGAAGAAAAATTATACATTACAAAATGCTAAAAGACAGCTAAAGGGAAGGAGTCAGAAGAGGGGATGGAGAAACAAAAATAAATCAGAATCACCGCAGAGAAAAAAGACTGAAGGTAGAATTAAAATATAGAACTTTTGGAAGGTAAAGATTTTAGAAAGAAACAAATATTGAAGAAAATAGGAGAGGGTGTATAAAAAGACAGGACATAAAGCCAGGCAGCGTGGCCAGTGTCATTTATATCAATTTTTAGTGCTCCTTTTCCTCTGCCCTAGGAATAGTTCATAAACCACAGCATTTATTACAGGGGTGGTGTCACACACTGCAAACCTATTTGTGACTGTTACCACTGGGGGATCACATGTGGAACTGGCTTCCATTGCAGCTGACAGGCTCAATAAATTCAAAAAGATCAAGAAGAGCACAAGTGACAAGGGGTATTTGGAGTGTGCATGTTCTTCTCTCTTTTTGTTGCACGAAGAAAGGAATGTGAATCCCCCATGCTACCAGTCACCACGTTTTTATTGTAAGCCTTGTAAAATCTGATGTTAAAGTCTAAGCTCTCGGGTCATGCAATTATGTGAGTCTCTCCTTTCATTTTTTAAAATGTCAGTTTCTAACCTGTCTACCTGTGGAGAAAGATGTGGAAGCACAAACATGTACAGACTCAAAGCCAACTAATTATTGATTTTTAAATTTTTTTTTTTTTAATGTCTTGATGCTGGGTCCTTGATTTTGAATTTCCAGGGTACACACAAAGGGCACAATGGCTTTCTTGCGGCCAGCACCAAGGCACATGTGAAGTTCTTACCACATTCCTCCAGTTCTGAGGTCTAGTATCTCCATGAACTGTCTTTTGAAAAACCTGTAGGTCTTGACGTGAGCTGTAGAGTCTTGACCAACCTTTAATTTATAGAAAGTGCCCCATAGAAGTGAGTGAATACAACTAAAGTCTACAAAGCTCAGCCAGCTTTTATTACCTGGAGATACATTCCTCATGTTTAATATTTATCATATTTATCTGCTCCTTTCATTTAATGGTGGATATCTGGGAGCAAGCATCCATTAAATTCTGTCAGAACTGGATATAGCTCCATGGTGCTAAGAAGAACCATGATGATGAGGATTCTGGAGTGAAAAAGCCATATTGGGGGGCCGTTGAAGAATTAATTTCATGATGTGAGAGAAGGAGCAGCAATTCAGCAGGTGAAAAAGAGGGAATGCAGGCAGCTGGATCATTCATGCATTGCATGAAAACGAGCAGCAAGATAGTTGAAAACTCTCTCCAGGTGCTGCAGCCACCCCTGATGACAGTGTAGACATAGTAAAATATATGATTTGAAAAAAGAGGAGTACTCCTGTCAGAAAGAGCTGATTGCTTTAAACAAGGCCACTACAGCATAGCCAGGATTTCTGCTAGCTCTCCTCTCGGCAGGTGCAGCGTAGTCCTGTTGTCTCATGACAAAGAACAGTGGAAGTGAGGATTCACTGAGAGTTTGGACTTCATCTCCCCTTTCTAGTTACCTCCAGCTCCTGTATTTCTGCCTTGCTGTGGGAACTGGCTGTTTGATTCTCCAGTGCTGTGCTCCAGCTTGTCTCCAGCTGTGCACTAGGAATATAAATCATGCCAGTGCTGCAGCAGGGCAGGAGAGATGGGAGCTTTTGCCTTGCTAAGGCTGCTCCCGGTGCTTGTGTGGGTTCTCCATTCCAGCCCCAGGAGAAGCTTCCCTTGGCAGCCACGGTTGCCAGAGCCATGGTGCCACTCCCCCCAGGACTGTGCTGGGGACAGGGCTGTGACAGAGCTCTGTGCCAGCACAATCGCTGTGCAGCCTGCTCTCTAGGGAGCGTGCAACCTCTAATCCATGCATGGCTTCTGTTTGTGGAGAAACGGGGAACTGAGGCCGCAGCTGCTTCTGCCAATCTGCCCCTTCCATTCACAGATTAAATACTGTGGAAAATTTAGAAGGACAGACAAGCAGAGGCTGAAAGGTTGAGTTGTTTACAGAGTCAGACCTTGGGAAGTAGCAGATTTCAGACAGTTACTCGGGTCTGTGTGATCCACATAATGGCCCAATTTGTTTGTGGGATCTGGTAGCCAAAGAACCTACATTTAGGAGGGACATGGAGTTGAGCTGATGGACATCCAGATGCCCAGATTTGGCAGACAGGAGGGTGTGTACATGCTCACATCTGTCTGTATGTGTGTGTGTGCTTGCAGGACAGAGCAAGTCAGCAGGCCAGTTGTCCCATTATCTCCCACCCTCCTGGTTCTTGCTAACTTAGTTTGAATTTTTTGGCTTTCCTCTCTCTCCACCTTCCCATTTGTGTGATCACCTCCCTCCTAGTTGTAGCGCAAGCAATCTAATTCCATTCCGTGCTTTGGCATTGCTGATCACTGGCTCCAGGTTAGAGAGAGTGAAGTGGCAGCTGGCTGGTAAATTCATCCTCAGCCCGGCCATGGCAGCTACCTGTGGGCCCTGAGAGAGCCAGTAATTTGTGCTCTGCTTCATGGACCTCATGGCCTGAGGAACAACATCTGTCAGGACTGTATGGGACTAAAAGAATTTGTCACCGCTGAAGGGACAGTGCCAGCTGTGGAGCTGGACTGGAAGAGGGAGAGGAAACAAGGTTTAGGAAATAGAAGAAGAAAACTAAACAAACACCATGATCACATTCTGCCTTGTATGACAAACTGGTGCTAGATATTCTCAGACTCAGCAACTTCATTCTTTTCCTGCAAAGAGAGAAGCCAAATGTGGTAGAAAAAAGGCATTTCTAATGGGCTTAAGGTGTGAAGCAATGAGACCCAGGATTTCCCAACTGGTTACCTATTGCCTGGTCATCCCTAATGTTGGATTTAATGTTCTTGGCTCCTCTGTTTAAGCAGAAACAAATATTAACTCTTCCTAGATTCAGTCTTCAAAACCTGTCACAGGACAGTTGAAAGGGGCAGAAGAAAGGCAGCATTGTCTACCTAATAAGAAGGAAAAAGAAAGAAGTCTGTGTTTATCAGCATTTCTGCCACTGACTCATTGCACGGTTTGGTTTGGTTTTGTCTTTTGCTTCTTCACAGCACTCTTGTAAATATGGTGGGTGTATGTAAATAGCCTCGATGGGCTTGGATAGAAGCCATGCAAGAAGAAAATTTATAAGAGCATAGCATGGTACTACAGAGCTTTAGCAGAAAAACTGGAAAGCCATGGCTTCCCTGGAGTCACTGTGAGATATTTTCATTTGCCCTTTGGCACAGCAGCTTCAAGGCCTGACATTTAGATGTCCCTCCTGTGGCTGGCTCCTGCCGTGCTGTAAATGGAGTGTGAGAAGCGCACCCCTAGGATGGGGCAGAGTCCTGCAGAGCAGCAGCACTGGGTTTGGCAGCAGGGAGAGAGGGATTTGCACTGTTCCCAGCTGAGGAGGAAGAGCAAAGAGAGACATCCTGCAAGAGGCCACTTTTCTTGAAGGGAGTCTGACAGGATGAAGGTCACACAGTGAAAAGTCCTTGTGTGTTGCGGACTCTCAAACCTTCTCTGGGTCCCCTAACTACAGTGATCTCTCTCTCTCCCCAAGAAGTTAATCTCTGAACATGTAAATCACAGGCAGTTTTTTGATTATTTTTTTGTGTTGGGAGATTTTGGTTTGGTTTTTTTAATAAAGGAAAAACAAGAATCATGTGACTTTAAAAAAAAAAAAAGACTCTCTGATTTTTGGTACTTTACTCATGACTCTTGAAGGCCTGCGACTAGCATTACTAAGTGGGTTAGTACTACCAGTATCTCAGATTATTAAAGATAGAAACTGAAAACTAATTAGGAGTTCATGTTGTTTCTTCCTCTAGTGTTCCACTCAGCTGGCTGGAGTGATACCAGCCAGTTTAATTTCCTTTCCTTCTGCTTGTCAGTTCCACTGTCTGTTTTTCATATTGGTACCAGGAAGCTCCTGAGTTTATGACATATTTCAGGGAGAGAAGTTCTCTGTCAATATCCAGTGATTCTCCATCAGTTTAAATAAAGTGAATAGGATATTACAAATATATTTTTTTTGCTGATGGTTCCAAATTCATAAAGCTCACAGTTTTGCAGATCCAGGTAGGCAGTTGAGGCCATTCCCTGCTGTTGCTATATTCATTATCCCATCCCTTCCAGTCTCATTTTTCCCTGTCTTGTTCTTCCCTTCCCTTAGACATACTCTCTCTTTCCTATGTCTTCTCCCCAGTGTTGTCTTTCTCACGCTGCCTATGCCAGGCATGTCCCTTTTCCCCTGAATGCCTCCTCCCCTGCAGCTGTGGTTTCACACCGCACTGTGCGTGGCCCTTTCTGCCAGCTCTGTTTCCATCTTGGCTCTTCTGCTCTCCTCCTTCTCTCCTGTACCTCTCAATTTTTCTCTTTGCCTTTGTCTCCTGTTGCCTCATTCTTCTGTCCCCCAAGGGCTGCTTTCCCGAGAGAAGCTAAGTCGAATTGATCTGCCATTTAATTGCCTGATGTGTTCATTGCCTGCGCCTGCTGTTTGAAATCGGCCTGCCTGAAAGTCCCTGGGGGGAGGCGAGGTTGTGTGGCAATGGGGGAGGCGGATAGATGGGCTGGCAGCAGCTCAGCCAGAAGGCAGCTTCCTCGGAAACAAAACACCTGCCAGGAACACCTGTGCTCGTAAATGTTTGCTGCCATCCTTGGGCAGGTCCCAACACTCGGAGAATGAACGTGTCTATTCCGTGGCATCAAACCAAGGCGGCTTCCTGGCATGTGTGAAAGCTTCTAACTAGCACTTACACTGAGCACTCTGTGCTCAGGTGGAGAAATGCAAGCCAAGAGTCACACACCTCTGTAGCTCTGGGTACAGGAAAACTGGGAGTCCTCCTGTCAGTCCAGCACCTTCCGCTGCAATGGGCCTTGTCATTGCACCTCCCTGTGGGATGGGTGAGCGGCACAGGGGTGCAGATGAGGGAGGACCATGACCTTGTCTTATTCTGAAACCTTTCCCTCCAGAATGTCAAAGGACTCGGTCAGAACACCTGGCTCCAGGCCTTATGGTCCCTCATGCAGGCAAGGCTCCTTCCTCCCTATCAGGCACCAGGAAGTCATTGACTCATCCAAGGTCATTGCAATGATGTCTAGTTGCAGTTAAAATGAAATCACTGCCTTCTGCTTCTAGACTGCAGACTCAGTCTTCTTTTCCCAAGGAATTTAAAGAGGGACTATGGTATGAATAGAAGCAAACCCATTTAAGCACACCCATTGTCTTTGCAGGAATCCCACCAATGAATTGAGCTATCTTGGATTTAACACCACATTTTGGGATGTGGCTTTGTGATTGATGAATATATGGAAAGGGTATTGGACACCATGGAGGTGACAGCTTTGGTGGAGGCTGTTTGTTCTTCTTCTTCCTTGTGGGGATTAGGGGTTTTCGGAGCATTACCAACAAATCAGTCCCTGTCACATGAAGATTAAACATCAAGACAATTGGTCTTGTCAGGGAGGCAAAACTAAGGATTTTTGCACTGAGCATGGTGGAGATGTCCTTCCCTTCCCCTGTATTTGTGCACATTTACCTAACTTGTTTGTTACAAAGGAAAAACATGAGCTCCATCCATGTACAAATACCCCAGAGGCTTCACTTCACCTCAGTGTAACAGCTGGATGAAAGCCCTAGGCTCCAAAAGCTTTGCCAATTAATGACATTTTCTCCTCTCTTTAAACACCCTATGTGGCTTCTTAAGCTTTAGGCAGCAAAGCATTCATGGAAGACCAGGCCACTCAGTAGCACCCATCACACTGATTTTTGCTGCTTTCCTAAGCGCTGTCCACAGTGACCCTCGTTGTTAAGGGAATGGGAACAGATCATAGCGTGTGGATGGAGGAGAACATTACTTCTGCTTCACCTGATCAGACACTAGAAATAAAGGAATAAGTTAAAACTGAATAATAATAGATGAGAAACACAGAGCCAATCTGAATTAAGCACAGCAAGAGCTGGCCAGTTGTCTTCACTGCTTTTGTGAAGCAATTTCATTGTTTGCTCTGCAGCATCTAGCTAACAGCATGGCAGACACAATTAATATGGTGTGGGCCTTCCTGGTGGGCAGGGCTGCACACACAAATCCATATCCTTGTATTGTTTCTGCTGGGGTTTAGGTGCATGTATTCACCAGACAAAATATTATCCGTCTGTTTTTACTATCTCCCTTTCTCAGACTCTCTTTCTGTCCTTCAAGACCTTGAGATTTCTCGTGTTTATTCCTCTGTTCTCTTTCTCTCAGCATTCATTAAGTCAGCAAGCTCCTTGAGAAAGAACCTGGTTTTTCATTCCATGTGTGAAGTGTGGCCCTGGTCCTGTTTGGATCCCGGAACTGCCACAGATCATCTGCAACCGTGCGTGTGCTGCAGGGAGCACAGGGTGGCTGTGCTGGGACATTTCTGTGAGCTGTGCCCGTGCAGGCAGAGAGTCAGGATAAAAGCTTGGTTCCGAGCAAAGTCGGATCCTTATACTGAGGATTACATTAGGAAAAAAGATAATGTGTGGCACAGACAAAGGCTGACTTAGGAGGTGCGTCTTAGGGAAGGTTCTTAGGCTGTCAAAGAAACACAGAGCTATGACTCCCTCTTCCTAACAGCTGGGACAGCAGGATGGCTGCATCGTCCATCAGCACAGAGCTGCACAGCCCCATCCTCCCAGGTGCTCTTGCTTCTGACTTTGAGCTTTTTGCACAGAATATTCTTCCATTTAGTAAAGTGCCTCGATTAAGAAAAAACTTTTAAGCTCGTACCTCTGTCTCACTGAATCAATGGGATTTAAACACGTGCTTAACCCTAATCATGTTCTTGAGTATTCTCCTCAACTGGGCCTTTTACAAGGATACAAGTCCCAGGGAATTTGTAGGAGTTTTGCCTTCCTGCATGCTGCTCCTCATATACTATTGATGGAACAATCTGTTACTCATTAATGCTGCAGATTAAGCCATTTTGCCTGAGTCTGCTTTTTCAGTAGACATTTTAACTGCTTGTCTTATGATATATTTATTTGATTTCCAGTGCTTAGTTACAATATGACAGCAAATCTAGAGCAGGTTTAATAACTATTTATTCTGTCTCCTCAGGCATATATTGACTGCAGGAGGTGGCATGAACTCAGTGTTGGCATTGAGCTACAGCACTGACGGCCATCCTACAAAAAGAAACAGAGACAGAGAATGAGAAATTTCCAGATGGATATTGTTGTCATATAGATGTGAAAGATGGAAATCACTTCCACTGGAGTCTCAAGGACAGATTCCACATAAACCTGTCGTGAAGGTTCAGGGCCCTTGTTGCTGGTAAGTAGACTGTTCTTTGTGTCTTTCAGGAGGAGAAAGGGTACAATCTCATGATTAAGGGAATTAGTTTATCACTGAATGGGAGCCCCAGCTGCAGAATAGATATCCCCGAGGGAACCCACATGATGTCCATGTGTATGTCACCCCAGAGTTACTGGTCTGCCTGTCTGGGATGTGGCTTTATGATTGATGAATATATGGAAAGGGTATTGGACACCGTGGAGGTGACAGCTTTGGTGGAGGCTGTTTGTTCTTCCTCTTCCTTGTGGGGATTAGGGGTTTTCGGAGCATTACCAACAAGTCAGCCCCTGTTGTGAGGCATTCCACACTTGTTCCTCCACACTTGTCACTCCACACTTGTCACTCTGTCGGTCATGGCATCATTCCTTTTCATGCCCTGGCAGGAAGTTAGGAGGGTTTCCTTTGGCAGATGCTTTTCATGCTGGCTCCCTGGGGAGCAGTAATCCTTCTGTGTGTCTGTGTGCAGCTCACCACCCACTGCCCAGAGTCTGTCTGTCCTCTTGGAAGCTGGACTTCTGTGTGCTCAGTTGTGCACTGGGGTACACATCCAGGGAGCTACTAAAAAGTGTGTTCTTCACATTCGACCAAGGTCTGCAAGGCCAGGGGGTTACTGGCTACCAGAGAACCCTTCGCTGAACTGAGAGAGAAAGATGTCTGTACAGTTGGTGCAGAGAAGTTCTGCTACTGGACAAAGGGTAGTGGGACACGGGAAAGCCTTCAAAACAGGTTTACTGAGAGGTCGTAAGAAAAACTGAACAACATCAACAAATAGGAGCGTGTCCCAATATTACAGCTTTTCTTGGGGTCTGGTTTAGTACATCACTGTGAAAGGACAATATTTCTCAGTCCTTCCCATATCCAAGTGCATGTGAACTGGGGGACTCTGCCAGTCCCATTGCAATGCCTGCCCTTTCTCCTGTGACATATTTAAAAGCAGCCATGGAGCTATGAACCCAACTGCAAATCCCTTGCTGCACTGCGTGCCAAGTGAGCCTCTTCTGAGGCAGGTGTCTCCTTGATTCTAATCAGCAGAGAGGACACAGGCACGGCCCAGAGCAGTGAAGGATGCAACCTTCCCGTGGATCACAGATGGCAAAGACTGCCATTCACACTGTGGCTTAGGCAAAATCCACCCCTCTGGATGCTCAGGAACTGTTACAGGAACAGCTTCTCTGGGCACTGTGTGAGAGGAAGGGCCAGAGACGCTTCAAGTGTTTTATCACACTCTCACCAAGCCTGTCCCCTGTGGAGACACAGCCCTGACAGTTCTGTATTCATTGTCTCATAGAAAGAAGGTTTACAGTAGGAAGGTGGATGTTTTCAAGGCATCAAGAATTAATTAGTGGTTTTCTTAGCACTGTTTAGATGCTAAAAGCAAACAAGTCTAGGGCAAGAGCTGCCTTGCGAAGGGACCATTAGCTATTTCAGTAAGCAGTGGCACTATGTATTCTTAATATTTTTTCTCTATCGAGCATTGCGAAGGTACAGGGAATTCAAACACCATCGGTAATTTCTTGACTGTAAGATAAAACTAGAGATATAAAGATGGCTCACTGCAAGCTCCTCTTCACTTTGCTTTAGTCATAGTGTTGATTTTGCTTCATCTGGCTCTGAGGCTGATTGGGAGACTGTTTCAGCACCAAATATTGTTGCTCTCATGTTTATGTTACAGAAGGTTTTAGGAGAGAGGCGCCATCAAATTTTGCATCTTCATTTGGACTGAATCTGCGATGGGCACAAAAAAATCCAGTCGCTTTTGATCCTGAATAAAGATGAGAGCTTATCTGACACTCTGCTCTGCGTCTTAAGAGATCCAAAATTCCAGTGTTGTGAGCTCTCATTTGGATTTCTGGCAGCACAACACATGAATTAGATAACTTGTTCTTCTTCCTAATACAATTAGATAATTTTGTGCTGTTTCACCAACCTCTTCTTGTGTGACTTAGGTGATGAGTCTGTGTGTCTGGGACAGGTTTAATGCCTACCCACCCACAGGTTCCTCTTAAGCTGTCATTCTACACTGTCATTTTATCAGAGTTCCCACCTGAGACTATGACTGCAGTGGAGTTCATTTAGTCTGACTTTCAGCTTGAGCTGCTTCCAGTACTGCTGCTTTCCCTGATTTTTTATGCCAGCTTACAGGTGATCTCACAAATGTTAGACGAGACTAAAAGGAGGCTGTACAAACAGCTGGCCCTGACCCATTGTTTAACCTTCAGGGAAGCTGATGTGAAAAATCTGCTTTTACAGTGGGGGAGGGATGTTTTATCACAAATGAGAGCTGTTCCCACGCTGCTCCCAAACAACTGCAAATCTGTTAACACTGCAGGGAGAAGGGGAAGGATATTTCCTTTGACCTGCCTGTGTCACCATTTCAACATACCCAAAAGTCATGTCTGCAGGTGACCCACCAAATTTTCAATTTATAAAATTTAGAAGCAGTAATTTGCTCAGCTCTGTTTTCCTGAAGGTCATGTGGTTCTCAAAGCAGAAGAATCACTGAGAGATACAGTTCTAATTCTACATGACGGTGGTCTGATTAATTAAATTTAAATGAGTCTTCCAATCTAAAAAAGCAATAGTAGTCCTTCTTAGTTGGACTGCATAATTTTCTATGCCCTGTAATGATTCTGCTGTTTAATTTACACTTTCTCTGAGGATCAGCCTGGCTGTTTTGGAAGACTTTAGTCTGGGGCCAGTTTCTTTGAGAAGTAGCTGGAACAAGTAGCATTGTTTCCCTGACTGAATTGCTTATTAACAGGGATAAAAATCTACTATTTCTTTTTGATCTTTTCCTGCAAAGACAGTTTGAAATTATCTTTTCCAAGTACTTTCCAAGGAACTCACCCCTTTTCTCTCTGAAGCTCTTACTCTGATTACCTTCTGTAATGGAGGCTCTGTATGAGACTGCCTTAAAAGACCACTCGATAGTTTCAGAAACCACAGTTCTCTGTAGACAGTATCAGCTGCTGGTTTCTTACAGAGTGCAGTTCAAAGCAACAGATTTGGTGTCTACGGCAGCACCTGATGTGAGCCCAGGTTTTGTCAGTCTTTCACACATGGCATTTCCCTGCTGCTCAGAACTGACAGCAGGCTGTTACCAAAACATCTCACTGGAGCCCTCACGATTCTGCTCCTCACTTTGACCATAAAATTTTGATTTTTAAACAATGCAGCATTTACTCAGCTGTAGGCTCTGTCTTAGAGGGGGAGTCTGAATGACATAGGGTACAGCGGGATTGCCTAATGGAGGTTTGGGCTAGAAAGAAGCTGGATATAGTCTTATTTATGGTTTATAGCCTCCAAAACAATCTTTACATTTTCACTGTAACCAGAATTTTGATGATTTGACCAGACATTCTGATTTCTGACCCAACTTCCAGATCTAAGAGATTCTGGACAAATAACCAGACCTTTTTTGGGTATTCATACAAGTAGTTACCATGAGGCTAATTACAATTGGTTGTTTTGTTCTGAACTGGCAAGGACTGAACCTCTCTGATATCACTGTAAACTGCCTATCTTGCAGTTCTCTTCAAGTTTTAACTTCAGTTTTTTTGGCTCTACCTTGAGTATAACCATTTGGTGATTTCTTTCATTTCTATCACTCATTTCAAGGAGAAGATCTTGGGAGTCTTTTCCAACCTTAATGATTCTAAGATGGGGCCCTACACAAGTGCTGAAGTTGGAGTTACAGCTACACAATATTGTTGCAAGTTACAACCCTTGAAAAGCTAATTTTGGGATAGCACAACCAGTAAATCCACCTGACTTTCCATGGTTGCTGAAGTTGTTATTTAGGCTGTATCCTGATGTTTCTGCTCCCCCGGTGACCTTTTGCTAACGAGTGTCCCTGAGTATTTAATAAGAATGTTCCAGAGTTCTAAGTTTTACAGACTTTTAGTGCCTGGCAAGTATAGAAATGAATCTTTACATGATGAATGACATAGAAATGAATCTTTAATACGTACAGGTATGGCAAAAGTTCTAAGTTCCTTCTCCCCACACATTGCCAGTTTGCCTCAGTTCTGAACCAGTGGATCTCTACAGAGGCAGCTAAGACACCTCAGCCCTCATGGTCAGTTTACAGCTCCAGCCTGAATATCCACAAATTTGGAAGTATGAGCTGACAGCCTGTTTCTTTAGTGGTGTAGGTGGCTATCCAGTGAAAGATGGGCAGAGACCATCAGCTAGTTTCAGGTAATAAATGTCTATCAAGCCTTCAGTCCAACACTGATTTCTGTCAGCTTAAAATCAGGGGCACACATGCAAAGACTTTGTATCACAGTCCTCTGAGATTTGTCTCATAGGCAACCTTGAGGCTTTTACAGAGCTCCCTAATAGTCTTTTGCTGTCTTGGAAATCTCTATTTCTACTAATTAGCCAACAATTGGAAAACATGGCTGGACACTGCTCTTGGCAGAATTAGGCTGGCTTTCACCAGTCTGTCACTGTCCTGCACGGCTCTAGAGATGGCAGTTTGCTGTTGCTGGCTTACACGGTAGCAAGACGCTGAGGAACTTACAGCTCATCTTTTATATACTTAGAAAGGAATGTCAAGATGATGCAGTGTTGTCTCTCACTCCTCCTTTTCTTATTTTATGTAGAATTAGAGCCCACGAATGTGAGGAAAAACAGCCATGGTTGCAGTCAAGGCATTGTGCAAGTCTTCCTCCCACAGCAGTGCTGGTGCAACTTAGTCTAGCTTTTTTTTTTTTCCAAATGTGGCCTCCCACACTTTGTGCTAAAGTCCCTTTCCAAACCAGTTTTCAAATGTCACCTTCTCAGTTCTGACATGTGATAGCACCTGAGGTGTGCTCTCACAGGCACTCTCAGTTAATGGTGCAGCAATCCAGCTACGTATTCATCTTTGTGAATGCACTTCGGCACCTCCTCATTCCTAGACCTGGATCTTTGCTAAAAGGTAGTTATAACCCCAGCAGAGTGTGCAACAGCAACTCTCAGCTTGGTTTATTGAGCCAGGGTGGCAGACTGAACTAATCAACCTGGTTTACACTTATGGTGAAGGCAGGAGAGAAAATTAGCTCAGGACAGAACGGGCAGCCTTTGCTCTTGTCTTACTAATGACTGATCTGGTATTGTCCTTTAGCCCTTCCTTTCTGCCTGCTTGGGACACATTACCTGCAGAAGGAAACCACAGAGAGGTGATCTGACTAAAGGAATCTTCTGTGCTTCTGGAACGAGTCTAAAAGCAGCAATAGCAAGTACTTTAAAGCTCCTTATTGAAGTGACCTTGCTGCACATTAGGAGGTACCAAAAGAGATGGACTAAAGCAATCGGATGGCTACAGCTATCTCATCACTTTTTGTCTAGTCAAGCCTTGTAATTATTTCTTTTAACTAACTATAATCAGGTAAAATACAAGGACCTCTGTGAAAAGCAGTTGCTGTAGCAGACAACTTCTGAGGAGACAGTTTCAGCAGTGTCATTGAAGCCATACTTTCTTGCATTGTTCTGAAGTGAACAGGAAAGCTACAACATCACTCTTTTGGTTTGACAGAACTGCAGGCATGGTGACAGCTGCCTGTAATAGTGATCATTTAACACCTTGTTAGTCCTCGGGGACCCGTGCAGAATTAAAGTTGTGTTTCACCAGGCGATACGCACGCAGGAAGTGGCGTGGACAACTTCCAGGATAACAGCTGTACTGCTAGCACTGGCTTTAAATGTTAAGGGAATTGTGTGTCTCTATTTAGGTAAATATTGAGTATCTATCACCGTGGCATTTCTGGAATTGCTGTCTGTGTTAATCAGGAGGCCGTTATTAAACAGCCACAAATCACAGGCACAAGTAAGCAACCTTTCACCCAGCTTTGCTTCCCGCTTGGTTTCCTGTATTTAGCCAGGCTTACGCTGGGTCTGAAGCTGCACAGGCACACAGAGGTATCTAGCACAGAAGCACAGGCAGGAACTAAACATGCCATTTCAATATCTAAGGACTGGAGCTTCCTTAGCAGCAAGCTGAGAGATTGAGAGAGCGGCAGCAAAGGGGACAGAGCGACATGAAAGGACAGGAAAGGGAAAAAAACTAAGGAGGGGCACCAGTTAAAAGAGAATAGATAATCACCTAGAGGAAGAAGTAAACCAGAAGCATGAATGTTTACATGAGGCAGGGAGAGAAGGACGGATAAAGAAGGATTAGAAGGTAAAAAATGGGAATGGAGAATTTCCAGAGGTAAAGTTGAAATAGAAAAGCATACAACAAAAGGAGAGTTCCATTAAAAAGAAAGAAGGGAAATATCACAAAGCAGGCACAGAAATGAGCATCTGCTCTAAAGAAAGCCTATGACTGGAGTATTGCAAAGAGAACAATGAGGTGACCCATGGCCAAAAATTTGCACTGCTTCTCATTAATACTGAGATGCTAATGGCTACCTTCCCCAAATCTCCTCTTTCCTGGGGTACCCTTTCTTTTTGAAATGCTCTGCTTCAAATACAAAATTGAGGCAGTTTCACCAACAGGGAATCCATCCCTGCTGTGTTGAGCTTTCAGGTTGAGTTGGCTGTTCCAGACAAGTCTGAGTCTTTATCAGTCAACACCAGGCTCTTCCTTTAATGTATGTTACCTGCTTTCCTATTATTGTTATTGCTATTATTATTACCACTACCATTTTGTTCCAAAAGTTCATTCAGACCTTGATCATGGTCAAATTCAACTGTGACAATCATTATTAAAAAAATTTCAAGTAGTAATGAGCAAAGGAAATAATGTTATCCCTCAGTCCAACAAAAAGATTACTTGAACAATGTACTTTTCATCAGGAAACTTCCATTTACTGAAGCTGTTCCTGGAAATTTTTGAATCAGCTAAGGAGACAAGATGGACATGTAGCAGTTCAGTAAAGCTAAGCTTTATCTGGAAGACTGTGTTGTTGCAGTGTCAGACAATCATGCAGTCTGATGGCTACAGGCAAAAAGAAAATTGGGCTTGTATCCCTTGAGAAGGATCATCTCTGATAGCACAGTGTTTCCTAATATACTGTGGAGGCATTAAAGGAGAAGTGCCTCCTACGGACTTCCTGCCTGCACAGCTCCAGGGGGTTTTGAGCAAGCAGAGAGGACTGGCTCGAAAGGCTGATCTGCCTCAGACCTCCAGCCCTGTCAGATCTCAGCCACTGTCACAGGGCTGCAGTGCATGGGCAGAGCGAGCAGCTCCTGACGATGCCAGCAGACAGAGAGCCCATGTGTGCATGAATCTGAGACTGAATGTGCTCTCTTGGGGTGTGTATTGTCTTGGGATATGGATGTATGTTGCTACTACAGTTTTTATTGAAGTTTTCCTGGTCGTTAGGCCTCTGCTCTTTTCAGTTCATATTGTCCCTCCCCCCCGACATACCAAACAAGGCCTCGGGTTCAGCTTCCCAAATCAGCCTCCACAAACTTGACTAGCCAGATCTCCACAGGGAACAAAGTCACATAGATTTCTGTGACAAAACCCATTGATCTGACAGGGGTTGAGATAAATCTGCCTCAAAAAGTTAAAGCAATAGAAATCCGGATCCGCAATGCAAGATTTCAGTGACAAAACCGGGGAGCTGACAGGGACTCAGACAAATCCATCCATGCTGAGTGACTATGCATTCATTCCACACACAACTGCCTGCCTAAAGAGATAGTGATGAGAGATCCCCACACAGCATCTAACACGGCATCGGCATTTGTTAGGAGATTAGTGTCGGGAGGGAGAAATACCCAATTAAAGAGGTATTACTCTGCCATTGGGGGATTGGGAGTAAGTAGCAATAATCACGCCAGCCACTGCCACAATAACAGTGCTGTGAAGGAAAAAAAATGGGATGTAAAAGAGTCTGAAGAAGAAAGAGAAAAGCAGAGCGTATTCACAGGTTTGGAACTGTGGCAATGAAATAGCTCCAAAGAAGATAACCAGCTCAGACTCTAATTTAAAAATGCATGGGATCAGGACAAAAAAGCAGTCTACATAGCGAAATGGCAAGTAGATCATTCAAGGTCCATGTGTTCCTGTCCAGATGGGAGAGTTACAGCAGAAAGAGTGACTGCAGGGTGGTAGAAGCTGGTGCTCAGAGCAGGCCATTGGTGCATTTATACTGCCACAGCACAGACTGCTTGAGACATAAGAACATGAGAGCATGAGGAATGGCTTCCTGGAGCAGAGCACTGGGCCATCTGGTCAAGTGTTCTGTCTCCCCCACAGCAAGAGCACGTGCTCTTCAGGGGGAGCTGGGAGCTGTGGCACTTTCTGCTCTTTCCCTCCATGTTCAGAAATGTTGGATCAGCGATGCTAATGGAGACATCCCTGCCCTGTTTTCAGTAGCCACTTGTAGATCTGTTCTTGAATTTGTCTAATAACTTTTGAACCTGATGGTATCACACTCCTCCTTTGCAGGCTGGCTGGTGACTTTTATTTTTTAAAAAAAAGAAAAAAAAAGGAAGAAAGGAATAAGGAGAGGACCTGTGTCTAGAGCAGTAGCCTCATGCTTGGAGAACTCTGACTCCATTTCCTCCTATGTTGTAGGAAAGGTGCTGAAACTGAGGCTTTGAGATTCTTAAAGATAATGATTTTCAGAATCAAACATATCTAATTCCCATTTGTATCAATCAAAAGGAAATAGACTCCCCAGGGCTTTTCAATTCAGCAATTTGAATTGCAGTTATGCATTTCATTGTTTGAAAAGTGTATCAGCCAACTCTGCATCCGTAAGTTTCTTAAGGACCTTTAAAAACATGCCTTTAGTCTCTGTGCCCTAACCTCCAAGTCCTAAGGAGAAGGTTAGAGCTGCCCATCTCAGAGAGCTGTGATAAGGAGAAGCACATCAGATACCGTGAAGGGTTCATCTGCTAAGGCAAAGGAACGTCTAATGAAGATCAAGAACTGTCAGAGGTTCACATTTGCCAGGGGCACTCTGCTGAGGATCAGCCAGTGAAATGACCTTTCCACAGTCACAGAGAAGCCCTGCACACACAACAGTGCAACCATGGAAGGGAAAGGAAGTGTGGAGGTGAACAGTGAAATATAGCTGCAGGGATGCTGCAGACAACTCTCTCTCTCTCTCTCTGAGTCTCCCAGCTAAAGGGAGTGCATGAGTGCTATATGGTCTTTACAAATTTCTCCAAGACCCGTGTCAGCTCCGGTGTTAGTGCCAGCTGACCTGAGACTGCTGAGGTGGAATGGAGGCTGGGAGCAGAAGGCTACCACGCTAGTGAAGGTAACTCCACATCCTCAGGTGACAACAGATGTCACAAAACTTGTCGCCAACTAGAAAATCCCTGTTTGCACATGCTTGCTGTGGAACGTGTCAGGGAGATGCTGCCTGTGTAGTGGCAGGAGAAGCTCCTGTTGGATTTCCCTTTGATTGTCCCTTCCAAAGGCACAGGCATTCGTCTTGCTTGCTTGCTTTCTCACTTGCTGTTCTATCTCCTAGCCATTCCAACTGCCCATCTGCTTTCGAGTTGCTCATCAGTTTTCTTGCCTAGGAATGTGAAACAGCAAGAGCACTTCATGCACTGAAGTAATTTTTCTGTAATGGATAAAGAACTCCTGCAGCCAGGTACTCTATTTACAGCTTAGAACACAAACTCAGCGTCCCATTGTTGTTACTGTAAGCACCAATCTCTGCAGATGAGCAAAATGAGAATGACTTGGATGCAGGGATTTGCCTTTCAGGGAGCATACGGTATCAGTCAAGGCAGCACAACCCACAGACCAGAACACTCTTATGGGCTGAGCGATACACTTCTGGCTTGCCAGATGCTGCCTGAGTCTGGGCAAAGTTGCTGAGCAAGCAAGAGTTTTTCACTTTTCTCTTCCTGGCAGGTTTCAGTGCTAACTGGTTTAAAAACTTGGTGCCCTTAGACTCAGACAGATCCAATGGCTGCATAGAAATACAATCCATGTGTAATGGAGAGGCTGTGACACCGTGTGTCAGAAAGGGCCCTTCTGGTAATACTGCCTACAGGTGATTCCCTTTTTCACCTAGGCAGCCTGGGACTCTGGTTTACCACCTAAAGGAGATGTATGTGATTCAACTGTTAATCGTATCCACCTCTAGTGCACTTCTTTGCGGGGTCATTTAACTCTTAGAAGCAGCCATCTCGTCATGGAGCCATCCTGCTGCTGCAGCCCATCCCTCACAGTGCCTGTGGATCCAGGGAATTACCGGAATGGCTGCACAACACCCAGGGAAGCTCCTGTGCCAAGGGCAAGCTCCGAGACACAGGGTGTGCTCCAGCAGTGCGAGGCATTGCTGGGCACAAGGGCCACAGGCTCCCACCCTTGGGGGCCGCTCCCCGGCCCGGCGCTGCCCCGGGCAGGACGCGCCCCCCAGCCCAGCCCAGCCCAGCCCAGCCCACGTGGCCCGTGCTGGCCCCTTAAATGGGCCAATTGCCGCCCAGGCCCAGGCCTCGGGAGCCATTTGGCGACCGGATCCTCTTTGCTCCCTGCCTCTCCTGTGCTGGTAAGCAACTTCAGCTGCTCTAGTACCGTTTCTCTACTTGCCCTGAAAGAGTTGGTGTTTTGTTTCCCTGGGGTAGTTGTGTTTCTGGACAAAAGAATGGATGTAGAAAGGGAGGCTCTGAGGGTCCCCCAGCCTGTAGTTTCCTGTCGAGGCGAGGTATGGTTTGCTAAGAGAGGAGTGCTTTAACCTAGCGTGTCTCCCGGGAGTTGAGGGTTCTAATTAATATTAAAAGTGCTATGGGGCAAAATATCTGCCCCATACCCTGGTTAAAGTGAAAAAGCTATCCATAAAACCCCGGTGCTTGTCATATTTTTAATGTTCTTTATCAGTTCAGAATGTTCTCCACAGTTGTATCTTATTTGCCTCATATCACCAAGCTTCTAAATTTGTGATAACTGGCACCTCTGTAATTATAGAAAATAAGGGTTTCACAGTGTCGGGCACCCCAGCAGAAAAAGCTCTAAGTTGTACTCTTGGCTCCCCCACAAGTGTTTTATCTTCTACTCACTGGTTGATTTGTGGAGACGCTGGTACTGTTTCAGCTCTGCAGCACAGGCGCTGAGCTCCTCGAAAGGGCTGTGAGGTTCCAGAGCTGTATAAAGCATCATTATTATGTCTATTTTTATAGATAAGAAAAAGCATGTTTGCAGCAAACAACAAAAAAAGTATTTCCCACCTTTGAATGTGATGTATAGAAAAAGGTATGTTGCTCAGCTATTACGGTACCTCATATCAGTGAAATATAGGGTGTTCCTCAAGTTGTATTACAGCTGCAAAATCTGTTTCCTGAAATATTAGGCATGCCAGCCAGTTTGGATGTAAATAATAAGCATGTCCATTGTTAGCTTTTTTAGAGGCATAGGGAAGCCATTTATTCCAGCGCCATCTTGAACCTTCAGTCTCTGGCAGTGACTGTTGGGTGTTTCTGTGCCCTGGAAATTTAATTTATCTGTAAACAGGTTTCCTTTGCTCCACTTTAGGCTATTCTCTCCAGAGAGGTTAAGCTGTACTTCAGGCAGCAATGAGCCCTGAGAAAACAATTTATTGAGAGTTCCGTAGCAATATTAATCTGGAGCAGATATCTGCTTCAGAACATCATATGCCAGGTCTCCTAACATCAAGGTACTGACTTAAAATCCATGATATTTACTAACATACACACTTAGAGAAATCACATTTAGTTTCTTGAGCGTAACAGACATACAAAGGCTGTAAGTGACATACAACACTCTCGGGTTTTTTCACGGTTTCCTTTTCAATGCAGTTATTCTAGCCATTTTAGTTAAAATTAAATTACTGTTTAATTATGTAATCCAGGCACTGGAGTTTTAATGAAGGGGTCAGGTGTGGCTATATCCCTTATAAAATAGGTGAGATTTGACAGAGCCATTTTAGGAATTCGCCTGGATTGTTTTCTCTGGCTCCTTTCCTCCTCAGTGAATTTATTTTAATTAAGAACTAGTACTGTAGGTGTACTGTTGGATTGGTATCAGTGTTTAGCTGTACCCTAAAAATAAACATGGGCAGAAATTTATTATTCTGGCAGGGGGTTTGGTCTGGGAGAGGGAGCAGACTTTTGGGGGCAGCAGACGAGCTGTGTTTTAATGGGGTTGGTTTTTGCTCGGGCTCTGTAGTTCAGAGTCTGGAGGCCACTGTCATAAGCAATATCCTCTCTCATGCTCCAGTGGGATGGGATTTTATGCAGGAAACACTGCCATTTTTGCCAAGCAAAGGAAACTGTTCTTGCCCCATTACAGATGGGCCTACATGTAAAGGACCTACAGCAAGAAAAGGCATGAGCATCCAAGTGCAAAGATAGTTTTTTCATTCCCCATGCGAGACCTACATCTCCCAGATGCATGAGTTAATTGCAGAGCGGTCAAGAAATGAAGCAAATATGGAAATGTATAGTACTGTACGATCTGTAGTCTTCTCACTTCATCCACCCCCTTCCCTCAAGTCTGAGCACTGATCACAGCAAAGTACTGTTGGTTTGTTTTTTTTTTCCTCTCTCTTTGCTGATCCGTTTTAACCTTCCGTGTCCCAAACCCCGTGTGTATAGCACAGCACCCGCTGGGGCTGCTGAAGGGCAGCAGTGCTCACAGTCTCAGGGGACACTCAGCAGCATCCTCACTGTGAACTTTGCTACTCGGGATGAAGAGACAAAAGTTAAAACTCAGGGGAGGAAAAGCATTGGGTTTATTTTAGTATCATTGTGCTGGTATGATTGTCAGTGTTTCTTGGAATATGTACCCATTACAAGATGTGTTCTTTATGAATTTTTTATTGATCTTGCCTCAGTGACGGTGATTAATAGTATTTTCATCCAAAAATGTCACCTCTGCCAATAAATCTGAATTTTTCCTGTCTATGCTTCTGTTCCTGCAATCCCTGGAGAGGATTGATGCGAGAGGAAGCTGAAGCTGAGGGGGAATGTTCTCAAGGACCACACCGTCCCCATATGTAACTCCATTAATCCAATCAAGTTGCTTTATTATCACCTCTTACTGTGGTGGCATTTTGCATCTGCTAAGTGGGGGCATCTGTGTTAGATCTGTGCCTGGATGACAGGAAGGGGTTTCTTATTTCAAAGAATTCAGTGCCTAATGAGCTGTGCACAGGGATTGTATCAAACTATATTCAAAGATTATTAGGACTACAGTGCTTGGAGACTGAAGTATTTTACAGCTTTTAGAGGAATATATAAATGTCATGTTTATTTCAGGAGGACTCTGCCAGATCCTATCTCTTGGGCAAAGAGGCAATTACTTCCTAATCACTAATCAAACAAAAGGTGATGCACCAGCAATACATCACCTGCTACCTACAGCTTGCCCCTCCTAATCTTTGTGTTGAAATGCAGGCTCTGCTGGTCTGTCCCTCAGTATTAAGGCAGGAGGGAAGCTGCAGTTCAGCAGTGGGTTTTAACTCAAAGCAGATTATTCATCAGAACTGGAAGACTTGTTTTCCAGTCACTTGCCAAAATTGGAAAAAGCTTTTTTTTGTTTTTTTGTTTTTTTGTTTTTAAGTGCAAGCTCAGAGCTGTACATTGTTTTGCTGACCTTCTTTATGGAGCTCAAGGTAAACTGAGGTACCTAAATATCTTCATGAGCTGTCTTAAACACCCACTGGAGAGGAGGAATAAACAGAGTGTGTGTTACTGCTCTGCCTGTGAGTCTGCAGCTAAAGCACTATTAAAGCTGAATGCTGTGAAGGGTTAGGCTGTTTCTGGAGTGAGAAATTCTCCAAGCACTGGGTGGGATACCAAGAAAGGGGAACCAGCTGTTATCAAATGAAATTGTTTCCCTCCAGTTTCTCCCTCGGATTAGGAAAAACTTCAAGGAACAAGGCAATTTGGCATTCTTTTGTCTCTGAAGCTGAGAGAATTTCTGGGATATCGGTTGAGAGAATCAATCAATAACTAAATTGATTGAAGATGAAATTGAACGCTTTTTGCTTTTGCGCATTAGAAAACGGGACTGTTGTGTGGCTCCATTTGCCTGCTGTGGCCACGGTCCTTGGTGTCTGCCAGCACGTTGGCAGTGCTGGATGTGTTCCTGTGTTTGGGAGGGGAATATCCCTGTCCGTGTGTCCCAGTCACTCCGTGCACACTGCTCGTGTACAGCTGGCTGTTGTGTCCCTGCTCTGCCTGTGCGCCTCAGCCAGCAGTCCTGAGGTGCTGAGGTCGGAATTAACAGCCTGCATCAAAGCCTGTGCCCTCAGCAGGGATTTTTCTCATTAACTCAGGATGAAGTTCTGTTTCCTAATAGGTCTGCACGTGGTTGTGTGGATTCTCCGTGAATGATTATATTATGTGTGTATCCCCAAAGGACGCGTGTGTTGTTTTTCAGTAGGTGTGTAAAACTATGCTGCCAATTTTGCACGAAAATATTTACTTTAGGTACATCTTCTGAGGCTGAAGAGTCAAATTGGAAATATTTGTGTAATAATTACTCATGGAGGGCCAGCATCTGAACATGTCGGAAATTAATTTGGTGGAATGTGTATGTGATTAGTCTGGATGCTGATGCTATCTTGATGAGTACTTTCCTTCATTTTAACGGATTCTTTTTCATGAGGAGTATACAACAACACTGTAATGTTGAGTTAATGAAGGTTGGGTTTTATTTTGGAGGACATATATATAATTGCAGGGAAATAAAACATCTGTGCAATGTATATTGCATATCTGTATCTGTCCTTAATTGTTACAGTTTTTATCTTTGCATTTTCAGAGCTGGAGACTGTGGAGTGTTATTGAATCTTTATTGCTTCTAAGATCCTAGACTGATATTTGGAAATAGTGAGCTACATAACATCACTGATCTGATTCTGCTTTCTGTGCAATGCAGCTTTAAATTTCTGAAGAGTCAAAGCTGCATCTTAAAATAAGATGCGGGTGCAGACTCCACTTCCTGGAGCCTTCGCTTTTGTTCTTTCTCGTTTTTAGTTTAAAATAAGTCATTCGGAATAAAAGCCTATTTTTGTTCTTTGTGGGTGGAAAAAAAACTTGGCTCACTCAGTTCTCATCCTGTGCACATCAGCGTGATGTATGTACACCCAGTGTTAGTATCTGGGAGATACCAGATAAAGCCTTCAGTTACTTTGATCTGCTAGTCATGTGTTAAAAGTAGGAATAAAAGTTCCTTTCTAAAATACAGAGATTTTGAGATATTTACAGTATTGTGCTTTCCATCCCTCTGCATTTTATAAATGTAGGAAACTAATGTGGAGGGACCACCTGGACCATTGCATGGAGCAGGCCACCCTTACTGCAGAGCAGAGATTTTTGTAATACATGAACATGAAGCACAAGGCCTTAGGAGAAGGTATGCTGTGCCCAGCTGAGGGGCAAGTGGGATTTCTGTAGTCCCCAGAAGTTATCTTTAAATTACAGAAACTGAAAATAAAGCTTATGAGGTCATTTCTTCCTTTCCCTCTGTTCCCCAAGGCAGGGTTTTTAATACTTAAACCATTTTTGACAGATGACTGTTTAGCCTGTTCAGAAAAAATTCAGATGATGGAGACTCTACAACTTCCCAAGGCAATCTATTCCAGTGCTCAACTGTCCCAATCATTATTCACATTTAATCTGTGGAGGACAAAGGCTGACTTAGCCTTTCCATACAAAAGGAAAGGACTTTTAGAACATACAGGATCTTTAATTTCAGTGGGCTGTTTCTCCTGTGGTGTGTTAGATGGTTCCTTCCCAGCAGACACAGGTGTGGCACTGCTTGGGCATTTCCAGAGCTGTTTGTAAGCCTGAAGGCTCAGGAGCTCACCCCTCCTTAGAGTGTGAGACCAGAGCGTGGGTGCCAACACATTCCTTGTTCTCCCAGAAATTTTGTGTAGCTAGGAGTGTGGTCCATTTTTCTGGGATTTCTTGAGAGGAAAAATTTATGTGCAGGACATATGCAGTAAACATGAGACCCCTGAGGAGAGCAGGGCAGCAACTTGTCAAGAGTGACTGCAGCTGCAGGGATATTTAGCACCCACCTGTAATGTATGCAGGGAGGGGAGGCAGAAAAAGAGAGGGAGGATATTAAAGAGAAGGGGTATTAAAAACATTCACATAAGGAAGAGATGGCAGAGATACACAGGAAGGGATTTTGAGTCCTGGAAGCTGTGTGCTGTTGTCAGAGTAGAAAAGCTCAGTACAATTTGTGTTTGTGTCAGTTCCCCAGTGCAGAAGTCTGCTGATCTGGAAGCTGTCACACGGGGTGTGTTTCAGCCCTGAGTTAGAGTTCTCTTACATTTGGGTAAGATGCTGGAGGAGTGGTCCAACAAGGTTGCTCGGGACCAGCAGCTGATAAGCTTGTTCTGCAGGGCAGGAACTGTCACTCTCACTGACTTTGTGCCGTACCTGATCCACGCTCTGTGCTGCCACCAAACAAACTGTAAGAGGAATTACATTATTTTTTTCTAGTGAAATGTGTGCTGACAGGGAAATCTGCAGGTGTAGGAAGGTGTGCTGTTAAGGTTTGTACTGTCACAGCTGGGGGGTGGCCAGAGCTCCTGACACAGCTTGGATGAAAAAAGAACTTGCTATGCTGCCTTGCTCTTCAGATAGTTGGATGTCTCAAAGAATAGCTGAGTGTCTTTGGACAGTGGCCATGTGGATTTATTCAGATGCTGGGCTGGAGTGCATAGCTGGTCTTGTGCTGTTTAGCAAGTTAATACTGGATATTTGGAATCTGAAGCTGACAAAACCACCCGAGATCCTGGATGTGTGCACTGGCTGTGATTTCCCTCCCCTCTCCCCCGTGTGCCAAGTGTCTGTCCCAAAACAGCCTCTCTTAGGTGGCCTGAGAGCTCTCCCTCGCCAGTACCCTTGGTTTTCTTGGTAGAGAAACAATGTAGGTGAACATTTGGACCTTCTGCCCCTTCTGCAGTTCGTGCAAGGGGGATACTGAGCTGGGAGCTGCCCAGGGCTATGTTACAGCACAGTCTCTGACAGGGAGCTGGTTTGTTAATGGCTTCCTGGCATCTTGGACTAGCCAGCCGTTCTCAGCTTTTAAAACTTTATTGTCAAATTTTAACTGATGACTGTTAAATTTCACTGTTGCATTTGGTTTGGATCTGCTGCAAATTAAATCTGACTTTCTGAACCACTCTTTACAATGCTGTCTGCTGGAAGGGATCCGAGAGCACCACCTGAGCCAATCTCTGGGTCGGGTTGCTTTCCCTGAGCTCTCTTTGTGGCTGAAGTAGATAAAATTTTCCCTTGGTTCTCATTCTGTCAGGTGTTTAAGAGCATCTATAATATTTTAATTAAAATGGCAAAATGGAGTAAATCTAATGGCTAGCTCTAGGTTATACAAATACCTTAGACCTGAGAGCATTTCTAGGTACAGAAGGGTTAACTGCACACAGTTTCATACTTGAATGGAAAAAGAATGACACCTTTTTGTTATCAGCCGTTTTGGTGCTGTCTTTTTTAATCATTTCAGGCTTTGAACTCCTGCTCTGAAAGAGAGTCTCTGTCTCTTCATCTTCAGTGGCTGCCAGGTCTGGAGGTCTAATCAATGCAGGTTATTGATAGCAAATCAATTAATGCAGACAAAAGATCAAAATTAAGGGGCTTTCACTAAATTAATAAGTGATTCCAAGTCTTTTAACAGAGTGCCTGAGATAAGGGCAGCTCAGTCTTCTGGGACAGCAGCCTCCAGTCCTGTTTCCAAAGACAATCAGCTGGAGAGAGTGAGCTGTGCTTTTTACATCTTTTCCCCCATTTAAATAACCTGTTTTGTTCAATAGGAAGTACTTAAAATCTGAGTCCAGCAAGGTTGCCAGGAAGCAGGTCCTGACTGAAAAGAGCAGATTTATCTGCAGAAGGGTGTCATGGTCTCGTTCAGCTGATTGAGGGAGGACCAATTATTTCAAAAGCCAAATTTGTGTAAGATCCCAGCCAACACCCGAATTAAGGTTTGCTTCAATAGCAGATATATCTGAAATCGAACTAGAGATGCCCACAGAAGCAAATAGATGTAGAATAACTGGAATAATGTAGAGCTCTTGCCAGACCTAGCCCTTCTGCCCTGCTGGAAGAAGGTGGGCAAGGCTCAATCCGAACTACTTGTAGTCGGTATTCCTGCACAGTTCCCTGCCAGGAATGTCAGACCTAAGGTGTCTGACACTGTGGGGCTGGGATGTGCTACTGCCAGTGCTCTCCCAGGAGACTGGGTGGAGACCTGGAGGCTCGGAGCTCCCTACCAGTTAGAGCAGCTTGTCCACCTTTCCTCCTGCTTTAACCAAGGGAAACACATGAACTGTGCCATGCAGGAAGAAGAGAGCATCTCTTACAGTTTCCATGTGTGTAGTGCTGCCTGGTATTTCTGCCTGTTTTGCTGCTTAATAAGAAGGGCCATTCTTTGAAATGCCAGAAACTCTCCTGCTGTGACAGTAATTAACAGGGATGGCGATGGAGCTGGGGAGCAGATTACAGAAGCACAAATACAGCGTGTGGCTCCCTGAGAATGAAGAGTGGCTCAGGTCACTCCATGAGTCTCACTTGCAGTGTGGTGGGAACGCCGTCTCCCTGCTTGTGCCTGTCTGGGTTCAGTCAGGTCCTTGTGCCATTGGTGCTTGGCACTGTCCAGAGGGGCTGGATGCTGTTCCCAGGTGCTGAGCAGGCTCTGTGGGCTGAGAGCAGGGGTGATGGTGCTCTTCTGGCACATTCGAGGTGCCACAAGAATGGATCCAGTGGTCTGGCTCTCTCTGTGCGCTTGATCCTATGATGCCAGGGCAAGTTCTGAATTAAATTCCTGTAGGTTTTGATTGCAAGCCTAATTGCAAGCCATTATGTGTTAAAGAATTCTTTTTATATGCTGTGTGAAAGATTTCTCTGAAATGGGGTTGCAGCTTCCAAAACTTCTGACTAGAAGCTTATGCCAGAAGTGCTAATATTTGGATGAATATATGGAGATTTACAAATGTAGCCCTTGTCGTAGCCATGTCTGTGACAGCAGAATTGTACCTGAATGCCAAGCTTTACTGGGTCAAATTTCATGTAATCAGAGGTTCATCTTTGTCTCTGCTGCTTCTGCTTTGCTTCTACTGAGCCCTGCCTAGCTGTTGCCACTCGTTGCCTGTTCTGTTGCTGGCACTGAAATCCAGTGTGTTACCTTCGTCTGCTTTCCTCTGGACTTAAAACAGCAACGCAGCTGATGTTTGTTGGTTTAATCCACTGGAGATGATCTGCTCCCATCACAGAGTTGTGGAGCTGGACGTGTGGCATGGAGCAGTGGATGTTGCAGTTGCCATTGCAGCCCAAAGCTTGGGCCACATCTGAGAGAAGGACTAAGTTAAGTTCCTACCCCAGATCGGGCAGATGAATGGTAACGCTGAGAAATGACTCTCTGAGGGTGCAGTGCTGCTGTTCTTTGTTTCTGTGCCTGCTGGGAATGACTCTTTGCTATACTGTCTTGCTTACTTCAGGCAGGGTTTGCAGCCCTCAGATGTGCAATCCTTTGCCTTTCTTCCACCGCTTTCAGTTTCCTCCTACAAACGCCTGCGCCGACTGCAGTTCTCTGCAGCCACATGTCTCAGTAACTGCTTAACCTAGAAATTCATTGCTAAAAAGATCTGACATCATAACACCCTGGAAAAAGGCTTCTAACTCCCCTTCCCCCTCCCTGGTCCTTCTCTTTTCTTTTCCCAGGATATATGAAAAGCTGTAACTACTAAATCAAAATCTATTTGATTTTTGTACTCCCTTGATAACTGGGCAGCTGATCCCTATCACCCAGCTAAGGCTTATCTGCTGCCTCCAGCCTCCCTGCTGCAGCAATTGGTTCCTGCGGGGACGGCGCTGGGTTATAAAGTGAGACTGATATCGTGGTCAGGGCCTTTTGCTTTCTCACTGTGACCATTGTTGGCGATATGTTCCCGAGCAAGTGGCTTGGTTTTCTGGGAGGACTAGAAGGAAGGACTGGGCCTGTGGGATTTAGAGGTTCAGAGATATATTTTTAATCCCCTTATTACTTTTTTTAAGTTGTGAAGTGATGTCAGGGAACGTGCAGGGTCAACAGCATAGGCTAGAGCCAAGGTAATGGGTTGGTGGTTTTGCTTTAGCTCTTAAAGTTTCCAGGTGAGATCTTGGCCTTGTTAGGTAAGCACTGACCTACATGTGTGGTGTTCATTTCAGCCTGTTCTGAAAACAGTTCTAGTAGAAGAAAAACCTGCCAACTGCTGTGCTTGGTGTATTACTGCTAATTTTGAACTGCAATTGTAATTTTTCCGTGACTTTTCAATGAGTTTACCAGGGTGCTGAAGAGGCTGTAGATCCGTATCTGCACAGCTGGGTGTAGGTAGCTCACTCCCAGCTACATAACACTAGTAGGATGTGGGAATAAGAGCGTTCCCACCCCATCCCTTCTGGCTCAGTCATGTCCTAACTGCAGTGATTCAGCTATCTGGAGCCACTGGAAAGGCTGCAGTCATGTTAGCACCTTTTAATAAGCAAGATGGGAGATGAGGAAACAGGGACTGTCACAGCCACAACCATGCTGGTATTATTTAACTTGCTCAGCCATCGTGTGTAATTAGAGTTCTCTTAGTCTAATGGGGCACTAGCTTGAGGTGAGAGAGAATAGAGTTAAAGCGAATTGTCTTTCTTCCCTGGAACTAAGCCTTCTGGGCAGCACACACAGCTTTTTTGGCAGTTCGGTTCAAGATTAGTTGGCAGTGCAGATAAAACTGCATTTTGCAGTCCCAAGGAGAAGAGTGATGCAGGGTAGTTCCTGCCATGGGTGTTGTAAGAAAAACGCTGAGCTAAGGGCAGTAAGGCAGCTGGTGAGACTCAGCAAGTGACAGAGATCAGCTGCAAGAAGTACGAAAATAAAAAAATGAGACAGTAATTACAAGAGCTTCTGGGAAAGGCCTTCCCTCTACATGCTTATTCCCAGCACAAGCCATTGGCCTGTGTATCCTGTCCCTGCTTTGGAAGCAGCCACTCGGGTTGTATGGGGTAGAATAGAGGGTCCACAGGCATCCTGCCCCTCAGCTCCCCTGGTCAGCTGCTGCTTTGATGAAGTGTAAAGCCACCCCACACCTCTTTCATCTGCACTGATGTTTTTAACACTAGCACACCCAGGCTGTCAATGTGTTTCTCTGACTCTGCTTACAGGGGAAGGTGAGGCAGAGACTTAACTCCTCGCTTTTCATTTTTTCCCTCTCCAGACCTGTAAGTGTGTTGGTGCTCTCCCCGCTTTGCTGACAAAACCTCCTGGCACAGTAATAGCCAGGCACTGGCAAGCTGCCCCAGTTTGGTGACAGCAATATTGTCTGATCCTCTCCTGGCTGGGTTGTACACATGAGCAGATCTGCTCAGTTCACAAGTCAGCTCGTTTCAAAACTCTCTTACTTGTGTCTAATAACTAATAAAAATGAAATAGTGTAAGAGCAAGTTGAGTACTCCCAGACTGGCTGCTTGCTGTATCGGGGTGTTCTCTGTGATGTGAACTTACACAGCTGAGTTATAAAACCTTCAGCTAGGCTGATAAATATTATTTGGCAGTGCTCCCAAGCACTTGCATTGACCACTGAGATAAATGTAGGATTTTCTTGCTTTCAAGTGGGTAAAACTGTTCCAGTTGGTGGCTTTTGCAACAGCCTAGAGCAAGCCAAAGTCCTAATGTCCTGTAGAGCTCCATAGCTTGGCTCTGATGCTGTCACTTGGACATCCAACAGGATCAGCTGGATTGTCTGAAGCGTTTTCTGCTGCTGAGTGGGTTACAGGCCCTTCTCTGCACCCAGGTCTTGGACAAGGAGGCGTTGTGGTAGCACTCAGATAAACCCTGGCAGTTTAATGGCTTGAAGCAAATTCAGGAATAGGTGTTTGCAACAGTGCTGCACTCAGAAGAAAACAACTTATAACGTAGGTAGTACTTTTCTATAGTCTAGACAGATTATTTTACACTCTAAGAGTGAATAATTGTGTGTGGTTAAGATACCAAAGCTCAGCTCTGGCAGCAAATGGCCATGGGCACTGTTATTCTCACTGAGCAGAGAAGTGCCTTTGTTTAAACCACCCGAATGAAAAGCTACTGCCTTCCCAGCGATTTAAACCAAAATGCCCTGTTCTGCATTAGAGTTGAATTAAAAGGGAGTGTTGCCACAGCCCAGTGGACACACAGTAATTTGCCAAGCCAAGGAAACTTCACTGTTTGCAATCATATGGCCATGCCATGCTTCTCCTCTGGTTGAATTAAAGCAACTTGATCACAGCTGCACAAACACTTGAGTTTTAAAAAGGCTTTTAAAATGCGTGTGCAGGTATTTGTGCCTATCAGACCTCAACACCCAAGTGCAGGAAGTGGATATGCAGACATGTTGGCTTCCCATCCATAAAACAACCCGTGCCCATTCCAGTGCCATCTATGTACCAGGAGGGTGCCTTGGATTTGTGTTCTTTACCGGTGAATTTCTGCAGCAGGAGCAGGAATGTAGGCCAGGAATTCCTGGCATTTGTTCCTGTCCGATATTGCTGATTGGTAAAGTGCTATGGCGGTGACAGTGGGAATCTTTTTCCCTGTAAGAAATGTTATGTATCTGCCTGTTTCATCCTGTCACCCAGTGCCTTCCAGGTCAAGTGTAGAGACCACTCAAAATCCAGAGACCACCACGTGGAATGACAGCTCTGCAGGGCTTATGAGGGGCAGAGCTTTCTGTGTTACCACTGTGATTGAACTTTCCCCTTTGTTCTACTTCTCCCTTCACAACTGGCACAGGCATCCTTGTATTCACTGTCCTAAAGCTTGTGGAGAGCTGAGGCAGCCCAGACTGCAATGAAAGGTCTGATGTTCCACCTGTGTTGGGGTGGAGCTACCAGAAGTGAGTCCTTGCTGGCTGTTTGCTTTTACATCAGAAATGGCAACAAGAAACTCTCCTGGGACTTGGTCCTGCAAGTGTTGCCTGATGGACAAAGGGTCAGCTGGTGGTGGAAGTCCCATGTCTCATGGCATGGCTTTTTTTCTGCAAAATGCAGTTAGACTCCAAATCTAGAATAGAAATACAACTCACTGTATTACTCTGCTCCTGGAAAAAGAAAACAAAGTCTAACAAGCGTGTTACAGAACTCAGATGCATCCCAGTATCATTTGCTGTTGTGGATGCCCCAAACAGTGTTGCCTTCCCATTAAGGCAATGAACTGAAGTCTGCAAGAGGCAGTAAAATGACTTCAGGATTGCTGGAATTTCTGTAGCGTGGCAGCAAGTCGTTGTAGAGCAGTTGACAGAAGTAAAACCATTTGTCTTTACAGTGTGGAAGCATAGAGTGTGTCCAGCCAAAATGCAAGCTCCCTTCAAATAGATGTGTTAGGTGATGTTAGGAGGGGGGAAGGATGGCACAGGGACAGTGGCAGAGCTAAGAGGAGACCAGCCTTGCTGGCCACTGCCTGTTAGAGCCCTGTTCACTGGAAGGTATAGTTTTGGCAATGAATGTTTAGTGTGCAGGTGGGCATTATTTTATATCTAGTGTAATTTGAAAGCAGTCAGGATCTAAAAAGCCATCAAGAGCGGTGATACTGAGCAATTGGCATCGCTGCCAGCACTGATAAAAACACAGATTTGAGCTGGCAGAAACACAAAACTGTGCTTTAAAAAATATGTTTGACATTGGAAAATGAAGAGTTTGCCACCATTGTCCTACTGGATCAGGTAAGGACTCATCAGGAAACACTGGACACAGGTGACTGCTACAGTCCAGTTCCTGGACACCAGCACTGTCTGTAAGAGAAGTGGTTCTGATTTTTGCTTGTTTAGCAGCTCTCAGTTTTGCTTGCAGGAAAATAAAATAAACAAGATTCCTTCTCCAGCCCAGGCAGTGAGCTATTCCACATACATCTGTCAGAAAACCCCACTGTAGCAAGGGATTGGGTTGGGCTTGCACAGGGTTTCTGTTTCTTAGGCCACGGAGGATGTTGCTGAAATTCTCAGCACTGAAAGCTCTTTGATTTCATTGGCAGCAGAGAGTGTGGCAGGGGACAGTCTCCTCTGTTCCCTGTCAAGGGGAGGGGAGGGAGCTGTTTGCAGGTGGGCAGGAGATGGTACTGGTGCAATTAAAAAAATAATAAAAGCAGGGACAAAATGACTCCCCTGCATATGAGTATTTTATAGTGCCTGAGATGAGCGAGAACATGGGTACTCTTAGGGCTTTGAGACACAAGGAACTCACCATTATACATTCTGCCTTTCTATGCATTAAGGCTTTTAAAAATACCACTTTCCTCCTCTTCCCACTCCTTGCAGAAACAGCGTCCCTTTATTCCTTGTAGAATCGATACATGCACACAATTCTTTTTTCAGAGTGCACAATCTCTCTTTCACCTTACTAAATTGAAATTCAGAATTTCAGCCTGACTTCCCAGAAAAGGTGGTGGTGCTCAGTGCAAAGCAGTTTATTCCATCTGATGACTTATTATCATCACTTGCTTTCCTCCTTTATCTCAAACTGGTTGTTAATCAGTGCACCCATGCATCCCTAGTAGCATGAAAACTCGAGTCTCTCTATTTAGTAGCACAGGCTTTGCTAAGACTGTCCTTTTAGGCTGCATTTAGAAGAACTGGCCACATCATTAGTTTTCTGTACTGACCAGCTTGGTATTTATGTGCAGTATAGCCTGAATAGAGGCAAAAACTATGTAGTACATGTTCTTGGAGCAGCTCTGCAGGGGCATCTGGGAGAGGAGAAAAAGACTAGGGTGGAAATGAAAGACCCTAAATGTAGACCAGCCCACTTTTGGGTGTAGACTCCAGTTCTGACAGGGAAAGAGAAGGGAGTTGAAGCCTGGGAGAGGCGATGCTCTATTTCTGATCTGGATGAAGACATCCAGAACATGGCTGTTTTTCTTTTCATGCTGTACCTGTGCTCTTTCCTGCCTCCCTCAGTACGATCGACTACTCGGATGGTGTTACTCTGTGTGCGTGTGTATAAATACAATACCTTCCTTCCAGTGTTAAGAAACAAAAAAAAGTTACTCTGTGGTAGGAATGATGGATTCCAGAGTGCATGAACAGGGCTCAGTAGAGCCTGGTGAAGTATAACCTCCTCCTCTTTTTGGGGGGAAAGCTGAGCAACAGCAATGGGATGACTTGACTAAGACAATGTGCGACAGAATTAGGAACAGGAATCAGGAATTTAGTACTTAAGACTTTGGCTTTCTGACAAGATCATCTGTCTGTCATCAACAGAATGGAAACATATGAGTCGTGGCTTTGTCTTTAGGAAGAAGAGATTAAATCCAAGTGGGTTATTTCAGTTTGGGCTGAAAGGCTCAGTGGCAGGTGCGAACTTTCTGCTTCCTGTCATCCAGCTCTTAATTGCAAAATGCCTTTGCTGGTTGGTGTAGCATTCTGAATTGCCAGGATGTTGTGCTACAGTAAGACGATAGAAGCATTGCTCTGTTGCTGTGTGGTACCAGCCTTGCTGGTGGGCAGGAAAAGGAGCACTGACTCCTTGGTATTAGAGCCAACAAGGTGTCTTGGAGCACAGGGCTGCCAGAGTGAGGTGCCCCACTCGTGCCTGTCCCTGCTGGCTGCTCAGGATCCCTCTCTGTTTCTGATCTGGAGTGCAGCAGTGAGGCTGGGCTCAGCTCCACGTGAGTCAGGTTTTAGCACTGAGGCAGCTTGTTTTAAGGGAAAGGGACGTACCTCAATCAGTAGCAAGAGTCCTGACTCCATGCCCTACTCCCGTGTAAGCTGGTGACACTTTTTGTGGCTTCAGGAAAGCTTGGGACTGGTTGGCCTCAGGGGTGTGCCAGGATACTGCTGTTGCTGTAGGCATGTGGCTACAAAGGAAAGGGGGGGAAAAAGCAGCAGCAGAATGAGTGAGAAGAAAGGGACAGGAGCAGAAATTGAATCCAGCTCCATATTCTACATGGGAAAATTAACATTTCTTTTAAGCCAGCAAGATGGCAGAGCCTGGCTGCATAGAGATAAGTGTGTACAGCAGCTGCCCAGTGGGGTTTTGCAGGTTGACAGTGCTTAGCATGATGCATTTAACAATTTCATAGCCAACTCTTCTCGGTGATGTGACATAAGGAGAAAAAATGTGCAACGGGAAGGTGAGGTGCATTCTTGTAATCCTACAAGAAATAGCTTCTCCACTCTGTGGCCTAATGAACGCCTGGGTGAAAGAAGAGGTGAAGCAAGCATGTGTGAAGGACAGGGAGCTCACATCACCTCTGTCTGGTGAAGTGACAAGGGGTTTAATGAGGATACCCTGACAACAGACTGTGCTGTGCTGCCAGTACAGGCAGATCAATGCTGTCCTGAGGTGGCTGCTGAGAGTTTGTATGTCTTAATGAGGCCCACCCTGTTGTTTGCAGTGGTGAAGCCAGCTTGCCTGTTGCTGCCTTCTTGGCTATTTGTCACCACACAGTACCTGGAACACTGGTATGGTCTGGCCTAAAGTGAACCTTTTCTTCTGTGGAGAAAGGAAAGAGTTGTTCTTGATGGTATCTAAAACATCTGGAAAAAGGGGTTTTGTCTTGAACCTCAGGTGGTTCTGAATTTCTGCATAGAGATGGGAATGAGGAGCCAGAGGGTGGATCCAACAGGATTAAGGTTCATGTTTGAGCCCTGTTCCACTACCCCATCTCACATTCTGAATTTGGCTTGGGAAATGAGGGCAGCTGAGATGATTGGCTAAGAGAGACCCAGTCTGGTAAGAGAATGCTAAAAACTTGACTCAATGTAGCTAGCAATAAAAAAAAGTCTGACAGGTCTGTGAAAGCTGTCTACTAATGCATCCTAGGCAAAGGTACTGGGGAAGGGCTGCCTCATTTAAGCTGAAGGGAAATGTGAGCATAAGAATATGCAATGTAGTCCTCAACAAACAGAGGCTGCAGATGAGAAGAATGCTTCCAGCCATCAGAGTGAGGTTGTGAAGCATCTTTGCCATAGGAACAGGGGAGAGAAAAAACTGATTGTCTAGGACACTGCTGATGAATTACAGGGCATGAGTACCAGCAGTAGCATGGACTGGACTTGAAAACACAGAACATCCTTTCTGAGCCACACCCCAGATCTTGTATTTTTTAAATTTTTCATGCTAGGCTCCCAGCCTCATGAGAAGTGGTGAGAAATAAGCATTGCTGCTACACTCAGGTCCTTCACCAAGGAGCAGAACGAGACCACTTTGAGCATGTTGTCAGCAAAGTCCAGGAATTTAGCACGGAAGCTTTGAAAAGGAAGAAACGTTTAATAATAATCTGTAGTTTAAACCTGTTTTATCACCACTGGCTTGCTGTGTAAGGAAATTTCAAGATGAGCTATCTGCTCTAAGTACAAATAAGTATATTTTGCGTGTACTTTTTTTACAGAACTGCAGGGCAATATTGACAAGCCGAAGTTAGTCTGGGCAGAGGAAATGAACCATCAAATCTCAGCAGAGAGTATGAAGGCTATAATGCTAACTGCTGAGAGCAGTACAAGATCTCCCTTGAGTACCAGGGGAGAATGATGATGAGATATTTTCACAGGGTGGATATGCAAAACAAAACAGTGCACAGTGAAACGCTGGCAAGAATACCTTGGTATCAGGAATCATCTTCACGTCTTCTGGGATTCTCCTAAATTAAATAGCTGATGCTTTAGAAAATTGACCTGCATTATTTCAGGGATGTATCCCGCAAGTTTTTATTAACATGCTGTTAGGAGAATGCTCTGATTTTCTGCAATTAAACAAAAATAAGTAACTACTTAACATTCTGTGACTGAAGCCAGAAGCTGTATTAAATTACTATATGTGCAGAGACAGATAGCATCCAGAGAAATGGATTTGGCCAAAATAAGATAACTGTGAAGAATGGAGTGACTTGCTGCCTTCAACAGATTAGCAGCCAAACTGAGAAAGGAAAGGACCAAATGGCAGGTTTTGCTTTGACATTTTTAATAGCAGTACTTTTTCTCAGTGTCTGTTCCATCTCAGCTCTTCTGATTTTTCTTTCAAATTGTTGCCAGTAGTCTTTACATGTGAAAATGTCTTGTGTGGTCCACAACCTTGTTGCTCTTTAACAATGGGTACCATGTAAAAGGGGCTTGTCAGACTGATGCTCTCTGGCGCAGTTGTTAGTGCTGAAAATGTTGCATTGTGTTTCTGTAGTTGACAGTCTGGATGTTTCCCTGAGTCAAAGGCTCCCCCTGTGCTGTTACTCTGAGCAGAGCTGAAACCAGAGCTCAGCAAAGTCTGGCAGTGTTCTTCCATCGCAGGGCCTGCCCGCGTACATGATCACCAATAATCAGCTGCACTGTAGCAGCTTGTTTTCTGCTCTCTGGCTTGTTGGAGATGATATATGAAGTATGAAGAATAATGTGAGATGTTTTTCTTAAGCTACGTTAAGCCCACTGTGCTGACAGCAGCAAAACAGGACTTGTTTTGACAAGGAGTTGAGTTAACGTGACACAAAAGCGAAATGCAGGAAAGATGAGGATCTCTGTCAGACCCTGGTGATTTTTTTTTTTTTTTTTAAATTCCTGTTGTGGGTCATTTTAAAAGCCTCTTCCCAGTACTCCTCCCTTCCCAGGTTTATTTTCTGAGCTGTTACCTTCTCCGCAGTCTGAAAGACTCCTTGGTTTTGGGTTTTTTTCCCCATTGATCTTTGTTGCTTCCAGCAAAAGGAGCGAAGATTTATTTTGAGACTTATGGATCATTACAATATTGGTAGTGTTGCATCTTCATGTGGTTGTGACTTGTCACTGTGAGTTGTTGCTTTCAAGGAGACAGATTCAGCTCGACAGGAGGAAGACAGTGTCATATCTCATGACATGTTTCTCTGCACCATGGGGCATATATGAGGAGTGAGGATCCCAACACAGATGGCTTAAGGCTGTAATCCTTTTATGTCTTCTCTCAGGCGAGCATGGGGATTTCAGATCATCTCCGGGGCACGGATCAGACAGGACTTTCTGTTTCTGTAACCATCAAGGGGCAATTGCTACCCCAGTAGGTCATTGAACCAGCTCATTCTGCCACAGTCTGAAGGATGGATTGCTTGAGGTCTGGCATTATTCATGCTGGGATGGGTATGAATAAATCCTGTGCTCCAGTGTGTAAACTGTTTGCATAGCAGAGGTTGCAAAGGTGGTGTTGTCCCCCCTCTCCCCTGCAATGTTGCACAAAGGCTTTGCATTACCCTGAAGGTGGAAATATTTGCTCTTACAGGAATCGGGGTGCTGAAGGTGAATGGACTCTGACAGTCAGTGACAAATAGCATGAATGTTTTTTTCATGGATCACCTGTACTGGGGGATCCTTTGGGTACATACTGGGGTTTCTCTGGGCTTGCCCAAGTGCTCTTGCTCACGGAGGGGTACATGAGCTCAGGTACTGCCCCAGCAGGATGCCAGGAGGTTGAGATGGTCTGCACCCAGGAACCAGCATTGCAAAGCCAGTTAAAAAGTTTGTTCCATAGTTTAGATTGACTGAGTTAATCCTGCTGCTGGATATTTATTAATTTTTTGTCCATGGATTTTTTTCTGCTAGGTTCTCTCCTCTGGATAATGGGCTTGTACCCTAGTGGTGTATAGGAGCTGATCTCAGCAGGAAAGGACCTTTCTGGTGTTGTCAGGAGGCAGAAGTGGCTTGACAACTGCTCAGTCGTACAAGTGTGCTACCCTTCCTCCCTCAGTACTTGTTCAGCTTTCTCCAGCTGCCATAACTGAAAATCAGTCTTCCCTGATGCCATGGGGTTTGGATGACAGACCAGTTTCCAATGGCCAGGTCGCAAATGGCTCTTCTGTCAGTACTGGGAACCCTTCTCCAGGGCTGGAAGAGCCAAGGAGGGCTTGTTCCTTGCCAGGCCATCCTGACCAGATTGCAGTGAGCTGAGCTAGGAAAATGCCTCCATCTGTTGCATCTCTTCTCAAACTGCTGGTCCTCAAACACAATATTGAGTAGAGTGGTAAATGTTGGTAAAACACTCTGGAACTGTGAGCTGGGATCAACGCTGAGGTTTATCAGAAGCCTGTAGAATACTTTGGCCTTCATAATGCTGAGAGCCTCTTTCTGCTTTCACTGGAAGTGGCTGCAGAGCTCCCACTGACCTCAGCTGGGCAGGACAGAGCCAAGAAGTGCAACATTTGTCTTGCTGCCTTGCCCAGAGTGGTGTCAACAGCCTGGTTCTGGCAGGTAGATAAAGGAGGAGTCCCATAATATGCAGGAAAAATGATTAATAAGCTTTATACTGTGTTATTGTAATGGCCAGCTGTTTGTGTTTTGCCTTTGTGTGTCCATGTGCAGGTGCTCTTTTATCTCATGGTTTCCCTCCCCAGCCGAGGTAGCACAGTCAGGGACATGTTTCTCACATCTGCAGAAGCTTTGGGGTTAAAGTTGGTGTCTAATGCAGGAATTGGGGGACTGAGGGCCGTGACAGGATTGCTCGAGGCTTTGCATGAGCACACAGATAGGCCTGGGTGAAAGAAAACATCTTCACTACAATAGGGATCACGCTAGCAACCACTTCTGAATGCCAGAGGGGCAGCTAATATTACAATAACTGCTAAAATTACAGTAGCATCTTTTCTGAAGATGTAATGGGAGACGAATGTTGGGCAGCAGAGGTGCAATGGACCCGAATCATCTGCGGTGGGTGATTTGTTGAATGGAGCTCTGCGTGTGTGGTGAGGAGCTGGATCTGCTCTGTGGCTTTCTAAAGGACTGTTGTGGCCAGCATAATCTCATTGCTGCAGTGTCCACACCAGCTTAATGCTCCATGCATCCAGAAGCCAGGTGATAAGACAGGATGCTCTGGCCAGGGACATTTGGCCCTGTCAGAATCATTCCAATTGCCCTGGGCATTTTCCAGTAGCACCTGGGTGCAAGAATGCAGGTGCTGAGTTGCATTTCCAGCCTTGCTGAGAGCTACTAGCTGCACACTGGAGTTTGACACTGTAATAATAGATTTCTTTTGTCAGATGAAATTAATCTTGGATTATCTGCTTCACCAATCCAAATACAGGCTCCTACATTAGCATCCACTTTCCTTAGGCTTGAATCTTTCAGGAAATAGATGCAAATTGGAAAACCTACGTTGAGTTAACTGAGGTTGTAAATCCCCGCCACATCACACGTGAGCCTGGGAGGTAGAGAATAGCTTTCAAACCATTTCCCACAAATTGAGAGTGAGTGCTGCACTCCCATACGTTTTATTAAAGCTGTGGTGAGAAACAGACTTGCCAATACAGTGCCCCTGTGCTTGAAGCAACCACTCCCATTTAAAGAACAAAAAATGCTGTCATTTACCTCCAGCCAGTGGCATCCAGATTAACTTCTGCCCTCTGAATTAACACACAAAACTTTGTAAGGAGTCACTCGGAGCTCAGCGTATTTGACACAAGCTTGCTGTGTCAAGAACTCTACGGGGAATCAGAGGAGCACTTTGCTCTGCCTCTCCTTATCCCTTCCCCTATTGCCTGTAAAATTTGGCTGGCTGGTGAATCCACAGGGAGAAGGTGTGAGTAGATGTGCAGCGAGTGGTGTCAGCATTACATGTTGCAGTGCAGAAGTGTCTGAGCTACTGAAGAATCATTCTCAACTGGAAGCAGGATTGCCAGGGTGAAATCTTTTGGGGCCTGGACAATTTGGATGTGGAATGACCTGGCATAGCTTTCTGGATCAGCTGAGATAGCCTGTCCTTTGCTCTGCTTGTGTGGGTGTTTAACCCCATTGTCTGCACTGCATCGTTGCTGAGTGTCAGACGTAACCCAATTGTCTGAGATTTAATTTCAGGAAATGCTTATGTTTTCTTGGTTAGGTTGGTTGGGGTTTTTTCCCTTTTTGCAGTTCAGATGACAGCCTTTCAACTGAAGCTTTAGAAACTCGAGAACTGTAGTCCAAGCATGATTTAAAAACATGCTAAGAGTGGAAATGCAATTAAGGTACCTTAACCTCCTTTACTCTGCCCTGCAGCAATGCAAAGGAAAACAATTTGGTTTTAAAGGTTATTGTAATCTAGAGCTTTAAACTCTTAACGTGCCTTAATCATTGAGTGGTTACTGAAGAAGTTTACCTTCATCACAGTCGTAAACAACTGCTAAGCAAAACATGCCTTTTACATTTTTATTAGACAAATAGCACAATAATAATGGTCATTGTGGCCATTTTGTGAAAAACCCAGGTAAGTATCAGTCAGCAAATGAAACAATGTGAAGTCTCAGCTGTTGCTCTTAAATGGAGATAGCCATACCAAGCACAGGTACTGTGCTCCTTACCTTTTTAGCTTCATCTCAAGAAGGAAAATTGTTATATTGTAAGGTATATTTCAGTACAAACAACATGTTTGAGCCATGTTTCAGGAGCTCCCACTCCTGCTCAGGTTGATGCTCCTGAAGGCTACTCACGCATTTAATGTGAAGACTGACATACGTGTTTTTGTAGCATGAGGGCTGAGTCTGTCTTCTCAAAGCTTCACTTTCCTTCTATTTTAAGCACAGGCGTGAAGAACCAAGGGAGGGTTTTTGTCAGGTGTGCAGCAGGGCTGATTTGCTTGTCCCACACGGGGCTGCACCCTGCGTAGCTGCTGCCAGCCCGTGCTCACCCGATCTGCCACCGATTTGCCAATATGATTTGTAGGTTGTACAGGACCACACAAGAGAAGAATATGCCTCAAGTTGATTTATCTTAATGAGATGGAGAGCTTGGAGTGCATGGGTTTTCTTTTTTTGTAACGATCTTGCAAGACAAAGAAGAACCTGCTATCTTTTTCCAAGGACAGGGTTTTTAATTTTTGGTTTAGTAAAGTGAAATTCTTCATATGGCATGAAGGCTTTTATCTCTCTGTGCCTTTGCTATAATAGATCTTCCTGTGAGCCAGAGGATGAGGATTTCAAAACCTGCCACTGTTGGTCTTGCCCGTTATTTGTGGTGTGAGGAAAGCTGACTCAATCGCATGCTTGGAAATTTTCCACCTTTGTAGGAAGGGAAGGACAGAATCCCATGTGGATCTGTGCTGCTGCAAAGCCTTGTGCTGGCTGCGTGTGAGCTGTGGTTGTACACCTGCAGCTCGGCCGTGCCGGGCAGGGGGTTCACTGCACATGGCCCTGCTTAGCAGGTGCACAGTTTTGTTAGTGCCTGATCTGACACTTCATTTGGAAAGCATTTGCTGTCCTCTCCTGACAGCGTTCTGTGATCCATATTTTTTTATGGCTGGTATAATCTGAAAATCAAGTGCTTTTGGCAGTTTTCATAGCTCCATATAGTACACTATATTCATCTGAGCAACTGCCATTTGTCTTTAATCTGTCCAGATCCAATTATTTTAAGTGTCCACAGGTGAAGCATTAGAGACCATGTGTTCTTTCTGTTTAAAAAAGGAAATTCTTTATCTGCCATGGTTGGAGGTGGGAGCTCAGTTCCTGGTCATCCAGTGACATGTGATGTGACAATCACTTCTCTGTGCCTTGGTTCTCTCGTGTGTGCAGTAATGCTCCACCATTCCTCCATTTATAACAGGGCTGGAAGTCTACAATGTGCTTAAGGTGACCAGGAGAGATTCACATCTGACCTCCATCATTAGTTTGGTTCCATTGGAGAACAAAAGTTTATTCAGTTGTTATCTTCATCTTGAGAGTAAAAGTAGTGATAGTGGAGTCTTCTGTAGCAGGCATGGTCTGGGTAGGGACAGTTAATGAAAGTGAGGAAAATGGGAACAAATACATTTTTTGTTTGTTGCTCAGTGTTTCTCAAATGATTCATGTTGGCAACACAACCTGGAGGGATGAAATTAATAAAGTCCATACTCTCTGTTCTTACACTTGCCATGCAGGTGCACAGAGGTAATAATGGTAATGGTGTTACATTGGTATAATTGCATTGTATGTTTGTTTTAAGAGGCTGGCAAAGAGCTCTTGGCTATAAAGGGTTAGGAGGTTCAAGGAATGCAAGAGCAAGATTCCTTTTGCCTGAAGTCAGAGCTGCATGTTCAGCATCTCTCTTATCCTCTTCTCCTCCCTGGACTGTGTTTCTTGACCTCCTTGGGGGATTTTGATCCACAAGTAGAAAACCCAAATCTATTACTTGGCCATAACTGCCTGTGGGGGATACACCAGTTAGAAAATCCTGGCACTTCTCTGTGGAAACAGGGCAATATCTGGAGAGAGACACAGGAACCGGACTTTTTGGCGTGGATGTCCCTGCAGTGAGTCGCAGCCTCTGCTTGGCTGATGGAATTTCTCCTCTCCAAAATTTCTGAGCTAGCAAAAGTTATTATCGTCTTTTTAGGGGCTATTGGTGATACTTAGCAAAAAAGCTTGTGGTCTCAGCTGTGAACAATTGTCCCCTCAAGTCACTGACAGTCACCTCTCAGCTGGAGAGCAGAACTGAGGCCATGGAGACAGGACCATCTCCTTGCTCCAAGACGTTTGTGCCAGCTCAGCCTGGGAGCTCAGCAGCAGCAAGGTGGAGGGATGGGCATGGGCTGTGTCCCTCGGTGCCAGCAGAGCCCTCACCCAAACCCCATTAGGCTGTTGGGACACTCCCTAAAGGGAGAGGCAGTGGCTTTGCCTGTGTCTGAAGGAGTGAGCAGGACCAGGGAGCTGTTTGTCTCGCCATCACCTCTGCTGGCTGCCTGTGAGGAGAGCAGTGAGTCCTGGGTGTGGGCACTGGGCTGACTGAGGGAGGCACCCACCCACCCGGAACACACAGGGCCCATTAAGAGTTAATGCCTGCAATTAGAAAGGAGCAGCAAGAGTTGGAGGGTTCAGAAGGATGGCAGTGGGTGTGAAACACTCTAACATTCCCATTAATTTGAAATGTCTCCTTTCTGGCCAGAAAGAAGTGCCCAGATTTTTTAGTCAATATTAATTTTCCACTTGGCACCACAGGAGAGTGTGAACTGCTGAGTTCACAAAGGGCCCATCTAATAAACAGACAATAGAAAATCAGAAAGCGAAGATTGAGCTCACTTGCCCAGGCGATGAGAGTATAATAACCATGAGGGCTGCAGAGGGCAATGGAAAATTCTGAGCAGTAATGAGGAGTCACAGCAAGTGCCTGTGCCTGGGCTCGCTGGGCACAGGTAGGAGCCAGGAGAGAAGGTGGGATGGCGCAGCACTGTGAGGGCAGAAGGAAGGCTTGGATCTGGAATGAGAGACAGATGAGGAGGAGGAGATCACGTCACAGGTGTGCTATAGGAACAGAGGGCCAGATTAGAAAAGCAAATTTTTCCCAGGCAAATGAATCCCAAGCCTGAGCTCCATTTGATTTCCTTTACAAGAGGGTCTGAAATTTTAGATGGGCTCCCACGTGCATGCCTGGTGCCTGTCAGCTCCCCTCTGTCCCTCCCTGTTTGATCACCTCTCCTTTAAATGAACCTTTCCTGTCTCCTGGTGGCCTGCAGGATAGCAGACATCAGGCTTTCAAAGCTGCTGTGGTTAGCTAAGTGAATACTGCAGAAGTAAGAGATGAACTTGATTCCAAGGAGCCGGATGCTGCCAGCTTTCTAATAAACCCAGAGGAAGCTCTCTGGGAACTGGAGATAATTGTAAGGAAAACAGATGGGTTTGTCAGACCTGTTTGCCTGTTGTCCTCAACTTTCAAGCAGTCTGCAAAACTAGTTTCTTTTATTCAATCTTGTTGCTAGCAAAAGACTTTCCAAAACCAGAACTACTTTATTTCAAACTAATCCACGGGCAATTAAAGCGTCCGGAGGTCCTTGTGCTCCGTGCCTTGGCCTCTCCTTTCTTGCTGGGATAGTAAGGTCCAAAGCCAGATAACAGACTGAGGACTTCATTTCCTGCTGTGGCTGAGCCGATGTTTCAAAATAGATTGATTTTTCTGCACGATTGTTCTTTTAGTTCCCTTCCCTTTTCTTCTTAGCGAACACTTTTCATATCTGTGGAATCTGAATTCTACCTCGATTGAAATGGCACCACCGTTATCAAAATTCAAAGCCTTTATCTCAAAGCCCAAGCCACTGAAATCCCTGGCAAACCTAGCACCTGGTTAATGAATACATCTTGAGGAGCCCAGATACTTTATTTTCATTTCTGTCACACAGTTAGTGTTTTTGCTCTGCCCATTAGAGAAGCAAGGTGAAAGAGTAAGAACTTGCCTGTCTCTGCATTATCTGCCTGTGACAAGGTGCCAGTGGCTGCTGCATCTGATCAGCTGTAATACTCAGGACTGATTTCTGGATAGAAAGCCACTGATTTTGTTTAAGATCAGAAGAGGGAAAAGAGGCATGACTTTCCCAGCAGTTGTGATCCTGTCAGTGAGATGAAAAACAATGAAATGCACAGCACGTGAAGTCCTTGGGAAGAGAGGAAATCAAAGCCCTGGTAAAGAAACAGGGGGAAAACAAAGTGTGGTTAGACAAAGGAATAAGGGGATACACGTGAAGTGCATGTGTTGGAGAAAGGGGGCAAACAGGCTCCTTTAGAAGAATGGTGAATTCCCAGAGCCTCTGGTGTGAAAAAGGAAAGGCTTGTGGAGAATTCATAAAATATACTGGGACTGAGGACAGGGATGGGAGATGGGGAAATCTTCCAGAGGTGTGGAAGTAGAATAGCTGGATGCAGGGGCCTCCTGCAGCATGAGAGGTCCCTTCTCTCAGGAGTGACACAGCACTGGAGACCTGCTCCTGGGCACAGGCAGCAGCCTGGGGGAATTTCCTGGGCAGATGGCAAAGTAAATCATAGTTCAGAGACCTGGGTCCAATCTCATCTGACACTGGAGCTCCTCAAGTCTGTTCCTTTTCAAGCCCCTGGTGTGTGGCCGAAGTTGCCCAGCCTACAGTCGGAGATGAACAAAGCCTTCATACAATCTGGAGGTTTCACTGGGTTTTCAGTCAAGCTGAAATACAAGTAAATACTCTTAACTGCAGCCATGTTTTGGCACCCAAATTTGCAACACTCGTGAATATAACCAAAAAACAACATCTGTTTTGAGGTGTGAGTTAATACCTCTTGTGCATCCTTCTGCAGGTGCCTTGCACTTGGTCTGTGCCCTTCCCCTGCTTGCTCTGTGCAGCCCAGGGGACTCGTCCTGGAACTCTTGGGGTGTGAAGTGAGGACTTGGACCCCAAGCAGCTGTGTGCTCCTGGGGGGTTGGCAAGGCTGGGGGTGCCACTCATGGCAGAGGAGTGCAGTACAGTGAGACTTTTTATTTTTCAACCTTTTTTCTATCCCATTTATGAAATGTCTGCTGAAGGTAACTGGTTGTGTTTGTACCATTGGATTGTGGTGCTGTCTGTGCTGATCATGGCTGTATCTGGGGGTGATGGAGGGATGGAGAAGGCAAGTAAAGCTCTGTCTGTCATCACAACTTCTGCCCCAGCTGTCTTGGCACACAAGTTGAAGTCATCTTCCCATCTGCATTTCTTGGGTGAAGTGACACCTCCTCTTTCAGCCCTTAATAACGTGAAGACTTAATAAATGCAACCTTTGGTTTTTCCTTTTCTTTGATTAAACATGTTACCTTTGTCCATGTCTTTTAGCACCTCGGTGTGGTGGCTGGCAAAGACCACACCAGGGCCCTGCTGTCTGATGTGATCTGGATCAGGCTATAAGAGTTGAGGTGAGTGAGAACGTGTCTGTTCCGAGATAACCACCCACTTACTAACATGCTTCATTTGGCCAAATGGCTGGACAATTAAATTACTTGAAAACACACCCCTTTTGTGCCTGCTGCTGCTCTGTGATGGGGCAAGCACGAGGCTTGCTGTAGATCAGTACTGGGCAGGTGCCATGTGGTTCCACTGTTGGATCCTGAGTCCTGTGATCACTGTACCTCTTAGATTTGTAATGAGGTCCACCCTCCCACACAGGGCACGTGTGCAAGGGTTTTGGGTAGGAGGATGTGTGTGGGGCTTTATACCCAGCTCCCACCAGGCCTCCTTTCGTTCTGAGCTCCCACTGGCTGCTTGCTGAGGGTGTTGATAGCACCTTCGTGCTCCTCCACTTCGTCACAGAACATAAAATGCTGGCAAAACAGGTTTCTGATTTGGATCCAGAATCCAATATTTGAGCAGTCGTGAATGCTAACAGATTGCCAGGACTGGAAGGCTTCACCTGAGGTCTGAGGAACTCAAGTATGAAATAGCTGTATTGCCAAAGGCAGTGTGTAACACTGCTTTTAAAAATTTCTTGGCACCTGAAGCATGGAGGGTGGGTAAATATAACATTAATCTTTAAAAAAAGGGTTTGGGAGGATCCAGGAAACCAAGAGCTTGTAAGCCTGGCATTTGTAGTACATAAACTACTGAAAGCTGTAATAGACAAAAATATGTTCTACAATGAGATAAACACAATCAGTTTGGGAAAAGTCAGTGTGGTTTATATGAAGGCAGGATGTTTGTCTTGCAAACCTCTTGGAGTTCTTTGAAAAGAACGTAGATAAGAGTGAAAGAGCTGGTACTAGATCTCTGTAAGACTCTTGACAAAGTTCAAAATGCCTTATTGGGAACCTGGGCAGTCACTGCCAAGGAGAGAAGGTCCTGAGATGTACAAATAATTGGCAAAGAGATCGGAAACAAGGTGGGAGAATGCTGCCAGGGAGTTTCACAGCTCAGTGCTGAGATTTGTAATGTTGAACCTATTCAGGAATGACCAGGGGAGAGTGAGACTTCAAACTTGCCTGTTAAAGTTTTTCAAGACAGCAAAGATGATGGTTAACAGTGAAGTATTGTTGAAAAATCTGGAGACTGAACAGTTGGCCAATGAAATGGTGGATGAAATTTCAGGTGAATAAATGTGAAATGAGGTATGCAGAGAAATAAGGATTGCTGTGCATATAAAATCATGGGCTTGGAGTTGACCAAGATCTTGGGGTTGTGTCAGATAACCTCGTGAAAGCATCAGGTCAAGCTTAAGAGAAAGACAAATCAAATTCTAGAAGCTAAGGGGGAAAAAAAAAATCAAACCAGAAAAACACTATTGCAGGGTTCTAGAGGGAGTGGTGGTGTTTGGTTTTAGTCTTGTTTTGGTTGGTTTGTTTGTTTTAATTTAGAAAAGCCTGTGATGTGCTTTCAGCGTGAATACAACATGTGGTTCTGCTTTCTTCATACTTAAGGAGTGTACTAGACATGGGAAAATTCCAATAACAGCTTCTGTATAGGATTGAGTGAGAAATTGTCCTCAGCTTGGAGGAGGCATGTCTGAGAAGTACAGCAAAGGTGGAAGAGCTGTTGACTGCCTTCCCCTACGCAAGAACGAGGGGTTTCCAAAGAAAGCCTTGGTTTGAACCATCATGAATGCTTTTACCTCTTCTATTGTAGGATGATTTTTCTCATGTACAGCAGAATCATCTCTCCTGAGGAATACCGCTTTCCTATCTGAGTTTCTTTGCTGAAGAGGGAAGACAAAGTCCCCCTAGGTAAAATCTTGTGTGATAATTTATGCATTCATTATGCTGGCCCAGCCTCCAAATAGAGGTTTGGCTGTGGAGGGAGTTTCCTCGCCCAGATGAATCACTCACTGGTATTTATGCCATACATGCATGATAATCCTTTTGATCTTTGTAGGCATCTGGGATTCTTCTGCTTGGGTAACTGGCAGCCAGCCTGGCTCATCACAACTGGCAGCTGCAAAGGTGGAGACTGGCTAGGAATAGCTGGAAATTGATAGGACCCTTTCTGGAGACCCCTCTTCCTTTTGCTTTGAAGGTGTTGCACGCTTGATTGCCGTATTTGCACCGTTGGCTGCAGCCTGCCCTGTGTCATCTCTGTCCCCACAGCACAGGGCCCTCCCTAGGAGCTGGGTAAGGGGGGAAAGTGAGAATGGGGAGGTTAGAAGGGGGCAGGGCTCAGTGGGGACTTCAGAGCACCTGCGTAGTCCTATTGGATGCTAAATATACTGGATTTGCTATCTGCAAATCCCCATCAGTCTGTGGCTTAAAGAACCTGGGGGAAGTGTTGGGGTGGACAGTGTTTTATCACTAGCAGGCCAGCTCCCACCTACATTAGCTCATGGCCCCATCCAAAGGGCTGAGCAGGACTTTTCTCATGGTGTAGGCTTCCTCTCTTTTATGTGCATCATTACAGACATGAGCTCTGCACCTTGTCTCTGTGCAAGGTGTGCATAATGTTTAGGTCATAAAGATTAAGGCTTGCATTTGCCCCTGGACTTGAGAAAAATCAACATTTATCAGGAAAGTTGGTATAAATGGCTCTTTTCCAACTCATTCCTACTTTCCTGTCACTTCCCTTTACCTAGTCCTGTTTCTCTGGCACAGTCCTTGCAACACACTATTATTGTCACCTTTAATAAATCCACGTGTGAATTGTGTCCAGCAGAGAGGTGTTTTGGTGGGTGTGTATTTGCTTGGGAGTCCTTGGGGCTTTTCCTCTAAGGAAGTTATGGAGAATAAATGCTTTGCCAGAGTTTAGAGTAGTGCTGCTGGCGTTATGGAAGAGAGAAGTGGCGTGAAGTACCCTGAGATCCTCAACATGGTATAGCCAGAATGTTGAAGTGCAATTGAAGTGTGCAGAGAAGAGGGTGAAAGGAAAAAAGATCCTAAGAATAAATTCACCAGCAATTTTAAAATCAGATTTTCCTAGTGTTTGGTTTCTAACAGCTTGTAATCAGCTAATGCTTGTGCTATCAAAGCAGGTGCTTGACCATCTCTGCGGGTTCCACGTTGTGTGTTTCAGTAACTGGTGGTTTCTGAAAGCCCTGCCTGCTCAGCCATGAGCGTAAATGCTTTGTGGGTACCTTGGTAATGGGGAAAAAACCTGCAGGTTTCCCTTTGGGAAATGTGTGGGCAGAGTGCCGCTGTGTGGTGACACAGAGCACGGCGTCCTTGGCTCGGGGTGGGGGTTGAAAGAGCATCTCTCTGAAGTTAGCGGAAGGATGCCCCATTTCTTCCCAGGATTTGGGTTGTGCCTGGTAAAGGAGCAGGAGCAACACTCCAGACACTTATATTTTGGTTGTATATTGTTCTTTCTTCCCTTCTCTCCCCAACAGCCTTTTGACAAAGGTAAGGCAAAGTGTGTTCTTTCCCAGTTGTGTGTTAACGTCGTGTCTTTCCTCAAGGGACAGGAAACTAAAGAGCTAAGAACAGGGCATGTATAGATACTGTGCTGTGTTCTGAAATTCTCTCCAACCAACTTGTTGCAAATTGTCTCAGTTATAGAGAACACAAATTCAGGTACTCAGGGCTGTGCTTTCTTGTACCTGTGCCAGCAGTGCCAGGGCTGTTCTGTGATCATACCTCTATTACACTGTGCATTCTGCACCCACACTGCTTGTACTGAGACTAAAGTTGTCTTGGTCACTTGTCCTGGCATCCTCATAACTTGGTCATTTGGCTTTACTAATAGGTCTCACACCTTAATTCTTGCTTTTCAGTGTTTTTTAGCTTAAATATTAAGTCTGTGGATAATTCGCTTTGGGTTCTGCTCCAGGGAAGGGAAGGCTTCCTTCTGAAGCTGTTTGTTGTAAGATTGAATGGAAAAGAGAACAACAGTAAGCAGCAGCCACCTTGCCAGAGGCATAGCTGCAGGCTTTCCCTGTGCTGTAAACCAGGCACTGGCTCTGCAGCTGAGCCATCCATATGCTCAGTGGCTCTTTGCAGACTTCATTCCAAAGCAGCCAAGGCTCCATGAGCTCTTCAGCCCGATCCTAAGAAATTTGGTAGAATTTAGAAGTGTGTGTGAGCTTCCCCTTTTCACTGTCCCTTTCACTCTTGTAAGGAGGATTCAACTACTCGTGTCTTGAAGCTGCACATGGGATACCTGTTAAATCAGGGAAGGGAGCATGGTATGCACTGCATTGTTGCACCTTGAAATACCCCCCCTGCTTTGTGTGTGCTGCTGTTCCCATCCAACCTTAGGGGGGATAATCATGGGCCTGAACTGTCTCCCTCACAAACACAACTTCCTCCATACGTACACCAACCTCTGGTCCTTTAGTTTCCTGTCTAGTCCTCCTTTGTACTCAGCTATCCGCTGGTGGAAGGTTCATTTTGTGTTACAAAGGTCCTTCAAGGCCATCCCCAGGCCATCTTTCACAATGTCTCCACATGGCTTTGTTGACCAAAGTGTGAGCTCTTTCTAATTCTAGCTGCACCTTTCTTGCCTGCAGCAAAGCTGTTGCCTCTTCACTTCACATTCTCAGTTGTCCCACCTTCCTTGTCTGCACATTGTCAGGAACAGTAACTGTCTCTTGCTATAAAGGTAGAAAAAGGTCACCCTTCTTACCAGCTGACAGTGCTTATGGCATTACTTTGGCAAGATTTATTCTTCCCATTGCAAGAGTCAAGTTCTATCACCTCCGGTAATTAATTGACCGAATTTGGGGCCTGAAATTGTGAAATACTCTTTAGCTTTCCCAGTATGAATCACAAGTTTTGTAGCTGTAGAACCAGCTGGATTGTAAAGCCTCTGAAGTAATACCCAAACCAGTTCAGGAGATTTTGCAGCCATGGAGGACAAGTAAAAATTCATTCTGGTCCCCAGGAATCACCTTCTCTGGCCCTTTCATAGATAGTTCTGCATAAACCTACTTAACCACAACTTAGTTAGAAACTTCACGTCAGAGAAAAGAGGAGTTGTCAGACACACTTCATTTCTCAGGGAATTATTATTACCATCTGTGCCAGTCCTAGTGAGTGTGTGTGATCCATTTGTAGTTTCTCCATGGGAAGAGGCTCCACAACTTATTGCAGTGCTTTGCTGTCCTGACCATTAAGTCATTAGACTTTCCTCAGTGTTCAACTTAACTTATGCATTTAAACTAACTCTTTATCCTAACCACAAGTTATTACTTTCCTAGATGCTGCACTATTCTGTGTATTGGAAAATCATTATCATGTCCTTTCTGCTCTCCTATCTTGAGGTTTAACAGCCCAGTTTCTCAATCTTTCCTCACAGGCCATGCTTTCTAAGCCTCTGATTTTTTGGAGGCCTTCCAGCAAGTCCACAACTTTCTCAAAGTGAGATTTTGTAACCCTATGTCATCCAGAGAGTTTGAATTGCTGATGAACATAATATGAAAGAATTAAGAAGTATAGTATTATGGGGCACACTTCCATTACAATGATAAAATAGAGCATGGCAAATCTATTTCTTATCTTGTGGAAATCACACCTCAGCCTAATCTCCAGTTAAAATATTCATTAATACAGTCTGAATAATAAGCACATATAGAACAATTACTATGAATCTAACTTCCCTTACACTTAGGAGATACAGGTTTGTGCACATGAGAGGTTCTGACAAGATCAGGATAGCAGTGAATGAAGCTTTTCATACACACCTGTCTAACAGAAAGGGATTATACACAAAAGAATCTCCAGTTGGTGTTAGCCTACATATCTCACACTGTGCCACAGTGACCGGTCTGGTTTCTGGAAGAGTGAAGATAAGGAATAGGAGTACAGGCAGAGACTTGCACTGCATTGTGGTAAAATCTGGATGCTTCCTAAAGGAAACTAGGAAGTGTCTTGCAGGCACAAGCTCGCCCTTGTGTAGGTCAAGTCTTGCTGCAAATATATAAAACTCTGTGGGGACACAAATGTCTCGGCAAGTCACTCAACTCTTGCTAATTTGATCCCATTCCAACTAAAGGAATCCTTGTACCCTAGGTTTGGCTGCTGCTGCTTTTTTTGCTGACTGGTCTAGGTCATGTTTGTTCCTCCTTCATGGGACCTCCAAAAGGGACATTTCATCAGAAGGTGCAGTTGAGACCAGGCTTCAACCCTTGGCCAGGAACTGCTCATCTCCATAGCAGAACTGCTCTTCTCCAGGGTGCTCTGGGACAGGAACAGGCTTGCACAGAGCAGTGAAGAACTGGCCAAAAGGTCAAAAGAAATAGCAACGTTTACTGGATAGAATGGACAGCTTGTGAGATGAAAGAACCATTTTGTGTTCTCAAAGGATTCCTGTGATCCTTGGCTGTTAAACCACAGTAGTAGTTTAACAGGGCTCAAAGCCCCTCCTGAAGTGGGCACACTGCTTTGGTACCCCTCTTCCTAAAGGTGCTAATATTTGGAGATGAGAAGAGAGGTACAACAATGGGGTTTGTTTTGTTTTGTTTAAAGGCTTTAGAGTGTGAGACTTAGGGAGCTCTGTCTGTTTAATTTTGTAGAAGACTAGTTCGAGTGAACTTCGTAACTGAGCAGGGGAGATGGGGAAGAGGGAGGCTGGGTGCTTTTCTGAGAAAAGTATGATAGGAACTAGCACCTGCAATCTGAAAGCACAAATCAAATTGTAAATTAGGCCCCCTATTTAGAGGGAATAGCCTCTGGAATGCCTGTCCCAAGGGTATGGTACACTCTCCAGCCCATGAGACCTCATTCTCTGCAATTCCCTGAAAGGAGGTGGTAGCCACCTTGGAGTCTGCCTCTTCTCCCAGATAACCAGCAGGAGAATAAGAGGAAATGGCTTCAAGCTATGCCAGGGGAGGCTGAGGTTGGACTCAGGAGAAATTTCATCGCAGAAGGGGTTGTNAGGAGCTCTGTCTTTAATTTTGTAGAAGACTAGTTTGAGTGGCCTGGAGGTGTTCAGGAAACCACTGGACGTGGCACTCGATGCCATGGTTCAGTTGACATGGAGGTGTTTGTTCAAACGTTGGACTCTATGATCTCGGAGGTATTTTCAAATCTTAATGATTTTGTGATTCTCTGTCTTCAAGAACGCGTTTTCTGGGACTGATGGTTCTGTCAAATATGGGATTTTTGGGCTCAGTCCAAGAATAATGATGAAATGGCAGTCATTTATATACAGAATGATCAAATAATTTCTCTTAGCCTTAAATACTAAAGAAATTATGAAGTGTGGATATTAAATTAAAGACGCTATTCTCCAATATGTGCCCAATAAAGATTAAATAGGACTCTATGTTCCAATTTGTATCTGACATTTCCTAACTGGGAATTTAATTTCTAGAATATTAATAATGTTCTTTAGCACTTATGGACTGTCAACCATCTCTGGTTTAGTTTTGTAGAATCAAGTTTAATACTTCCTTGCCAGGAGGTGTTTGTAAGAAATGCAGATTTCTTCATTTCATACAGAGTGTAACAATTCAAGTTCTGACTCAGTCATTATGATTACACTGTTCATACACCATGCTTACAGCTTTGTCTCTAGTGATGTTTTTTAAAAAAAAATTTTAAAGTCTTTAAAAAATGAAAAAAGTTTGCATATTTCCATATGAAACAGTAGTGCATATGCAGGAGGATATTTGATAAATTTTATTTTTATTTATATATATTTTTTTAATATATATATATATATGCATTGAAATTAACAGATAATAATTTTCGGGTACTTGATTTCATACACTATTTAATGATTTCTGGATTAGACGTTGTTGCAGGGGTGACCAAAGGGCTCTCTTAGCATTTCATGTTGATTTTGTTTTATTAGTGGTTTGGAGCTCCAAACAAAATCTTGAGCCCCGTTGCCTAAGACATTAAATTACATGGTGGGAAATGCATCTCTTCCCCCAAAAAATATTGTCTAAAGAAGCCAGATGTTACCTGGTTTGTTATCCCCCCTTTACATGTGGGAAAGTGGGTACAAAGAAAAGGCGCCGTTCCTGAGGTTACAGAGGAAGCACGTGGCGACCCCAAGGACTGGACACACTTCCAGAGCCCCTGGAAACACGTTTAACCAGTAGATCATTCCCCTGTTGATAAGGTCAAGATCAGTATTTTTCCAGACTGCAGCAAATGATTCAGGTGCTGTATTTAGATTTAGAGAATTTACCGAGGAGCTCAAGTCATGTAAACCTTTTGTATGGATGACTCTGAGGAAAAAAAATTGTCTTCAGTTTATTCAGTGGCACTGTCACTGTAAGCAATTTACTACTTGACATAAAGAAAAGCTTCAGACTTTGTCTCTAAGATACTGCAATGGGTTTTGTGCAGGTACAGACTGAGATACTTAAGTCTATGGTTTTGCTAATGGTGATGTGCCCAAAACCCCCAGTATAGGTGTCTTGAATATGTCAAGGCAGTCATGAAAAGTCTGCATTTTCCTTTGCAAAATACTTCTGGGGACTTTTGTGAAATCTAATGGTTGTTCACAGAGTTAATACAAAATACCTGACTTAGAGCCATGCAGCATCTCCTCTCTACATATGTTTATACTCAACTGAGCTCAGCTTCCCATTTTTATTTGTGGCTTTTAGTAAATGCCCTGAGCACATTTTGCACTCAGATTAATAACCACTTTATCATCACAAGCCTTCCTGGGGCTACCCATTTGGGGTTTTTGTTTTGGTTTGGTTTTGTTTCTTTCATAAAACAGCGTCAGCATGGTTCTCTCTAGCATTTATAAAGAGGGAAGTGCGTGAACGATCTGTCCCCTTTATTCAGATCATTCATTTCACGTTTGGAAACTGGCCTTATTTTCAGTAATCAGGCCGGTGGGTAGAAGCTGGCTGGAGTAAGTGGTGTGGTTGGGGATTTTTCTTGGGTTTGATTGTTGTGTTTAGTGTGTGATTCCAGGCGGGCCGAGGGCAGCTGGGTTGCACTTGCTGTCACTACTCAGGGCTGCCATCAGAAGGAGATCTCTGGCAGCGCTCGCGCTGCTTTCCACATCGCAAACTGGGAGCGCACCCACGGCGCTCCGCTCGGCGTAGGGCTCCTGAGATGAGTGTGTGCAGAGACCTGGGTTAGGTGCCTCTCGCCACTGCAGGGGGCTCCCAGCTGCCGGATACCTCTCTTTGTCTCCTGCCTTCACTGCTAGCTCTGCTGGGGCTGAGTCGAGTGGTGCTGCCCAACTTCTCGACAGGTAAATCTCGTTCCTTTCTTACCGCGTCATTTGAAATGTGTATGCAGGGCCCATCTGCGAGATGCTGGGGTTTATTAAGACGTGGAGATTAATGAATTGCAGGCTGGTAATTGAAAAAAACCTACTTTCAAACAGTCTAAGGTACAGAACTTGCTGCCTCGTATGTCCCTGTGCCAGGTGCCACAACACCAGTCCTTGGCAGGAAGTGCGGAGGGCCATTTCCTGGCTTTGCACAAGTGGACAGTGTTTTGCAGATGTCAGTAGTTGAGCTGTGGGAGATATTTCACAGAGGAACAAGGCTTGATGCTATCTCAAATGAAATAACTGTGATTTTTAATTCTTAGTAAACACAGATTTCTGCTTTTCCTGTTATTTTCCTGTAAAATACTGTTGGGTTTTTCTCTACCGATTTAACTCTGCGGTGCTTGGGGTGCTTGCTTTTTGATGAAAGTGTCTGGACAGAGACTTTAGGAGAAGAAGGAAGCCGTTGGCAGACATTTGGGTCTTTGGGCAAATTCCCTGAGGGAGCATTTTAACAGGCTCATAACGTGTAATGCTAAGGAGTCTACAATCCACACAGGAGTCTCACTGACCTGGCTTGATAATTTTGGGAGAAGTGCTGGAAATGTCCCAAGTATGAATGAGAGGTGTTTCAGACCCCAGGCCTCAAGACTTGGGATCCTGGGTCTGGTATAAGGGTTTCCTTGGATAGAGACAGTGAGCTGAGCCATGTCCCCTGCCTGCTGGGGTTTGGGAGTGGGTGGGAAGTGCTGTGTGGCTCTGGGGAACCCCACTCAAATGCTCTGTGCCAGGTTCCCGGGGCAGGGAACTCCAGCTGACAGCTTTGGGCCAAACTGGTCCCACCAGCCTTCAGCTTCCTGGGGAAAAAGGATGAGGGTGTGTTCTGCTGCTCAGCAGGATGTGGCTAATCCTGAGCTGTGTTTCTTAAGTTGCAGTAGCCTCTCCTTTGTGCTCCCGAACACGACATGGGGGAGGCTGCTGGTGCATTCCTCTAATGATGCCTTGCTCTCTGCTGTTGGGGGTTCTTAGTGTCACTCTGTAAAAAGGAATGAATTAATCCTCAGTCCCTCCACCCCAGGCTGAGGGAAGTGTTAATACTTCAGTGCTATTCCATAATCTTAGGGAGAGAAAATGTGAAGCGTAGAAAGATTACATGACTTGCCAAGTTCAGAGTCAGGAAGAGATTCCAGATCTCTCTTCCTTTCTGATCTTGGCGTCCCTGCAGTGCTTTTCCATGGCTTCCTGGGATGGTTGACTGCCTCCTTGCTTTGCCTGCTCTGACCATAAGAAGCCTGTTCATGTTCACATCATTGCCTGAAACTCAGTAATCATCAGCCCTTTTCCCATGTAGCTGTGCCTGTCTCTAATGTTAAAAAAAAGCTCCTGGCACTGTTTTCTAGTAGATAGGTCTTTAGTCCATAAGCTCCTGTCCCAGCCTTGCCTACCTTGCTGGCAGTGTCAGAACAGGCCCAGGCAGGATGGCCTTTGCCTGCCTCGCTTGGGCTCTTTGCCCTCAGCCCCATCCCCAGTGTAGCTCAGCAGTCAGGGAGCTGTGCACCAGTCTGTGGGTGCAGAACTGAGACACACAAGGGCACTTCGATTAGGGTGGCACAGAGAAGTCTATAACCGAGTTGGAAATGTAACTCTGTTGGTAGAGCTACAGAAATTCCCATTCAGACCTTGAGCAAGTCTCTAGAACCGAGGTGAAGCACGGAAGCCCAATATGGTTCCTGTATTTTTTGTCCTCTGTAAGCTTAAATAGTTTCTGTCTTCTGACCTGGGTATTTTATCAGTCAGGATACACTGGAGGTGGTGGAATAGCTTGCTGGTTGAATCATTTTGGAAGCCAATGTTATTAATGTTACACAAGAACTGAATTTTCCCCGCTGAACGAACTCTTGCTTAGCCCACGCAACTCGGATCCATGTGAAGTTAAGTTAGTCAAGCTGTCCTCACTGAAAATAGTTTTGAGAGTAAGGATCTTTATCATACTCAAAGTGTTGAGATCAGATTGGAAAGGGTGTAAATGACAACCAAAATGATCAGGAGATACGACCACATCCAAGAAACGAACGTTTATTCAGCCAGGCAGGATGAGGGAGGTGTGTAATCCGGTAGAGTTTTAAAATGGAGGAGAGAGAAATGTTGCTGCTGAAGGACTCTGGTGAGGCAAGAACAAGTGACAATAAATTGCTCATTAAAAAAAACCCTAACAGGCACGAAACTAGGAGACTTTTAAGCATGAGTTCAAAGAAGCTTTAGACTTACTCAGAGTAGTCAGGGAAATCACCTCGAGAGGTTAGTTATGATTTTGAGAAATGATTTATGAGACCGTGACAGTTACCTGCTGTTGCCACAAACTTGATTTAGTAGCCTGTAAGTTCCTCTTTTTACAGAAAAGTCTGGCAGAAAAGGCACATTTGCCAGAGTGTTACTGCCACTGTTCTTTCCCAAGGGAGCTGTTCCAGTGCTTGGCTATCCTGCTTTTCTGGTAGAACTGTCCGTGGGGAACCGCAACGAGCTGTGTTACATCTTGATCTACTGCGAGATCTGAAAAGACGTGAGCATTTGATTTCTCGGAAGGTGAAAGTAATTTCTCGTAATACGAGCACAGATCGTTATTGCCGCAGTTATTGGAATGAAAGTTTTCTCCCTGCCTGGCCTTCTTAGTCCATCTCTTCTTTAGATGTCTTGACTAACAAAGTCTTTTATCCTCCTCTGCTTGATGCAGGGCTTGGGCCAAATTTTTCCCTCTGTCTTTTACCAGAGGGAATAAAGAGTGACCACGTTGACACCAGTGAAGTTCCCCTGGGTTTGCTTTGTCACACGTGACAGCAGCACAATGGCGCTGTGCTGCTAAGTGGGAGTTGTGCTTGGGAGATATTTTTTCGTATTATTATAGAGACAGCGACGGAGTTAAAGCTATAATGCAGGGTCTCTTATAATCACACTCCTATTATGCTTTGTAAAAGGCTTTGAGAGCTTTTATTTTGTAAGTGAGCACTGCAGCCAGAGAAGCGTTTCTGGCAGTGTTTGCTGTGAATCGTGCACACGGTTCGGGGGGTTTAGTGCGATGTCTCAAGCATCCCTGTGTCATACCATGTTCCTCCCTAGGACATAGCCTAAAATCTAACCTCCCTGAGGAAACACACAGGGAGGGGTTCTGCCGTTTAATTTACCTGCCCAAGTCAGCAGCCTCATCCCCAAGGCTTCCTCTGTAGTCTATGGGAAGGGAAAAGTCCCTTAAGAACACTGTTCAATGCTCTGTGTTAGGCTACAACTCCATTGTCCCCAGGAGGAGCTTTTCTTTCCTGAGAATTTGTTATGCTAGACAAACTGGCTTTGTACAACTTAGGACTTAAATCAGGTGTGAAGTGCTGTGACTGTGAGCATTCCCTGCCCTCTGCCAGGTGCCTGGGAATGCATTTGGGACATGAGGTGCTTTCTTTTAGTTGGCGTCTCTGCAACACAGAAGTCTCAATACTGCCAAAACTTTCATGCATTCACATCCCTGCACCATTTGCAAAGCTGTTTATATGGTAAAGGTGATCATCTGTAAAGGCTGTATCACTGGTAAAGGTGATCTAAGGCCCACAAACATTTGGATAGGTTTTTTAGATCTTGTGCCCTTGTGGACAGAGTGTAGGCCTGGAATTCAGCTCTGCTGGCTCCAATCCCCACAGGGAGTGCAGTGACCCTGGAAGGTATACTTGGTTTTTGGTATACAGTGCGACTCAGTGTTGGTTTGGGGGTTTAAATGCATACATGGAAAGTTGTTGAGAAACTTGAAGTAAAATTGCAGTGGGTGCTTCTGCTTTGTCTGCATCTTGCATTGAGTCATGTAAAGGTTACAAAAGCCCTAAGGGCTGATGCTTGTACAGCTTTGCTTGTGTGTTTTTCTTTTCACAACAGGCTTCGAGAAGGATGTGTCTTTGGTGGGTGATGGGAAGGTGGAAGAGAGATGTACAAAGCAACTGCTATCTCCTGGCAGTCTCCGTGCATTTGTCTGCAGTTCTGCCTGTAGAAAGATGGCCAGATATGTTAAAGGCATTGTAGAGGGCATTAGTGTAGCAAAGTTTAGCAAAAAAAAATCACTGCGCACCAACTGACTTTCTTTGCATCTGGGGAAAAATGAATTCTGTGCGCTGTGGTTGCTCCCACTTGAATAATGACATGCAAAATTTGGGTTCTGTGCAAGTGTCAGTTACAGTGAACTCTTGGGAGAGGTTGTGTCAGTAAGAGCAGTGGTTTCAGTGTCTGTCACGACTGCACACATTGTGTTAGGATACGGAGTGAGGGTTGGAAGTTTCCTTGCTGCATCTGTCAGCGACACTGTCAGATTCTGGATGTCCAGCCTGTGGTGACCAAGCAGAGAACACAAGCTGAGACTGAAAAATAGGATGAAAATGCTTAACTCCACCCTCCTGTCAGCTCAGCTTCCCCCAGATAAGCAGCTGTAATCTCTGCTCAGGGTCTGGCTTGGACAGCACTTTCACACTTGTCCGTTCCTTTGGCCATATCTGTTCCCTTTCCACTGGCAGCTGAGGGAAGGCTCAGGCTCTGGAGGCTTCAAACCACCTTTGCAGCACACTGGGCTGATCCGGGAGCACACGTGTGTGCCATGGCCTGGGGCTGGCTTAGACCTGCCTTTGGGAAGAGGCTTCTTTCCTGCTAGGGCAGTCCAGAGCCTGGGCACATCAGTGACCCCCTCCTACCTCAGCCAGCTCCAGAGGCCAACCCCAGCCTGTTTGAGCCCCAATTCTGACCAGAAAATGCAGTCACGAGGAACTGTAGCTGGCCAGAGGGCAGAATACTTGTTGTCATCCTCACTTAAGGTCCTCTCATCTTTGGAACTCGAACATCTGATCAGACTACAAAACCGTGTCTGTAAAAGCACAGCTCTTCTCTGAAAGAGACTGCAAGTGTTTCATGCTTGTCTCTCAGGGACTTGGTGGCAACTGTGCGTGGCTTGCAAGTACAAAGGAACCTTTTGTTCCCTAACTGCCTCTGCTCCAGATGCAGCCTGAACTCGGAGACCGGAGCTGTAGTCTTTCCATCACCCTCTGATCAGAGGATTTGATAGAAAAGCTGAGTGTGGAGCAGCACCTGTGAGCTGGGGGCCCAAGAGCATGCACAAAGGGGCATCCAGGGAGTTCTCTTGGTAGGGCTACTCATGCATGAACTGGAACTGAGCCCAGCTGCTGCCCTCCAGCATTATTTTGAACAAAAAAGTCACACTCTTCTACGTGGTGCAGCTGTGCCCGTACTTGCAGTACTGCCTTTATTGCCTCAGGTGGAACCTGCTGGAGGGACCTGGGGACCCAGCAGTGCTCAAGAGCAATGGGGCAAAGAGCTCTTTAAGCTTGCTGTTATTATCTTTCATTTAGCAGGTGGAAAAGAGGAAATAAAACAGGTAAAGTGAAGAGTTGCAAAAAAAAAAAAAATTCTTAGGTGATGGTTTTGCAGAGAAGGTAGAAATGCATCGTTCATCTGGATACTCCTGCTTTCCTAAGCAATAAATGATGCTGCTTTCCCCACTGCACTAATCTCAGCTGTGTATTTTGTGATAAGAACTAGTGACAAAAGAGCATTCAGCCAGCACTGCTGGCCTCTGCCCAGCCAAGCTCAGCCTCCTCATCCCCTCCCATCTTCTTCAGCCCTCCCTCATGTGCAAGAAGGAAAGGAGAGCTGAGGTCTGGAGGTGTTGCAAGTGGACTGAGCTCAGATCCTTGGCTAGGTTTTGACTTGCATGCAAGCAAGACTTCAGTGACCCCCACCTCTCTAAATGTGCCTGAGATTCAGGTTTCTGCCGAGGTTCTGGTCAAGGTCTCCCTTCCTCCTCCTGCTTTGGGATGTGAGGGTGTCCAGGCTTGCAGTCAGACCGCCACCTTCTCTGGCAGACATGCCAGGGGAGAAACCTCGAGCAGAAGCAGGGAAAGTGTCACTGGTTTCCTATGTACTCTCAACAGCTTCTCATCTTGGTTATTTCTTAGAGCAAACAAGTTGGATCAGGGCTCATTCCAACCACAGCAGGCACTAAGCAGAGGAGGCCAGGGAGGAGGCTGACAAGCCTGCATCAATACAAACTTCCAGCAGACAAGCTGGTGCTCAAGATCCAAAATGCAGGTCTGGGGGAGTTGTGTTGTCCTGTAGAAAACAGTGAGCCTCAAGAGCTGAGTGCACTGAATGGGGTCAGGCCCTCTCTACATACAGTGCTTGTTCAGTCAGTGACTGAGAACAAACTCTTGAGGGGCAGCTCCACAGCCAGACTTCTTAAGAGTTTGTACCCTGGGACTTGCTCTCTCAGGCATCCTCATGTAAGGCTCTCTTAGCTGTAGGTTTTGGTCTCGGGATTAGCTTTGGTATCTGACCATACAGGAGCTCCAGAGGAAGCTTTATGCTTGACTGGTGCATTTATAACTCACCACCACTTTATCTCCCACCTCCCTCCTCTTTGGGCAGAGGGAGCCTCCAAAGAGTGGAGTTCAGAGAGCTGCAGATGTTGTCTTTGTTGGTTCAGATTAAACTGGCCAAGGTAGGGAAAGACCAGATGCAGGTACCAGCATACTCCGTGCCTGGAGCAATCAGCTCCTTTGGCCAAAGGCCTCAGAAAGCTGAGGAATAGGCCAGGTAAAAGAATGGTTCTAGAATATTTATAGAGCACAGTTATGCTCCTAAATGTCTGCTGGGTCCTGGACTCCTGCAGCTGATGACAACAATAGCAAGCTGCCATGTCTGATTCTTTCTCATCATTTCAGCCTCACAGGTAGAGGAGAATCCATAACAAGATAAAAAAAGAGGAGACAAGTTTTCTTTCCCAGTCCAGGGAGAATAACCTGTTGGATTCTAATCTGCAAACTGTGGAGAGTGCCAGCATGAGCAACGAGGGGCCAGAGAATCCCATCTCATCTACACTGACCGAGGGCCTGAAGAAAAAGAGGGGGAGACCAAAGAAGCAGCCCCAGGTGAGGGAACATCATCCCAAGAGGCTGCCTGGGGATGCCATGGCAGTAGCCTCGTGGGGTTTGCAGACAGCCCTGAGAAGCTGCTTGCTAACAAGGACAAGGGAAGGAGAGGTGTTCTCTGGTAAATTCTAGTGCTACCCAGGACAGCAGCAGGATCTGCACCCTGGGAAATCTCTGCTCCTGGCCTCAGAGGCACCTCTGATGTGACAGGCAGTGACAGTTCAGCCAGGACATGTGTGAGAGGAGCTGACCAGCTCTCTGTTCTGGCCTGGAGACTTTCACATGTCATCACCCTGTGTTTCTGCACCAGTAATTGGATAGAACAGGGAAGGCCCCTTGGCCAGAGTTCTTCGAACTTACTCATTTCCTCAGCCCAAAAGACAAAAAGGTAGGAGTATTGCTGGTCACCTTCTAATGCACTTCACAGCTGGAAAAGCAGAGACAACCGGGTATTTTGTGGTCTGGGTGCTCTTAGTGGGATAAGACAGTCCAAGACCTACCAGAACGAGAGAATGTAAATTGTTTCAGGGATCATCCTGCTTAAATGGTTTTCTCCTTTTATCCCAGGAGGGTGCTGGAAACACAGGTATTATCCCACAGGATGCTGTGAAACCACAGTCAGCGAAGAAACCACGAGGAAGGCCAAAAGGAAGCAAGAAAGTGACTGCTCTAACTGGAGGAACGGTGAGAGGAAACGGCTTATATTCACTTAGAGGGGAGAGAAGCACTGCCAGAGAGACAAGCAGGGATGTTTCTCTTAGCTTAAAGGTAGTGAAAGTTGCCCCTAATTCAGCTCAGCTTTGATTGCCACTGTTGGACAAATCAGTTATTGTGGTTTTAGTCCTTACTCACCTCCCAGCCTTCCTGTGTTGCCACTGCCTGTTCAGCAGTTTCCTTCCAGTGCTTCTCCTCCACCACTGCCCAGTAATCACAACCAGTGCAGTCAGGCAGGTGTTTCCTCCTCAACTGTCTTCTGTCCCCAGCTTTTGCTTTTTCTGCTACTTGTGAGACAAGACCTTTATACAAAAGTCGCCTTGGCCATGTTCAGTGTTTTAGTCACGATGCCCAGCAAATATGAGAGCTGACAATATTTTTTTCCCCTTTTGTTTTCAATAAAGGGAGAACCTTCTGCTGGGAAAAGGGGAAGAGGGAGGCCCCGCAAGTGGGTGAGTGCAGTGTTCCATCCTTTTCCTCTTCTCCAGTCACAGATCCTGGGGAGCTTTCAGCTGTGTTCGCCCTTCTCAGACTCCGTGTCTGCCACAACATTCTTTCAGCTGTGCTAGCCTGGAAATAATTAGGGAAGCTCTGACTGCCTTCCTGATGGCCTCCAAGATTCAGCTACTGAAGAATTCTGAGAGCCCAGGGGAGATGCTGTGCTTAATTCAAGACATACTAGACTTCCACAGTATAGCACTTTCTCAGGCTTGGAATGTCAGAGCAGATATTCCATCCTTTCTTAGAGAGAGCGGTTGTCTTCCCAGGAGACTTGAAAGACTGAAATGATTGCTTAGTATGTCAGTTTGTCTCAAAAGAAGAAATTTAAAATTAAGGTAAAAGAGAAATTTGATGAATGGAGAAACTTTGAGTCCTGCCAGCAGGAGACTCTTTTATGCAGCAAACAAAGGATTAGTAAGAACCAGTAGCTAAGGATAAAACATTTCAGGTGTAAAAACAAGACAAAAGCTTTTAATCAATAAGGATATTCAGTCCTGTGAACAATTAATGGGATGTTATCTGTCATTAGGAGTGATTAAAAAACCCCACAGCAGCCACAAACCGTTATTTAGTGTGTATCACAAAAATTGCTAGACCCAACCCCAAGCTGTGCACTTGCTGCTGGAATCCATAGGTTTGTTGTGCAGCTGTGATGGCACAGGAGTGCTCAGCTGGGAAAGGGACACTTCTGGTTCAGCAGAACCAGAGGGACAGAGCAGCCTGTGAGGGCCACACAGAAGGCTCCGAAGGAAATGTTCACCACTGAGGAAGTGCCAGGATATGGGAGAGATCAGAAGTCTTTTCTAATGTGGCAGTAACCTTGCCATGCAGATACTTCCTGGATAGTGGGAAACTGTCTGCAAGCCCTGTGCGGAACATCCCAGACAAGGGAACTGTTCCATAAATCTGCCTTCTCTGCAATCCAGGTGAGAAGGTAACAGTCTAGCTCAGCACACTGCTCTTGCTCGAAGCCCATTCCTTTTCCTAAGCCCATTTATATTATGTTATTTAAATACACTGATCAGGGAAGTCTGGTGTGTTACCAGTGCTTAAAGCAACCAGCTGTGCAAACTGGGATCCTCAAGCTCTGTGGAAAATCATCAGAGGCAGATGTGGCCTTGTCTTACAGAACAAAACCTAACCCTGTGAGTTCTGCTGATGTCATTTGTGGAGTGACAAATCTCAAAGACAAGCAGGAGGACCTAGAGTTTTTAACATTTCAAAATGTGTCATTTTAACTTTGGTTAGTGAAGCATTCTGATGTTTCAGTTCAGAATGAAACAGCTGAAGAATTTTTTTTTGGGGGGGGGCAAACCAAAGCAGAAGAGAAAGAAGAATCATTTTGGTTTTAACTGTCAATAGACAAAATGTTTAGCTGGTCAAGACAGGGAAATATCCTGAAATATAGAAAATATTCTTGATGAAAAAAACTCTCCACAGCTGCATAACGGGCAGATTTTTTCAAAGTGTTGGGCTGTGTCTCACAAGCCTGGTACTGGGGTGGTTTGTTATGGATTCTGACAATGATTCAGAGCCACTTGTGAACATGTGTGGACACCACATGCCCTGCTGTGTGCTCCTGCCTGTGGTTGGATGTAGGAGTTGGTGGCAAATGGGTGTGCTGTCAGGGCTGCATAGTCGTGTTTAATTAATAATCCATCTACTTTGCATATTTGCAATTTTGTCTTTTGATACCTAATTTTGCATGGGGGGGTTGTTTATTTTTGGTGTTTTTCTTTGTAGCCTCAAGCAGTCGTCCAAGGAGGAGAATCTCAGGGAGAAAATCCTCAGGAAAGCAGTGACTTCAATTTGAACTCAACACCAGCCACACAAGGTTTGAAATTAGATAATCATAATTACACGAGACTAAACAGTGCAGCCACGCTCTGGCAAACCATGCACATACCCACAAAGCTCGAGCACTGGCTGCAGTCTTTCTGGTAAATCCTACAAACAGAGGAGCATTTGGAAGGCTTCCAGGCACATTCCTTCCATCTAATTCAGTTCTGACTACTTCAGCAGAAGTGGAGGTAGGAAAAAAAGGAAGGGAAGAAAATCTGTCTGTCTTTCCAAGAAGTCACACATCTGAGGTTCTGGTCACTTTTTCAGGTACAGCTCAGTGAAATTGTCTGGCTGGTGTGTACAGAGTGAAAATAGTCTATTGTTAATGCCTTGCCTTACTTGAAAAAAATTAGGAATAGGAAATCCCTTGGTATTTGGGACATCTTAGTACTCTGGATTAACTCCAGAATGCTTCCATGATGGTCTTCCTCTCTCCTTCCTGGCTTGTTCTCTAAGGCAGAGCTCTCTTGCAGTGGCTGGCACCGGCAGAGGTGCCTCAGCAGCACAGAGAAGGATGGCACTGGCCAGTTTCTGTAGAAGGCTCCAATTTATCTAAGCTTCTCTGAGATGAGATGCCAGTTAACTGTTATCACTGTGGTAGAAATGTACAGATGCACCACCCAGAGCCCCAGCCACACCTGAACCCTGTGAAAATACAAATCTGAGTCAGATTCCAGGAAAACTTGTGTGCATCCGTGTCCAACCTTCAGTGGGCCTTGTAGGAAGCTCTTGGTGAAATGTTTTCCCTGGCAGGAGAAGGGGCCAGGAGCCCAGGGGAGGCAGATGTTGCCTGGTTTGCCATGTGGCAGCACAGCTGCTCCCTCCTGCCGCCGCCGTTGGCGTGCGAAGCGAGGGAACCGACACTGGACAGAGCCCAGCTCCGGGTTCTTAGAAAGTCCCTGGAAATGCCACATGATAAAATGCCAGGGGAGTTAACCTCAGTTGCTCAATTCAGTTTCCTCTGGGGCTCCTGCTCCCGTATCACTTCCTGCCACGGAGTTGTGCGCTGACATCAGCGGAGCCGCAGGCTCACGGGGGATGAGCTCACCTCCGGCCCGGCCGCCGCCGCCTTTGGTGCAGTTGAGCATCGCCCCAAACCACAGCCAGTGCTTTGGGTACTTTCTTCTTCCTTTCAGTTTGAGTGGGACCCGGCGCAGTGACGGGAGGGATCCGTTTCCCTGCTGGTGCAGTGAGGTAGAAGCAGATGTGACAGGATCAGCGGATGCTGCGGTCGCTGGGAGGCGGCCGTGCAGCGCACGATAGTGCGGCCCCAACCGCTGTGCTCGCCCCGTGCCGGGCACCGAGAGGGGATTTCTGCTCTCGGGGAGGGTCTGCACTTCTGTGAGAACAAAAAAACCGGCCAGGAAATCAGCGGGGATAAGCATGTACAGTGTGAAACCGGGCAATCCTCTGGAAAACTTCTTAAGTTGTTATTTGCTCAGGAGCTTGAGATGGAGTGGTAATCCTGGCTTAAAACTTCTGCCTGAGAAGGGAAAGGGGAAGCACGCTGTTCTGGCTTACTGGAAACTATAGATCCTGGGGCTTGTGTGCAAGCATGGTGCAGCTGTAGCAGCTTGCAGACAGGTAGTTTATGGATTAACCCATTCCATGAGTCTGGGTTTAACTGGGCTATTACACACCTGCAAGTTTTTGTGCTACTGCACTGAGACTTGTTAGCAGGAGTGTGTGATCACATCATGATCTTCTGCTGTAGACACAGCCAGAGCTTTGGTCATTGAGGGCTTTGGTGGTTTGCTTTTTCCTTCCAGGTGAGGATTTTTGGGGTGCTGCACTTGGGAGGGGATGGGAGGGTACACGTGCTTGCCCATCCTGCGGGTTGTACGCTGTGCAACTCCAAGTGGGAAAGAGATCTGCCCTGGGCTTCGTGTCTGCAGCATTCGGATGAATTGCTGCAGTAAATCTGACTGACTCCCTGCCTTTCAGTCTGTTAGGGGGCAAATCAAGACACAGGAAAAGCTGAATTAGAAATATGCAAGATTTGCAAGCCTGCAGCGGGGCAGAGAGCTGCTTTAAAGCTGGGTTTTTTTCCCATGGCCTTTGCCTGGGATTCTAGCTCTGGTTTTCCCAAGGCACTGGTTATGGGTGACTCCAGGTTATCCAAGAGCAGGCAAGTTTGTTAATGGATCAGGCTCTTTTGTGTTGCTACCTGCAGATGCTGCCAATCACAACTCCAGCATTAACATTTCTGTTTTTCTGGGTCAAGAGGCATTTGGGTTTTTTTCCGTGAGTACCATTACTGAAGAATTAATGAATCTCATTTCATAGGCTCCTAAGCCACAAAAGCAGACATGGTTTGTCTCTAACTGTGCTTAGCTAATGGACTCGAGGTGTGAGGGGGAAAGAGGTTGTTTTATGGTAAAAGTTCCTAGAGACAGTGCAAAGGCCAGAAGCAGCCTTGGGATCTTGCTCCTTTTTGTCTGTCCTTCCTTCCCCGTGTTCTTCTCCGTGTATAACTTTGTCTCACTTTGTTCCCTCTGCTGCCCCAGTGGTCACCTCAGCTCTCCTGAAAGCCCAGGGGTAAGGCACAGATCAGAGCAAGCCTGTGTAGCCGGAAACATTCCCCACTCACACCATTTTCAGACAGACATTCTGCACATCTACTTCCCTGATGTTTAATATTGGGTAGGGCACTTCAGAACTTTGTGTCTCGTGAGGATTCAAGGAGATACATAATTGCTGTCAACAGAGGTGGTTGATGAGTTTTTGCAGAACAGAAACCAGACAATTTCACACAGACCCACTTCTGGGCCCTCAGATGCTGAGCCCTGCTGCCAGGGAAGCCATTTGTGTCAGGAGCTCCATTTAGCCTGGAGCTGGTACAAGAGCAGTGGGAATGCTGTTGTGAAGGCCTTTGGTTGTTTGGGAATGGATCCTTGTCACCTCTCAACCTTGCACTGGCTCTGTAAGGGGTTATTGGGCAACAGGACTCCTGGACCCAAAGCTCTAACCCTCTCTCTCCCGTGATCTTTCCTTTAGGCATCACTGGAAAAGACGGTTCCCGGTCTGGCAAAACCACTGGTCTTAGGAGATGTCTTAACATTCCTGCTGCAGCTCAGTAGTGCCCCACCTGTTCATGTCTTGCTGAAGCCAGAGGACTGGAAAGCAAACAGGATTTTTAATGTTGTATTTTAGAGTCTTCATTTGTGATGATTTTAGCCACGCTCTCTCTCCTGTTGCCTGTGGACTTGCTTACCCCGAACATCCAAACGGGGATTTAGGGGAAGAAATGGCAAATGCCTTGTTGGATAGATGCCTTTTACAGTTTGTAGTGTATCTTTTGTGAGTATATTCGTTTCCCTCTAAAGTTCTTTGATAACCTGGTGCCTTGCCCTACCACAGAGAGCAGCATTTCAACAGAAAGGTAGTGTTGACTCAGCAGTACAGATACAGGAAAGGAAATCTATTGACACAGCTCATGGTTGAGGTTGTCTGTCATATCACCTCTGGCAGGCTGATGGAGCAGTGCCAAGAGTTAAGTTTTGCTGTGTTGCCCATAGGGACTGCATCTGAAAGACAGCCTTTGAGTCCTTTCTTGACTGTTTCCGAAAGAAAAACCTTCCTGGCATTTCCAGCTTGCCCTGTGCTGCTGTTCCAGTGGCCAATAACTTGGATACTTTAGGGGAAAGTTTGCACCCTGATGTCTTAGGGATTGATTCTGGAATTTTTGTCTTAACATGCTCAGCTCAGGGCCTTCTCCTATAACTACTTCTGGCCTGGTGGCTCTCCCCCTGAGTTTGATAGCAGCTCCAAGTGCACAGTGCTTACAAGCTTAGTCACAGCCACTGGATTTCATCCCTTCAAAGGAGTGTCTGTAAAGAACCAGTTATACAAAAGTTGCTCCCTTGCAGAGCCTCAGGATTCAATTTAAATGAGTTGAAATTCAGTCCCTAACACGCGTGTGTGGGGTCCTCTAGTGTCACAACTATGCAAATAAAAGCTGGTGATAGTTCAGTTTTGGGAGACAGCAGTAGCCAGTTGGTTTGAGATTGTTGCTGGCTGCTCTCAGTTTCACATTGTTTGCAGATTTGTGCTTTTGGTGTCAGAGCTGAACTTGTTAAATTCTGAGGAATTGAGGGTATTTCCAATATCCAGTTGCAAACAGTGAAATCCCAGTGGTATTTTCCATCTCCTGGATGTTCTGCCTGCCTATTAAAGGGACAAAGTGGGTATTTCAATTATCTCTGACAGGATGTAAAATTGGCTAGCTTTGCAGTGTTAAATATTTAAACAGAACATAATTGGCTTTAAATTTATGGTGGTGCATAGCAGAAACCCATGAAATGGCCATATATATTGAACTCATTTATTATCTTTTCATCAGAGTTCTGTTCCCCTGGCAAGTATTTATTTAACACAAGAAAATGTATGCAGAATTAAGAGGAAGGGCTGATTGGAGAGATAATAGAGGGGAAAAGTGTTGGGTTTTATTTCCTTTTGGGTCATTTTGTCCAGTCCACCCAGTTTAGTACTGATGAGTCCTGATCCCATTAATTCTGCTTAGTAGTGATGAGAGTCCCAGTCCTAATTCTGAGTGGTGTCTGGTTTGCCCTAAGGCAACACACCTCTCTCGTGTGTGGAGCTTGGTGGCCACAGCAGAGAACTGCATCACAGATAATCTTTGTGCATCCACCACCAAATAGCAGAGAAATCAAGGACTAACTGGATTAGAGCACAGGGACTGACCTCAATCCTACGCTATGGGATGAGCTGTGCTGCCAGATAGGGGAAGAGTTTGACCCCCAGCTCCTGCTGTGGGGATAATTCCAGGTGGGACATGACACAAGGGGATCTCTGACTGTTGATGGTTACATGAGAAGGTGCAGCTGGTGCTCCCCTGAACTCTGCTGCTCTTCAGTGCTCACACAAGTTCAGCTGCAGTTCGTGTCTGCATTCGAAGGCCACTCCAGTAGCAGACCAAAACATTTTACCAACTTCTGTGCCTGATTTTCAGTTGAATTGGCAGGTTCAGTTCTCTGTTTGCAAGGCTGTACTGCCTGTTTAATTAACCCCTGCTACCTGAGAGCAGTAGCTGTTCCTGTGTGAGACTGGAACTTCAGCTCCTCCTAAATGGATTAGGGATTACATCTGTAAGAGACTCGAGCTTTTCCTGTGACATCAGTCAGTCCTTTCTCAGCTGGTGGTGTGGAATAGGGGTGCAAACTGCCTCGGCTAGATAGTAAATCCATTTGCTTTAGGTCAGCAGTATTCCTCTGGGATGTGCATACGAAGTACTTACCTTAAAAAAACCCCAAAATTAGTCTTTGCTACCTCTTAACACTCTGCTGAAAAACCACACTAGAGAACTTGTTTCCATAAAAAATGCAAGTGCTGGAGGAGAACAAACAGAATTCCACTCTTCTAGGAGCTCTTCTGTGTGTAGTTGAATTCCCAATCTATAACTTCAGCTTCCATGTTTTTGCAAAGAACGAGAATGGAAGTCAATGCCTATGAAAGGTGGGCAGAATTCCAGACATCTTCAGAGCTAGGATCTCACACTGGATCACTTGGATTGTCTTTCTTGAAATCAGAAACATTTTTATTTCCCATATAGTTAATTACCTTTTCTGTGTAGACAAATCCTACCTCTAAGCAAATGCATGTTAAGTGTTTTTAAACTCAGGCAGTTTTGGTCTGACTTGGCCAAAAATAAGAGTTCATTACAGTTGTTTAAACCACAGGAGCTGAACGAGGTTTGTTATCTAGCAAAGTTTGGAAGTTTCCCATAAATGGTTTTGGTGAAGGCATAGAGAGTGTTGGCAACTTGCAAATTAACCTTGAAGTTTGTTTTAAATAAAGGTATTCAACAAAAGCCTCTCAGGCTCCTGCTTTGCCTTCTCCTTGTGCGACACCCTCAGCACCCATACACGTATCACTGAACAAGGTGAGTGTCTCTTGACCTGGAGTTTTGGGGACTATTAACAAAAATTTGGTCATTCAGGAGCAGCCCCAGATCGATGTGAAAACAAGAAATAATGAGCATGAGGAATCACGCATGGAGAAAACCAGACAGGCTCCTAAGCCCAAATGGGGGTGCCTAATTCCATCCTTTTGTGTGCCTAGGGGGCTCGATTGGAACACAAGCCAGTTCTGCTTCATGTGTACACCCAGAAGTCTCCACAGTCAAGTCTTGTTCTCCCCCACATTGTTCTGTGGGCTATACAGCTGTTTAGCTTTTCATACAATTAATTCTCTGCCTGTGCATTGCCCCTTCAGTTCATCTGACAGCTTTCCTAACTAGTCCTAAGTTTTGGGGCTGTGGGCCAGAAGATGAGGCAGAAGCAAATCTAAAATACATCAACAATGTCATCGTGTTCTGTTTCCCTCAGTGTGGGCAGAGCTGCAGGTGAGCTGATGAACCCCTGCTTTGTGCAGGAATTCAGTTTAAGGATAAGGTGGCATTTCTTTTTGTACTCTGGATGCCCAGGACTGGCAGCTGGAAGCTCCTGCCCTCCTGCCTTCTCCAGCAAGCCTTTCTGTAGAGATCTGAGTTTCTGTGCTTAGAACACTAAGCTTTGACCCCCCCAAGAGCTTCCCCTTCCAAGTTTTTCCACCCTTAGTTCAGTTTTTGAAAGAGCAGGGGCATTCACTGCATACAAATTACCAGCAGATACTGGGGATACACTCCAGCAGTTTCTGTGGGGAAATGCAAATGATGGGGGGAAAAAAATCACACTAGACTTTCATGTAAATAGTTTAATTATATTTCAATGCTTTAAAACACAGAAACACTTGAATTAAATTACATCATAATGCTTCTGCTAAATTATACATCCAAGAACTGTGAGAGGAGGTGCTATGGAACTAAAAGAATACTCCAGTACGAGCCCAGCAATTACCCATAATATTCTTTTAGTCTTATTATCTGTACTTCTTTACTCTAAGGGCAGTCATCACAGGACAAAGCCTACCATCACAGGGAGGATGGTTCAGGAGAACTCCTCTGTTGGCGTGTTTGTTGTACAGGATTGATCTCAGTAAATCATGGACCAAGGTGCAGTTTGTACCTGGGCTGGCAGAAGCACTGCTGGCCAGCTCCTGCTGCAGCACACGGAGCTGGGACAAGGGCACACGGTGGGCTGAGGCACTGAGGAAACAGCTCAGCTCACACTTGCCTTTTGTTGAGTTTAAAACGACCACTGAAGTTCCAATCCTAAGAGTTCTGGGAAAAATGCTGCAGTTTAGGACAGCTGGACACCCCTGCTGCCACTCGCATCCCTGTGCTGCTGCAGAGCATGGAGAAGGTGACAGGCAGTGAAGGGAGAAATCAGATGTGTGGCTGCTCTCAGTGAGCACTCGGAGGAGATGGTAAGTGTGTGTGTGGGTAGGGATGTGTTTATGTATTTGTCTCTCAGCTGCTCACTGGGAATACCCACGGACAGGCTCCAAATTCTAAGGACCTAATCTGCATTTCGCTGAGTATTTGTACCCATGCACCTTCCTTCCAGCAGCATCCCTGGGGGCAAACAGCAGCAGCCTGGGAATGCCTCCTGCCACATCTCCTGGCTCTGAGGGCGAGGCTGTTTTCCACACTCCAACCCCTAATACACTCCCAGAAATCCCTAGTTCTAAAAAGACAGCTGGATACTGAAAAACTAAAGCAACTTAGCTCTGCAAAGCTGCCCTGAGGGAAGCTGTGGCAGTGGAAGAGGGAGGGCTGGTAAGGAGCTGTGCCCTGCAGGGGTCAGGGGCACGTGCCCAGGCAAGAGTCTGCATTTAATGAATATGGGAAAAACAGTCACGCTGGGGAAGAAAAGGAAATATTTAGGAGAACAAAAACTAACTGGCAGGTCCAAACTTGCAACAAAGCACATGATACCTGAATTACCACTCTGAAACAACTCCTTGCATAAAGCTTTAGATCTGCAGTCAAATTTTGGCTTGCCCTGATTCCCTTTTAACTGGTGCTGTGGATGGAATACGATCTGATTGACAAATGCCTGTACCACACAAAGATCAGGAGGTGATCAGTGCATGGCTGGGCACTGATGCTGGTCCCTGGCTGCTGTGCTGGTCTGCAGCACTCGGGGCCAGTGCCCAGCAAAAGGCTTGCAGAGGACAGGCCCCCACACTGCACTGCCACATGCCAAGGTGGCCAGAGACCCCTCTGCACTCTCTTCTTCCTGCAGCCCTGAGAGATGCACAGGCAGAGAGATGCTGCAGGGCTACAGGGAAACCCCTGGCTTACCTGTCTAGTCCCACCTACCTGTTCCTAGCAGGTAACTCGAGCAGAGGCTAACGCAAAGCTCTGTGTTCCCTTCAGCAGGAAGAAGAGAAGGCTCTGACTGCAGGTCCTGGCAGGTAAGGAAGTACAAACCAGCTGTTAGTCATCTCTGGGGGCAGACATTGGGCTGTTGTTGAGCCAATACATGTTTTTCCTTATTTAAAAGAAAGTATTTCAAAGCTTAATCCTTTTTCCTGGGTAACAGTCTGCACTGTAGAAACTTCCCTGAGCCAAAGCAGGAGGGGATATGGGGTATTGGAACTCCAGTTCTGCTCGATTCCTCTTTGTGGCCCAAGCACTGTTGTTCCTAGCTCAGCAGCAGGGGATCACGTAGCCAGACAGTGACAGTCCCTGCCTCTGGCTGTGTGAAATCCCTCTGTCTGTACAGTAGCTCTCATTTAGGATATTCAGCCACTTCCTCAGTTAAGATGTAATCGGCCAAATGTTCACGGTTTCACTTTTTAAAGCCAGTGAATTCCCCGTGCTTCAACATCACCCCAGCCACACGCCTGGGAGGGGATAACCCCGTGGTTGTGTTCTCCCTGCCGTGCCCCAGGTCACCCCTCAGCTGGGGCAGGCAGCTCTCCTGGCTCAAAGAGGCTTTGCCACCAGGACCAGCCAGAGCTGCAGTCACTGCAGAGAGGCCCATCCATCACCTTCCTCGGGGCCTGGGCACACAAAGCCAGTGGAGAAGGTCTCTGAAACGTGCACCTCTCTCTTCCCTGACCCAGAGAGCACAGCTCTGTGCTCTGACAGGTTAATCTACACAAAGCAGGCACTGTTCCTAAGCACAAAGCTTGGTAGGTGGTATCAGGCAGTGCCAGCCCAGAAACTGGAGCTCAAGACCTTTTAGTGGTAACAGACACACCAGAAAATCACCACTGCCCTTACAAAGGGTTTGCTTCCCAGAGGGATGGCACTCCCCGTGCCCATTTGTAACACAAACCAACAGGTGACCAGCTGGGCTCAGTGGATCAGCCATGCTTGAGGGAAGTCACTGCTCTGTTGGCTTCATCCTCCTTGTTCTCAGCAGGATCCCGGAGCAGGGCAGGTCCTGGTCATGCATTGATGGCGTTGGCCACGTCTGTGAACACGAGGCGGCTGGGTCTCTGCAGGGCTCCCTGACTCGTCAGCAGCACCTGCAGGGGAGCAGGAGAGCTGAGAGCCAGCACGGCTGCCTTGGCTCAGGGCTGTGCCTGGGCACAGGCTGCACACTTGGAACTGCCTTCACCCCTTCCAGGGGAGGCTGCCTGGCTAACAAGGCATTAACAAGGCTGTGACAGGAAAATACAACAGGCTGGAGAGTAAGTCAGCACATCCATGCCAGTTTAAAATCCCCACATCATTGGATTACTGGTTGCTCACTATTTATATATCCAAGGCAGCATGAAAAGGCTTGAGATATCAAGAAGGCCTGGAAATGTGCCATTGCCTGAACTTGAGCTGTTGTTTTAGACTCTCCCTCTCTTTTTACATTAAATCTTTAAACTCTTGTTGTACTTCCCAAGCATTAGCAAGAGGGATTTGAAGTATCCTGCTGGCCAGTCCCTGGAGAGGATGGATCTGGTTTTACTGTGCTAAGGTTAATTCTGGCCTTAGCATTTCCCCCCTTTACTACCTCCAGGTAAGCCCCCTCTGTGGACTAATAGAGGGAGCTGATGTTGTCCTAGTATGTGCTACTCAGAGGACAAGATCCTTTGCTTTTATACACCACATTTCCTGCTTTTCCAAACTAGTATGTTCCATATGTTGATCATCTTTCATATTCCAGCACGTCTCCTTTGTGCTCTTTAGCAGGTTGAGAATGTCTCAAGGTAAGTATTTTATAATTACAGTTGTATTTATTATCTCCTCTTTCTCTTTCTGCCCACACCGAGCTTGCTATAGATTATCTGAAGGTGTCAAGTGTGTGGAAACTGAGAATTGTTTGGGAGAACTCCTGCTCCTGGACAGGAAGAGCAGGGGATAACATGGGCAACACAGAGCAGCTGGAGAGGAATTCATGAAAGGAAAGGTGTGTCTACTCTAAGGACAAGCTGTGTCACTGGGTAAGAGACAGCCTGTTCCAGCCATCCCTGCTGGCTCTCTTAAAAAGGCCTTTTTTGTGGTGGTGGTGGTGACAAAGGGAACAGAAAACACTGTGAAGCTGTGGTGAGAAGCCCTTCTTTCCTATCTCTCCTACCTCTTGTTACACTGGGAAGGAGAGAGCCTCCTGTCAAAGACCTGCCTGACTCCTTAGTCTACCCTAAGCACTCCAAAATGCTCAAGTCCCTATCTCCAGGGCTGGCAGAGATGGGGAGGTCTCTCTCTCTCTCTCTCTCTCTCTGCCCTACCCTGCAGCCCTACCAGATCTCCTTGGCCCTGTAACAGAAGCAGTGCAGGTACCAGTGGCTGCAGTGACACTCGGGGGGGTTGCTGCCTACCTTGCTCTGCGATGCCTGGGAAGATGCTGCATCCCGCCCGTGTTCCAGCAGCTCCTGCTCCAGCTCATCCTGCTCCTCCGTGGGATCAAAGTTGTACATGGGCATGAGCTGGTGCCGTAGCTTCTCCAACCTGCCCGTGGGAGGGGAGGGAAAGGGTTGGTTGAGAAGGACAGAGCTCAGGCTGCTTCCCCACCCCGCTGCTGAGGCTTTCTGCAGGCTGCTGCTCCTGCTGCACAGGGATTCTGCTCCTGTGGCTCTTGCTGGATGAGGCTAAGAAACTACTAAACACAGCTGGCAGGAGTGGAAGACACCCAGAGTGCAGTTACAGGGATTAATTGCCATCACTAATCTATGTTGGCAGGCATTTACACACAGAGGAATCAGGATTGAAGTTCCTGCAGACCTTAAAAGATTAGGCTTTATGTAAAGGGGACAAAAGAAACAGTGGAACATACTGGCTTAGCATTTTGTGACTTCTCCCCCTGCCCACAGCAGCCCCCTGCCATGTCACAGGCTGCCAGCAGCAGCTCACTTCACACTGCAGTGGCCCGAGAGTGCTTTAACTCTGGGGCTGAAGTACACAAAATTGAATAGAAAATAAGAAACAATACATAGAAAATAGGAAAGAGAGAGAGTCTCACAGGGGGCTGATGCCTGTGGACACTCTTCCTACGCTTGTATCATTGCTCCAAGAGACAGAGCTATGAATTATTACCCAAGGGGTCTCCTCAGAGATGGATGATGGAGGGGGTGGCTCCTGGGAAAACACTGGGTCCTGCCTTTGGCTGTAGCTGAGTTGTGGAGGGTGGTGGAAGGAAACATACAAGCAGTTACTGGCAGTGTCACCACAAATATCTATTTTGGCAAGTGTTAGGATGACACACTCTTCCCCTGCTTCTCTATGGGCTTGCCAGCACAACCATTATCTCCAGCAGTGCTACTTTCACAGGCCAAGCACTGGCTGCTCCTGCAGCAGCAGCACCCAGGCCTAGGCTTTGGGGTCAGGCTTGGAAAATCTACAGTGGGCAACAGCACCTTCTGAAAGTCTGTGGCCTGGCCAGGCCTGCCCCAAGGAGTCAGGGAGGGAGGAGGTACCACAGCTTATGGATCTTCACCGGAGTCCCTGCTGTGAGACAGAAGCAGCAAGGTGGGATTCTCCCTGCGTGCTGCTCTCTATTTTCAGCCAGGAGCTTAGCGAGGAAATTAAGGCATTAACTCCTGGGCAGGAGCTGCATCTCTGCACTGTGCTGCTGCCAGTTGCTGTCGCTGCCTGGGCTGCTGGAAAACACAGGAATCTGGGAATAGCCGAAACCTGAGATCCACCCCTTTCATGATGGAGTTCCCAGCTTCTTTATACACACACAACCCTCTCCTCTGTTTTGATGCATCTCATGGGTGAAGTGTGATGAGTTTGCAGGATCCCTGGTGTCCTCCTGCTCGGTCTTATTCTCCTTCCAAAGCTGTGCAATCTTCAACACTCTGGTGTCAGGGTCAGGCACTCCCAGGAGTGCAGTGTCCCTGCCTCAGTCCCACACAGCTGCTCCCTGCAGCCTTGTTCTCACACAGCCATCGCTTTCACTCTCCCCATCTCCCCATCTCCTCCTCAGCTTGCTCTAGATTTTGAAGCTCTGAGTTTCCTTCAGCCAACAACAGATGTTACTTACCTCTTCCTCTTCCTGATATACAGAACCTGAAGGAGAAAGAGAAGCATCATTACAGCAGTTCCAGTAGGACGGGGAATAGCTGAGAAGAAACATTTTGGGCACACAGAAAAGAGGTAGAGAAGGTTGGTGTCACTGTGCACCAAAGTGGGGGGGGAAGGGAGAAGTGACAACGAAAATGACACTTCACGTGCATCACTGTGAGCTTGGCAGTGCTCAGTGGCCTGTTGTTAGGTGTGTTAGTAGGAGTAAGAGGATTAGGGGTATTACCAGGTGGAGCTCAGCACATTTCTGTGGCTGCAGGACACACGTTGCAATTTCAGAGTGGATGAAAAAGCTTCCCTTTGTGGTTTTCAGGTGTCCATTTCCTGCAGCGCAGAAGTGCTGCTACCCCCTCCCCAGTCCAGAGGGAAGAAGCAGAGAGGGAGGGCATGCTCAGGGACTTGCCTCTGTCAGCCTGTGCTGGGAAGAAAAGGAGGCTTTGGGCCTCCACAGCCTTGTTCTGAGAACTACGAACGCTGGATGTTGCTCTTGGGAACTTTTGACCATTTCCAGGTTTTCTTAGGGGCTTTTGGAAAAACTCCTCCTGGGGCCTGCAATGAAATTTTGCAGTAGGCTCCTCTGATGGCTGTATTAGTGAAGCCCTTCCTCATACGAGGAATGGGAGCTTGCTGCTACCTTCTGTTCTCTGTTGGCAGGGAAACGATCTGGTTACATAACAAAAGGAGAGCTGCAGCCCTTGCACTGCCCGTGGTGGGCTCAGAACTCTGCTCTCTGAAGCTTCTGCCCACAGCATTAATGGCAAGGTTAGTGACACACCAAACCCTCGAGGACTGATACCCAGCAAGCGGAACCTTGGAAATGCAGTCTAGGGTGAGTCTTGCTGAGATGGAGTCAGGCCACTTTAACTCAAAAATAATTACCCCACGCCCACTGGGGGAGACTAACATGGCTTCAACAGTCTGCTTGAAAAGTTAATATGGATAAACTTTCTCCTGGGGCCCAGGAGAAGGTTTAAATCAATGCAGCTGTTCCAGGTAACAGGTCAGAACAGAATCTGCTTTGTTTTCTTTTAATTGAACCTCCTATTGCTATTTAAAACAAATAGTGATATGGCCTCTCCTAGGCCTGCTGAGCATCCCATTTGGACCAGACCTCAGGGAGACTGCAGCAATACTGGAGCAGTGGATAAAGGCCTTAAAAAGAAAGGAATCTCAGGAACTATGAGTTCCCAGCAGTTTTGGGTGAGACTTTAATAGAATGCAAATAAATTATTCAATGCAAATCAGTCCTAGAGCCTCTAGCCACCCTCCACCCTCAAGAGACAGGAATGTTTAGCTGGGCTCTCTTACCATGGCTACAGCCAACCCAATCACAGTAATGATCCCAAAGGACAGCAGCATGGTGCTCATGCCAGGTCCAGTGCTGGCCACATCTGGGATTTTGGTGCTGTTGAAACTGGTAGTCTCAGGGCTTATGGTGGCTGTTTCTGGTACAGTCACATCCAGAGCTGTCCCTGGGTCTGGCTTGGCCGTGCTGGGGGTGCTGTGATGCAGGTCATGCACAGAGGGTGAGGTGTAGCTCATCCTGCCAGCTCTTGGTAGCTCCTGTTACCAAGCTGTTGTCCTCTCCCATCAGCTACAGAAGTGCAGAGCTCTCCTTCCTATCGAGGGCCCTCACGTGAGACCTCTCCTGTAGCATCACCACCGATGGGTTTTCTTCGGGGTAGGAGCAACACTGGACTCTGCCTAGGAGAGAATGAGAACAGATGAACAGTGCAGAGCTCTTGGAGACAGGCACAACCTTTCCCACAGTTCCCCAGTCCACCAGCAGAGTTTTTGAATGCCTGCTCAAAATCATAAGAAGGTTTTTTGGGGGTACTGAGAGCCCCCAAAGTCACGCCTGAGTCGCTGGGAGTTGGTGCTAACTCTCCCCTCACTGCTTCAGCTCTGCCTCCCTGAAGTCACTTGGAGGAGATCGGTGTGGGGACACCCTCAGAGCCCTTGGCCACGGTCTGCCTCAGGCTGAACCAGGTGGTCTCTATCTGCCCCAGGATAGAGCATTTTCCTGCTTCTGTCTCTTCTTTTTAATTTTTGGAAAGTTGCATGGATCCCCTTATCAGTGGGAACACACCCAATAAAATGACATTCAGCTGTGAGGCATCCACATCTGAGGGTGCTTTTTATTGAATCCAAAGTAGGAGTTCCCTGCGTGGGAGTCACTGGTGGGTCCCTGCTCTATCCATTGCCCCACTGCTGCTCATCTCGTGTGCTCTGGAAAGGGTGGGCTGCATCAGTCCTCCATCTAGGACACCGAGTATTTCTCAATCCCTCATGAAAGCACCCACTCGAGCTTAGTCATGCACTGGCAATTATCAATATTAATGTTAAAATTAGTCCTAGTTTGGATTGGAGTTGTGAAATTTGATAGATCTGTTCATGCTGAGAACATGAAAGGCTTTAATTGCTTCATACTTCTATTGTGCAAATGATCAAGAGTTGCAAAACACCATGGGGTGAGCCTGTGGGGAGTTTTTGCACACTTTGTTTATAAAAGCACTGTATGTAACTTTAGATCATCAGCTGCTTCCCTGAAAATGCAGCTACCTCTGGAGCTGAGCTGACCTGAGAACTTCTGCAGCAGTTCCCTGGTAATTTCCCTGCAGTTGAGCAGACATGACATCTGTGGGCTGGAATGCAGCCGGGACAGAGGGGTTAATGAGCTCTGAATAGAAAAAGATGTGCCTGCAAAGAGAAACGAGCCATTGTTCTGCTCCACTCTGCTCTGTTCCAGGCAAGGTTACTGCACAGTTCCCATGCTGCGATGCCTTGCTGCTGTCCACAGTGTGATCAACATCTGCCACTAACAACTGGGGCAGGGAAACCCCCCCAGGCCAGCAGCACCAGGCTGTGCTGTGGTCAGTCAGCAGCTGGGCCAGTCACCTCGACTTGTCCTGCAGCTCCCTGAGCCAGTAAAGGCCTTGCCACACATTCAGGGCCTGTCTCAGCTTTCTGAAAGCAACTTTGTGAAGCAAAGGGGAATTTTGAAGTTCCTGGGAGACTGTGGGAGCTGTCAAACTCCCAAGAGTTTCCAGAGAAATGTGAATAATTACAGCTCTGCTCTGGTCCCTCCTAACACTGTGCTGGATCACGAGTTCATTGCGGCTGAAGGGGACTGTGCCCTTCACTGACCATTAAACCCCACACTCTGCTTAACCCACAGGGCACCTGGACCTCCCCAGCCATTGCTGACCACAGCAGAGCTCAGGTCTAGTGGACACCTGGGCACAAAGATGGCATATTTGAAATCAGTGTCACCACAACAGCAGCAGCAGCAGCAGCGACAGGGAAAGGGAAGGAGAAGGAATTATTGAGCAGATTGAGCAGCTGCTCAGGCAGAATCCATCAATTTGTGCTATTCAGGGAAACTTTCCATAATGATAATACCCATTTTTTAAAAAGCCACTACCAAGGAAATCAAAAGTGGAAAAAGAGCCCAAGTGAAAGGAGTGAAGCAGGCCCAAGGGCCTTGCAGAGTATGGCTCTAGATCTTGAATAGGTCCTAAATTTCGGAAACAAAATGGGTTAGGCCTTCAGCTGAATGTGGTGCCAGTTTTGGGAAACCAAAAAAGGCTGCGTTAAAATGTGCCAGCTGAAAATCGAGTCTAGGGAGAATGGGGGCTCTTGTTCTTGCTCTCGGTGTTCTGTTCGTGCTAAAGGATTCCCATGCCCACAGACCTAGCTCTAAAAGCAGTCTTGTGTCAAAGGCTTCTGACCTGGCTTAGACAACCACTTCCAGGTCTAGACAGGGCTATTTCTGCTCCCCAGCTCCTCCTGGTCCAGGCTGCAGACAGTCAGACAGGGAGGCTGAGTGCAAGGATGGCCCAGGGCCCACAGTTAACACGGTAGAGCTGGAATGGATCATCTTTCCCACCCCCTTCCTTTCCCAGTGTCATCCCGGTGCTGGAAGTCTGACCTGCAGGCTGGGCACACTCCAAGTCTCTGCTGGCAGCTCTGGGGCTGGGGACAGCTACTACCTATCACTGGCAGGTTCCAGCATAGTCCATGCACAAATAGAACAGAAGAGGAACCAGAGCCTCAGCTGCTGCCAGCTGGCATTGTTCCCCTGCCTGCACCGAGAGCTCCTCACACAGCCACGACTGCTCTGTGCTGGGCTCTGCTGGGTCTGGGGATAAGGATTTGTTTCTCTCCTAAGCCAGCACCTCCAAACTGATCTCTGACAGATGCTGCTCACTTCTTAGATGCAGAAAATTGTTTGGGACACCACCTCGAGCCTTTTCTTAGTCTTGGTTTTAATCTCTCTGTGCTGCTGTTTCATTTTGGGTGTGACAGGATCAGAGATTTGTGTCACAGGGATGAAGATGGGTCAGAGGGTGTCTGGGTGACGAATAATAACTATTTCTGCATTAATTCCCCAAGATGAAGCATTTCTAGTAATTCAGCAATGCAAGCGGCACTGTGCTGCTGCTGGCAACGGGATGTAGCTTCCCCCACCTCCGCTCCGGAGCTAACCGGGCTCCAGTGCAGCGGGGCAGCCCGCGCCGCGTGACAATTTTATTATCACAAAGCAGAGCCAAACACATTTACGTGTGTGCCCGCTGCCCCGGAGCTCCCCGGCTGTCCCCCTCCCGCTGTCCGAGAGGGGCACGGTCCCATCCCGCCCCGGACCAGGCGCGGGGACCCTCCCCGGCAATGTCGCCGCTCCTCCGACCCCGCGCTGACACACGCTGCAAGAGCAGCGGCCGCCCCGGCCCCGTGCGGGCAGTGCCACCCACCGCTGCCCAGGGGCTCCATCCCTGCGGGAGGTCCCTCCTTCCATCCCGAGGAGAAGTTCCCAGGCAGGCAGTGGGTTCCAGGGCCCTTCCCACTGCCCGGGAGGAGCCGGCGCATGCGCGGGCCCACAGCGAGCAGCGAGCTCCCAGCGCGGCGCTGAGGGCTGGAGTTACCCCGGGGTACGGCAAGGGGGAAAACCCGGACTGGACTTTTCCCGGAGTACGGAATGGGGGAAAACCCGGACTGGATTTCTGCCGGAGTACGGAATGGGGGAAAACCCGGACTGGATTTCTGCCGGAGTACGGAATGGGGGAAAACCCGGACTGGATTTCTGCCGGAGTACGGAATGGGGGAAAACCCGGACTGGATTTCTGCCGGAGTACGGAATGGGGGAAAACCCGGACTGGATTTCTGCCGGAGTACGGAATGGGGGAAAACCCGGACTGGATTTCTGCCGGAGTACGGAATGGGGGAAAACCCGGACTGGATTTCTGCCGGAGTACGGAATGGGGGAAAACCCGGACTGGATTTCTGCCGGAGTACGGAATGGGGGAAAACCCGGACTGGATTTCTGCCGGAGTACGGAATGGGGGAAAACCCGGACTGGATTTCTGCCGGAGTACGGAATGGGGGAAAACCCGGACTGGATTTCTGCCGGAGTACGGAATGGGGGAAAACCCGGACTGGATTTCTGCCGGAGTACGGAATGGGGGAAAACCCGGACTGGATTTCTGCCGGAGTACGGAATGGGGGAAAACCCGGACTGGATTTCTGCCGGAGTACGGAATGGGGGAAAACCCGGACTGGATTTCTGCCGGAGTACGGAATGGGGGAAAACCCGGACTGGATTTCTGCCGGAGTACGGAATGGGGGAAAACCCGGACTGGAATTCTGCCGGAGTACGGAATGGGGGAAAACCCGGACTGGATTTCT